>PVKB01000026.1:777967-1169115 GCA_004027205.1 Ctenodactylus gundi
CCCCCCCCCCCCCCCCCCCCCCCGTCCCCCTCTTTCCCTTTGTCTTTCATTTTAAGTTCCATGGGAAGAAACTTGAGAATATCATGCTTAGTGAAGTGAGTCAGAAGCAGAAGGTGAAACATCGGATGATGTCTCTGATATGAGAGACCCAGACCACAACCATCACATAGAATTCTTATTGTCTCTACCTAAGCCTATAGTTCATTTGTCTCACTGTTAGATCTTCGCAACACATTCATACTACTTTTTCCTGCCAATATTTAAAATTCTCCCCCTTGTCAAAGTAATTTTATAAAATGCCAATCGGAATCTGATAAAACCTGTCTAAACCATCCTGATGGCTCCTTACTGCTGTCTTCATGAAATCCAAACACTTTAGCATAGGCTACAGGGTCACTGGTGATTTACCTTTGATTGACTTCTCCACTCTCATTATTATGTCTCATTAATTATTCAACACATTATCATTTATTAGAGTTTCCCATCCTCTGCAATGGATTAATAAAGCTTATTATGCTTTTCTAGATGAAGTTTGTACTCTTTGACCACCACCTTTCCATCTTCCTCATTCATTCCCCTGCCCTTGGCTCTAGTAACTGGTTTCCACAACTGTCAGTTGGACGTTTTTGATGCAATATTCTGCCTTTTTGTGCCTGGCTCATTTCACTTAGCAAAATTCCCTCTAGGTTCACTCACATTTTCAGAAATTGACAAGCTTTCCTCTCTTATTCTCCCCATCAAAGTATTCCATTGTTCACATATACTAGATACTTTTATCCACTCACCTGGTGATGGACTCCTGGATGGCGTCCATGCCTTGGCTATCATGAAGTCAGCTGCACCTCACAGAGGCATGCAAACACCTGTTTGCTGCAGTGACTTCAATTCTTTGGGTATAGACTTAGGAGTGGGAAATTTTCATACTGTTTTTCATAATGGTTGTACTATTCAATGAGTATAATACATGATCATGGGGGCTGGAGGAATGGCACAGTGATTAAAGCATTTGCCTTGCAAACGTAAGACCCTGAGTTTGATACCTCAGCCACCACAAAAACTGGGGGAGGTGGTGCACATCTGTAACAGCACGTGGGAGGCTGTGGCATGAGTGCAAGCCCAGCCTGGGCTACATAGTGAATTCAGGATGAGCGTGGGCTACAGAGTGAGACCCTGTCCCAAATACAACAACAAAACTCAACAACAACAACATCAACAAAACCTTAAAAATAACACATGATCATGCAATGTGTATTTCAACATTGCTAAAATAGTACATTTTAAATGTTTCCACAGCAAAAATAATAAGTATGTAAGAAAATGAGTTTATTAGTCATCCCACATGGTAACTATATAAAAACTTTGCATTATATTCCATTTAATAGTAGTTACATTTTAATTAAAAGTATAATTAAAGCATCAGTAGCCATAAAAGGACTTGTTTTAAAAATTATTGTACCATTGTTTCATCTATCGCATACAAAAAAATGTCGGTATGCAAGCGTGGCTGTTCTTCTAGTTATTAAGAGCAAATGGCCCATAATCTAGACACATGTGAAGACAAGGGATTCTGGCCCTTGCGAGATTCCCTTCAGCACTAAGCTCCCTTTTACTATTAAGAGATTTGTATGCATGCTAATTCTATAGCACATGGTAATTTTTGTTACTTTTAAATTGTTTTAGATTCAAACTTATTGAAAACTTGTTAGACTAGGAACTTCCACAACCCCTCAGGTCATTTTTAATTGTTCTGTTTTATTTCTTTCATTATTTATCATTCTTGGCCTTCCTTGCTCTCACATATGTGCACATACACACTATTTTCTTGAACTGTTCAGAGTAAGATTGGAATATACTTCATATACTATTAGAAATTTCAATATATATTTTCTGGGAAGAGCACAGTGTATTGATCACAGTCAATATCAAAACAAAACTTTTATGTGACTTAGAGTGGACATTCAAATTTCTCAATTGTCTCAATAATAAAATCACACAGAATGTATGCTAATTTGTTCAGCAGAATTCTCTTGTTTTTAACATGTTTTTTGTACAATTTTTATTAATGAATTGTCTTTCACTAATGTTCCACACTTTATTTATGGTGGTAAAAAGCTGAGTTGCATCATTTTGGCAATTATAAGACAATCTACTATGAACACTTTGGTTCAAGTTTTTCTAGAGGCTAAGACTTATTTTATTTTCTCTTGGGATGTATGTAGGACTAGAAGTATTGGGGTGATAGCATGGATGCAGTGTTTAACTTTGTAAGGAACTAACTACCCCAGGACACTTTTTCGAAAAGTTCATGAGAACTTCAATAGATTTATATCTTTTCTAATATTTATTTTATAAATTGTTTGAATTTTAAGCATTGTAGACATTATTTGTTAAACTATTATTATGCTTTTAATTTGTATTTCCTCAACGACTAAAGATGAGCAACTTTTTATGTATTTATTGACCATGTTTTTCTCACTTCCTTCTTTTTTCTTTCTTTCTTTCTTTCTTTCTTTCTTTCTCTCTCTCTCTCTCTTTCTTTCTTTCTTTTTGTACATGGGGTAGAACCTAGGGCCTTCATAACAAGATGCATCAAAGCCCAACTCTTTTTATCTTATTTTATTATTATTTTTTCATTATTTTGAGGAAGAGTCATGGTAAGTCACTAGGGCTATGTTGCTCATTCGGGGTTTAATTTGTGATTCCCCTGCTTCATCTGCAGTAATTACATTCATTTTTGTTAAGTGTCCTTTAAAGTCTGTGTCTCATTTTTTTTTAGGTTGTTTGTATTTTTGTTTCTGAGTTAGAAGCATAACTTATGTATCATGAGTATAAGCTTTCTCAGTCACCTGTGTCACAAATCTCTTTGCATATGTATTATTTTTCTGCCAGTTTGTGGTTCATTTATTCATCTTCCTCACAGTATCTATTAGGATGAACATACATTTTTAATTTCAATAAAGAATAGTTCAGCATTTTTACATTATTATGGCTTTGCTTTCTTTGTCCAGTCTATGAAATTGATATTAACCATAAACCATAAAGATTTTTTTTTTTCAGGTTTCCTGGGGGAACTTCAAGGCTATAGCTTTGACATTTAGATTTATAATCCATCTCAATTTAATTTTTGTAAATAATGTGAAATCGTGGTGGAGGTAATTTTTTATATGAATATCCAATTACCCCAGAATGAGCTGATAGAAAGAGCTTTCTTTCCCAATTTAATTACATTGGCACCTTTGTCAGAAATTAATTGAAAAAAATTTTCAACATAGAATATGGAAAACTGGAAAGAGTGTCTTGTCAGTTTTAGCAGATATAAGTCAAGGCTAAACTGTAAACTTGTAACGAGCATATCAAAAAGCAATGAAAGTAACATGGAGTACAAGGTTGAAAATTGCCTCTTGGGGGACTATAAACCTGCCATGAGTGGCTGATCTATATGTGGCAGAGTACGGTCGAAGAGCTTCTGCCTCAGTTACTTACTCTTTGCAGGGACAAAATACCTGATATCCACAATTTGAGGGAGGAAAGATCGATTCTTGCTCACAGTTTCACAAGGTCTCACAAAGCCCATTAATGCATGACTGGCAAAGAAGGAAGTACATGGCAGAGGTCTAGTCAGAGACAATCTCTTCACAGCGTGGTGGAGCAAAAGCCAAGTGAAGAAGGAACAAGTGGATGTCACAGACTAAGGAGAAAGCCAAAGTTTTTCTAAGAAAATCTGTAACAATGTTTCTTCTTCTTCCTTTAAATAGTTCAGTTGGGCTGCCCACAGGCAGAGTGGGTGTCCCTCCTTCAGTTTCTGGCCTACAAGTCAAGGACTCACATGGGAAAGCTCTGCTCTCGGCGATGAGCCATTTCAACATGTTGACAAAATGCCTCCAGGTCAGACCCCAAGCAACTGCCCCTTCAGCAAGGCCCCACCTCCCAACAGCTCACAGTTCCACAGGAATCCCACTACATCCAAAATACATAGGGCCTTTAGAGGACACCCCAGATCCAAACCATAACACAAAGTATGAGACAAGAATGTTTATCGAACAAGCAGATAGAAGAATCATAACTTATCATAATACTGAGGCCAAGTTTAAGTGTCATGAGCTTCACCTACATCATGCTGAAGGAATCTCTTGTAACATTTCCTCTGCTTCTCTTTTTCAGAAGGCTTTATCCAGTTTAGGAGCCAATATCTCTAATTCTGTCTTCCCAACTTAAAGATCTCCATGTCCCACTAAATTCCTGAGTGTTTTCCAGGAAGAAAGCCAGGATGATTATTAGGTTTATCTATGCATTTCCTTTCCTGCAGTTGTGCTACTTAACTGTTGTCCTCTGGAAAGAATTGCCTCATATATTTTAAGGTACTTTATACTTGCTTTAAACCTTTTGACTACTTTGGTACCAGTTACAATTTTGTCTGTAGAGTATGTCCTTTTCTACCATATTATGATCAAACAGTGAGCAATGCTATTCTGCCTCCCAGTGTTATGACTCTTTTGAACTGCTAGTGCTGAAATAATACAGATTTCTTAGCGTTGTCGTTAATTCCTATTTGTTAATGTACCGTTGTTGTTACCAGTGATACCCACATGCCATCATCTGTGGTGTTGCCCAGCAATATTGCTTTTCAATAAGTTCCTCAGAAGTTCCTGAGTCTCATTCAGAATGACTGAAGTAATAGTCTAACCAGAGAGTGCAGGAAAATCTGTATAATTGTTTTTATATTAATTTATTGCTGAAGTTTTATAATGGCATATTTGCTAGGAGACAGAGCAGCCTTTAGCCACATGTTCTCTGATGTAATCACTGTATTCACATAATTCTACAAGATGACTCTGCAATGTCAACCACCCTTTTGCCTTTCACATACCCTATTCAGTGAGCAGGCTAATTGCAGGAAAATCCATTTTTGTCTGATACTGCTTAAGATTGACTTTCAGGATCTGTAACAATTTGAATTAAATAATATGTCATATCTATAATATATTATGTTAATCAGAAAGTGAGAGAACTTAAGAAATGTGGCAATGTGGGCCTGAGTCTCTGAAGAGTTTGTAGGACATAGTGCCTGACACGTGGTGGAAAACTGAGGAAGTGAAGTGATCTCTTGGGTGTCAGCTGAAAGGGCTCTCAGGGCCACCACTTTGGCAATCATTGGGTACTATATCCTAGACATGGGGCTATGGTTCGAGCAAGGTCTAGAAATAGTGCAGCTGGGCCTGCTAACATCCTTGTTTCAACTTTGGTTTCAGGTACACTGTTATTTTCCTTTGGTTTCATTGTGGTTCTTGGGGGATAAGTGCCTGGTGTCCTTGACAAGCAGGCTAATTCCAGAGGCAAAAGGAGCTGTTTAACAGCAAAAGGAAGCTGGTTAGCAACAAGGAAGCCATTTTACTCTTTCAGGGATACATGTGACTGAACTTCAGGGGTCAATGGAGGTATACTAGCCCAGAGCTCTTAATTCATGCTCTACCCAACATGAGTAAGAGTCACTCAAGAAAGTGTCCCACACTACTGTGGTGACTCAATTTTAAGATATCATGGAGCAAACGCCTTGTGAGTCAGAACAATTTCCTGTTGGGCTCTCTTCATTTATAAAGAGTAACAAGATTGTGTCATTTCTGGGAAAATGGATAGAGACGGAGACAATCATGTTAGGTAAAATAAGCAGATTCAGAGAAACAGCTTATACTATGCTTTATCTCGTGTAGAATTTAGAATAAAAGGGAAGGAGGACATGAGGCTAGATTGAAGACCATTAGAGAAAAGGAAAGAGATGGGGGAAAGTTGGGTAAGGAAAGGCAATGGGGGATTCATATAACCAGAGTGTTCCATGCATGTGTGACAATGGCACAGTGAGACCCATTACTCTGCATAAGTGACAGCAAAAATGTGTGTGTCTGGGCACTGATGGTTTACGTATGTGAAACTTTTCCAGCCCTTTTTAAAAAGAGAATGAATTGATTTTTTTTTTTTTTGGCAACAGATCAAAATGAAAATCTAAATTTTTGAACTAATGAACTCCTCGCTATAAATGAATTTGATGCTTGTCAGAAGTTGGCAAGAAAACCTGGCTCATTCCAGTGGGCCCTTGGAACTTAAAAAAAAAATACAACTGTACAAGCGTTCTTAAAATATACAGTGTATATTTCTATAAAAAATGTAAGCAAATAATTTATGGCAATTTTGCATTAAGGCTTTTAAAGTAAGTCCTGTGACTCAATAAATGATCCTGAACTCCAGCAGTGAGCAGAACTTCTCAACGTATTCCAGTTGGCTTTGGATTACACATTGCTCATTCACTAGAAAATCCATTTTTTAAAACATGTTATTAGTTAATTCTAAGACTCCAATTAATTATGTATTACCTCAGAAGATAACAAACATATAAAATAAATTCATTTAATTCATTGAAATTATATTCCAATTGTAGTAAGTGATTTTTTTGAAGGCTCAAAACTTGTGGCATGACTTCCCAATTCTTCAGGTGAAAGATAAGAAAATAAATGAAAGTAGGAACTCTCAGAGACAAGAAAAAAATTTATTTCTATTAAAACCACTGTTTAGAGCTAACAATTAATGATAGTGATAATTATATCAGTATATACAACTTTATTCAAAAATCTCAGGAATAATGAATTATCATAGGTCTATTCAGTACAGTAGTGGTAGGACATTTCCTATCCGTATTTTAAAATATTTGGGCTTACTGGAGAGAAAAATAAGTATGAATGGCTCTTCTCCACTTTTCCAGAAGCTTTTGCTTTGAGTATTTAGTAAGAATAATATAACTGAAATAAAAAGGGTACTCTATTCCAGATTATTTCTCATGCACTAGGTAAAAGAAATCTAAAAGACCCTGGAAATTGGGAATTACTCTTTATCCTATGTTCCTTAAGTCTCTTCGCTTTTTTTTTTATTTAGTTCTTTTCAATTCCGTTGTTCACACATCATGCATATATAAAAATTTTTAGGGGGTGGAGGAATAGTATAGTGATTAGAGAGTTTGCATAGCAAGTACTAGTCCTGGAGTTCAATTCCCCAGCACCACATAACCTGGGTGTGGTGGCACACACTTGTAATACCAGCACTTGGGAGGCTGAGGCAGAAAGAGTTTGGGGCCAGCTTGGGCTACAGAGTGAGTTCAGGACCAGCCTGGCCTATAGAGTAAGACACTGTCTCAAAAAAAAAAAAAAAAGAATTTTAGAAAATACTGAGAATCCATGAGTCTTACAGAACAAGTTCTGCACAATTTTAGTAAATGTTTGTGGGGGGTATGGCTTTGCTGTGGGACTGTGCTGCACCTTGTGTGATTAACAGCGTCTCTAAAGAAAATTGCAGGATTTTGTTTTTTCTTTCGTTTCTGGAAAAATAAACATTTAACAGGTGGGAGGACACAAAGAATGATGTAATTGCACACATGTCACTGATTATGACTCGGCAGCATACATGCACTCGCTGGAAGACTACAGTGTACACATGCATATTGCTTAATTGAACAAGCAATATTCTGCCTGGTGGAACTGTCTGTTGCTTATTAGGTTGGCATTAGTTGCCAACATTTAAAATTGGGAAATTCACTGAAATGCTTCATGAGTTCTACTGAAAAATCAGGAGTCATAACAAAACAGTTTCTAGTTTCTAAAAGAATAATTGACTGAATGTCTACTTTTTTATGTAGGAGCTGTGCTGGGTTATAACACCTCATCTATCTTTTTCAAATTTATTTTATATTAAATATATGATGGTTAAATTATTTGAATTTTAAAAAGTCAGTAAATTTAATTTTTAGTCAAAAGTCTATTAAACTTTAAGAGATGACTCTAATAGCTAAAAATTAAGAAAAATATGATTATCAGTGGAGGGGGCAACTGGTAGAAGAATGCAATATTCAATATGCAATATGAAATATTTGCAGTACAATATATATATCCATAATACTATACCAACATTCCATGTTCTAGAGAGGTTCCATCTTTTCATGTTCATCAAATAAATAGAAAGCAAAGGTCATTTCTCAGCGGTACCTGAGAATCATGTCTATCTCTCTGAAAATGTATAGTGGAGTGCTTATACAGTATTATGGATATATATCCTTTATCTAGTCATAAATATGGTACAAATTCCATGAACAGTGAGTCATCTCCGTTCAGTTTTTGTTTTTTGTCTTGGATCCCAATTGGAGAAAGTTGTGCTTAAATAATACGTTCTTTTTATGAGACTTTTGAAACTACTACAGGTGTTTACACCCCAGTGAATGTAAAGTTGTAAGTTGTAGCCTGGGGCTACAGAATGTGATTTGGTTTAATTACTTCTTTTTTTTTCTTTTCTTTTATTAGTACACCCTGAAAAATGTCTTCCAAATATAATTAATGGAGATATTTCACTGACTAAAATTGTTTTAAATCAGCATGTATATACAGAAAAATGTCATAATTATTTACAATCCAAGAATTCTAGGATAATAATTCTGTGTCTGTGAGAGGTGACTCCAGTACAACTTTTAAAATAAAACCATATATATAAAGTAAATATTAGCTCCTGGGTGCAATTTAACGTTTGTCAATATTTAGCACATACTACTCCACTCCTATGAAGAAAGGCAATGTTGTGCTACTTGAAATAACTTCAAAAATATTTGTTGTCCTCTTAAATTATAAAATTCAAGCTATTAAAGAGATATTCAACATATTAGCACCAAAAAAATCTGAAGGCAAATGTTGCCATTAATGATTGGTAAATAACTCATTCATCATAAATGGATAAATATTTAAAATAAGAAAACTGTGTATGAACCATCAAAGTTTTATTTGTCTTTGAAACACCAAACACAAACACTGGGTATAACCCATAAAATCTTTAAGCATAAGAAGGAGGAGGTCAAGTCGTATCTTAAATGTTTTAAAGAATTTAAAATTAATGTTTAAAAATTTTATCAGTATAGGTTCAGTATATAATCGAGAAAATATTATTGTTCACATGTTAATATTTAATTAATATTTTGTTAATATTTATAATTTATAGTAGGTTATAAACTAATTGATTTTTAAATACTAGTTTGTTGTTAAGCATTTTTAGTTGAGAGAGACCTTTCATTGGAAAGATGTAGTATTCTAATCTCATATTTTTCTTTTTTTCTTTGTTTTCTTTTTTCAATATCTTGATATTAATTTGCAATAGATTCTCCTTAGTTAACAGCAACTTAAAAATTGAAGGCATTTTTTTTTTCCTTTTCAGTGTTGACTGGGATTGTAGATTGGTGATTTTTTTTTATTTTTGAACAGTGATTGATCAGTTCTGCATTTAAGGCATAAGAAGTAAGAAAATAGAGTACCAGTTCAACTTTCTTCTTTTAATAAAATGTGGATGGCTTTTAGTGTTCTTCATCTGTCCTATAAACCAGCACTGTATCATGTAGCATTATGGATGTAAAAGATGCTGGGTGATTGAGTATTTATATCTCTAAACCTTTATAAGATTAGGTAAACTGAGATATGGAAGGATTGTCTGCAATCTTGTTAAATAATAGTTTAACTTGATCATAGAATGATACCCCATATCAATGGAATGGAAGATGCAATGCTTGTAACAAGTTAATTTTCCAAGTGTACTAGTCACAGGTTTAGATGATTTTTCTTATTAAAATTTACAAACTTCTATGTTTATGGAAAATCAAATGCTATAAAGAACTAAGGCAATTGTAAACAAGGGCAAAGATGGAAGACCTCTATAATAGATTAAAGATTTATTATGTAACTATATGTTTTTAAGTTTGGAGTATTCAGCAGAGGATGGATGAATACAGGAATGGAACAAATAGAAATTTCAAAAATCCACCACACAATTACGTTTTCTTGATTGATATGCAAAAGTGACATAAGAGTCATGAGAAAAGGGTAGCCATGTAACAGATGGTGCTGAGTTGGTACTAATCAGATGGACATGAAACTGAACCATGATTTCTGCCCCATATCACACACACGCTATCAGCTCAAGATGCCTTGTAGATTTAGTATGAAAACCAAAATTGTGAAGCTCTCAGTAACTTTCAGAATGCTCTCCTTTCTCTTTCTTCCAATTTCTCTCTGTCTCTGTATCCCTGCTCCTTTTAAGAATTACCTTAAAACTGAAGCCCTTTGCCCCTTTGTAAGAGAAACTATATTTAGCATCTTTGGAATTGTGTAAATTATCCCTTGCATTATAATAATTGGATTGTTCTGAGCAAATGTATATAGATTAAGTATGTAACATCATATACATACTTACATCAGCCATCTCTTTATTTTTGTTTCATTTATTATCCAAGGAATTATACAGGAGATGTTGCAGGAATGTGAGGTATCAGGTGTTTTTTTTTTTTTTAGCAGATATCTGAAGCAGTAAAATTTGCTTAAATCATCTAAGGTTCTTTTTTATGATGATTCTTATTTATTTTTTACTTTTGCTTATCATGCTGAAGGTATAAATGTGTATTTTTTCAGGATGATGTTTACTGTAGATTAAACAGGTATAGTTAGTTTATTTTTCTTTAAATATAAAACTCCTAAGAGGGGAACTGAGGCAGAGAAGTACTAGAAGGAAAACAATGATTACTATTCCGGGGATGACATAGCTAGAATGCTCTAGAAGGTTAGGGGTGGCTAATTCACTTCAAAGATCAAAAATGATTCTTTTCTTCTTAGAATTGATATTTTCTGCACTATGCAGGTAGGATTTGGAACCAGAGTTTTAGTTTGAAGTATTTCAGGCAATGAAAAGATGCCAACTAGAGTGAGAGAACCAAAAAATTACTATTTTCTAACCACTAAATGTAATCTAAATGAAGCTGGTTAGGATTATTACATGTAAAGTCTATGCAGTACTGTAACAAAATTATAGAAATATATGAGAAAATTACTTTATACTAAAGAGAAAGGATTCAATTCATTTACATCCTAATGCCAATCAAGAATTTCTGTACTTAACCTGATGAAGATAAATAAAGCCTCATCCCCTAAGAGATAAATCTTTGAGAAATCAAAATTCAGCACCCTTCATACTTATAATTCTCTATACAAAATTTCATACTTTAAAAATGAATTTTGCAAAAATTACATGTTATCTATAGCATGTGTATTTATTTTATATTTCAATTTCTAGCATTTACTTTTATTTTTCTAAAATTATTCTTTTTATTGGTATGTAATACTAAGTTGTGATACCCAATAATTACTTTTGTAATTATCAATATGCAATATGTAATGCACATACATATTGTATCTTCATTATTTTTACTTTCCATTCCCTATTTCCACCCTCACTCTCCACTCCATCCTCTTTTCCACTCTACAAAACCTGTCTCCCTGCTTCCTACTATCACTCTAAATTGGCTTAAGTTCCATAAGAGTTGTGATCTAGGTCTCTCATATCAGAGAGACCATTCTATGTTTCACCTTCTGCTTCAGACTCACTTCACTAAGCATGGTGTTCTCAAGTTTCTTCCATTTGCCCATAAAAGCCTTCACACTGTTGGACTTTATAGATGCATAGTATTCCTTGTATTAGAGAAATCATACAGCATTTAAACATTTCTGTCTTGTTCATTTTGCTAAGCATATTGGTGTCAAGCTGCATCCATTTTGCTACATTCATTTTTCTTTATGACAGAGTAGTACTCCATTGTGTTTATATACCACATTTTCTTTATCTTCTCATCAATTCATGAAGATAGTATATGTATATTTAAAGTAGAGTGACTATGTACTCCTATTTTTCTAGCAAAAAAAAAAAAAATCACCCAAGGAAGTTCAGTGTAAAAGTAGGCTACAAAGGACCAGGAAACATTTTGTGTTAACTGGCTTTCCCTCATAAAATAACCAAACTTATTTGATATGAACTAGGACATTTATTTTATATGAACTGCATGCTTTTTGTTGGACACTTGTCTTCCTTGACATCTATGTCAAAATGGCTGCTTGTCTCTATATTGTTTCTCTAGTCCTTGGAAGATTTTCTGCCACTTCAGTTTGAAAAATCAAGAAGCTTCACTTATTTTTTAATTACGGATTGAAAGCTTCAGTGATTACTTTTATGCCTGTAATTGTTTAAAAAATCCATTACATCAAAAGCAATTTCCAATATATTTTATTCCAGAACACAATAGAAAGACCCATTTATTTATAACACTATATCAATAATTTGTATGCAGAGTTTTTTGAATTGGGTCAAACTGGAAAGAAAACAAGATGCAAGAACTATAAAAATAATACTTACTTAGCGGAAAATAAATTTTATAGAACTCACTGAACCTTTTTCATCTCACTGCTGGATTTTCAAAAGTTTTTTCCACAATTATGGGATGTACTCAACTACTGCAATACAAACGTGAAATTGACATCTTATACCTAGACCAGGTGTAGCTTATAAGAACCATGTGGAAAGTAGAGTAGGTGTGTGAGAGTTTACCTTGGATGCAGAATCTTGTATCCAAGGAGATGTCATTTGGAGTGTAAGATTATATGCACTGTCATCTCGATCCTATTCTTTTGAAGAAACTTGCTATTCTAATGCATCCTTTCTCGATCTATTTATATGTTGGTGTTGTTGCTGAGACATTTTCTTTAAATTCTTCCTGGTAAAAGGTACCAGTGAACAAAATCTTTTGAGAAAATGAAATTTCCACCTTTAAAAGAGCATATATTACACATGCATAGTAGACAGTATTCTGAACTCTGAAATCTAAGTTGAAAGTTATACTTTTTCAATGACAGAAAGCTTATCACCTTGACTCCATCGTCATTCTTTTGGTATGACTGTTGAAAAATCTAGTGCCATTTCTCTTTGGAATTTTTGGAGTACATTTCTAGCCATAATTGTATTTTTGTTTTCTTAACCAGCCTTTAGGTGAGGTTTTGTAATCAATAAGTGACATAAATTTCTAGAATTAGGGAGGAGTTATCCAAATTTTTATCTAGAGAGTCACCTTGAATATTTCATTTACTTGTAGATATTTATGAACTGTTGTGAGCATATGTTGCACTATGGCTTTACATGTTAAAGAATTGTTAATTTCAAGAAATTTTAATACAGTACATATGAGTTATGCATGTAGGGAGAGGGTCATGTTGACAGGTATAATTTAATAATATGTTATTATGTGTGCTATGGAACTACAGAAAGTCAACAGTTAATTTGGAATATGACTGATAAATTACAAAATGTAGAAGGACTACCAACCAGTCTGAGTTTTAGTGGATGAGCATACTTTTATGAAGTTAAATTGTGTTTTGGGGGAAAGAATGTTATATTGCAACAGTAGGAATGATGAAAAGATTTTGAGCAGAAAAGAGACATGATAATATTTGTAATCTGGAAAAAATCCTTTCCTTGTTTTAATATATCTACATTGAGAAGAAAATCAGGAACTCAAATTTGTGTAATCTTTCTTAGGACATGACCATAGCCCAGATAAAGGGAGACATTTGATGTAATTGGTGTTAAATAGTTTTCCCATGATGGTTGTAGTTGTACTTTTGTCATTAGCCTGTGGGATTTCTTATGGCTTCTCAATATTTTAGGCTGAGTTGCTCCAGTGTAATTGGAATACTTCAATTGGATGACTTAAATAATAGTTATATTTCTCATTGTCCAGGAGGCCGGTAATTTGAAATGAGGGTACTAATGTGATCATATTTTTGTTAGAATTCACTTCCTGTTTTATGGCTACTTTCTTGTTTATTGTTACAAAGGAGGTAAAGTGAGAGTAAGCACAAGAGCTCTGGTCTCTGTTCTTACGAGGACATCAATCTGTCACAATGACATCAATGTACTGACCTTGTCCTAATTGTCTCCCAAAGACTTCAGCTCCTAGTACCAAAGGTCCTATACAAGGGAATTCAGGATATAAATTTTGATGGAACACAACTATTCAGTCCTTCTTAATTGGTTGTAAAAAATTCCTAGTTGTAATATCGTTAAATGTTTCTCTATTATTTCTGTTATGTCCTTCTGAGACTCCAATTTCATATATACTAAATCCTCTACCGATTTTCTCCCTGTACATAATATGTAATTTCTTGGTTCTGAATATTTTTAGCCATTTCTTCTACAACAATAACAAATATGGAACAAGTTGTCATGGGATGGAATATTATATGAGGATTAAATTAGTAAACAATGGTTCTCATAGGCATCCCCCAAGAATATTGGGATCATCTGGACCCGTTCCTTACATTTGTTGTAAAAAAGTTGTACTCATACAGAAACATCTATAGCATTACTTTTGCACATAGATTTCAAGATTAAACAAAATTTAAATAGTAAATATATCTGACTATTCATAGGTGTTGCAAACAAAATGAATATAAATCACAGACACGGGATGATGGTGGAGTTTTTTCAAGAGCAAATGACAGGAATGCACATCGAACAGGTTTTGAAGCACTATTAAAGATAAATTTCTGAACAAAATGGATTGTTCAGGGTGTGCATTACATATTCTTTGAAATGGATAGAAATAGTTTAAACAGTTTTTCCTGTACATATTATATTTTGCTACGACATTGAAGAAATAAATGAGAAAACATAGAGCAACAGCCAAATCACTGGGAGCCAGGAAACTGTGCTTTTAGTGTAGGAGGAAGACGTGAAAGAATTATTGATTCCAGGTTGGGATAAAGTTGTCAGGAGGAAGAAGAAAGCTCTCAGAAGTAAGAAGGAACTGAGGAGCAAAGATTCAGTGTAAAGTGGCCTGCATCTTTAAATAGAAGGCAAAGGTGTTGAATCCATCACTTGATATGAAGTGAGAGGGAATAAACATTCATTTAAAAATACTACGTATGGGATAAACTGTGTGGTTGGGTACATTCTGAAAATTTTTCAGTTGTACAATATAATAAAAAAGGTAATATTTTGGGAAATGGTAGCTGGGTGGTATAATCTGGTTCTAGTACCTAGAATCTATGGCAGAACGTGTGTGGATGACTATAGCATGAATTATAGTTCACACACACCAATGAGGCTCATGCTTAGACTGAGGAAGAATGCTCATTCTTTTTTTCCTTAAGATCAGCTCAACAGGAGCAGCTGATAGAAAAAGGGACAGTTGGATATTTTTGTCCATGGACATGGGTCAGTTTTACCCAGCTTCTAGGCTGATGAGTTTTGTCTCTCTGGCTGAGGCATTTATTGTTATAGAATAGTATTTATCGTATAATCCGGATGATGAGGCAGTATTTCTGGATTCCTGTTTCTGACAATGGTGTGTTTCTCATATGCGAAGACCTTTAATAATTTATGTTGTCACAGTTTTGATCTATGCTGCTTAGAAGTCTCTAGGACCACAACTGATTTGAGAACTCTTTTGTCCTTATGAAGCTCTTTGTTTGAAAAAGAGGTGTCAGAGGGAAACCTTGATCTAAATTACACCCCTACTGCTTTACCTGGCTAAATCCTACTCACTTTCAGGTTCTAGTTGTACTTGACTCCACCAGAGAAGCTAGCTTTTGTCCCTTATATATGATTTAGACATTTCTTTTATGCATTGTTTTAGAAATCAGACTTTCTCTCTGGACACTGATAACACACAACTGTCATTGCATGCTCAGCAATGACATCTCTATGTGGAGTCAAAATCCTCTGGATAACATAAAATATTCTTTCCCAGTAGCCATAGACTTCAGCAATCCCAGGAAACACTGGTATCATATATTTTATTAATGTTTATCTCTGCCCAACACTGTGCTAGACAGCTTCATCACATACCGCTTGAGAAGTTTTCCTTCTGTGACTGGCAGCTAAAGTCTGACAGGACCAGCCAGCCAGTCCACACTGACTGGTTTAGAGGACAACTTCATCTTGAACTGTTGAGAAGCAGTGACAGGAATATGTTTTGATATTTCTAACATGTTCTGGGAAGACAAGTAGGATTTTCTTCCCAGTAACTGTAATAAAACTAAAACACTGAGATTGTCAAGCCAAGCCAAGCAGGAATGGTCCAAGTCAGTATTTGGTGATGTCTTCAAGAGACATTTTTTGTAGAAGAGTATTTTGAAAAAAAAATTCACCAATATGAGTATCTCTTGGGTCAATTTTGAAGTAGCTTTCTGGCCAAATGTTAAACTAATGTCTCTGTAGAGATCATGTTTTCACGAGGATACTTAGGTTTGGTTTGCCACAGATGTGATTATTTTTTACCATAAGAGACTTTTACTTTCCTGCACAAGGTTAAATATCCTCTCAGTCTTAGAAATGGGCAACATTCAAACTAAGAACTTTCAGGTGGCAACGGTTTATGATTGTGTTCAGGGGAATATTTATACTTTGTTGTATTTGAACATTCATCCAGCACCACTCAGAGATGTGCTGAAGTAGGAAGCTACTTAACAAAAGGCCACTGTTCCCATGCCACAGAGTTACTGATATTATATAAAATCCTAAATGCCTAAAAAAATTCCTGAGGGAATAAAGATTCATGAAACTGAATATTTGATGTCTCAGTGGAAAAAAATAAAGTGAAAGCAAACTTTTCTCTGAAGAGCCTAAAGAGAACTATTTTAAACTAGCCACATTTTTAACACTACACCATCAGTGGTCATATATACATGGTTGTGCCATTTCATGATTTGTATTTGTGTGAAGGGGCAACATAGTATATTCAAGTGTTAAAATTTTTCATCCTCCTTACACGGGGAGATCTTGGAACTTGCTGTTGTTGATCTAAATACTGGGTGAGGAGTAGATAGCACGATTACACCTGAAGCAGTGCTGACAAGCGGTCCCCGGCAATACGGAAGGATTAAAAATATCTGGCACAGATTTGAGGACTGAAAACACTGTTGATGGACATTGAACAGAGAAAAGGATCTCTGCCAGTTGGAGATGATAGATAGAACGGGAGTGTGAATACATAAAGGAAACAGAGGAGGGCAGATATATGCAAATCCTGAAAGTAACAGAGACAGGAGTAGGTAGACCTGTGAGAAGCTGTTCCAGTGTGTAAACTTTGCGAGACAGTTGAATAATATCTTTACTATAGCCTGAAGTCAAGACATTCCAAGGCACTGGGGATATAATTCTCATGAATTACAGCCTGCTTGTTCTTAAACTGACAATGTACTAAGATTGGCACACAGGAATTACGTAATCACAGGTGATACTCAGCATAGTATACATGGGCCAGTCATTAAGCTGACTAGGTGTGTATGTGCTTTTACTCTCAGTACTAGATTTCAGGTGACCCTGTTGAACTCTTGAACTATCCGTATTTTTTTCTTAGTTACTTAAAACAAAGTGAAACAAAATGTTAGTTTAATTTTATATATAAGGCATGATACATATTATCATTTTCCATAATAACTTATTCAGAATTTGAGGTCACATAATAAAAGAAAACTGTATAAAACTACAGGTGCTTGAATGCTGTGTACTAAGGTATTGTTCATAATTGAATATTTTTAAAGAAGAAAAAGAGCACAGAACAAGAAGTGAATGCTTAACCTTGATTATTTTTCCAGATATTAAAATAAAAGTTAAAAAATTTAAAAGAGAAGGACTTTCTGTCACGATGGTGGCCAAGTAACAGAGCTACACAATGTCTCCTTGGGACTCACTTAAAATTTGAGATTATAATTTAAAATTGCACATTTAACTTAGGAGAGGAAGGAGCTCCCCAACAATTGAATGGAGGATATGGGAAGATCAGAAATCTCAGAGAAATATCAAAAGCAGAGGAAAACAACAGCCCAAGAAGCATTCCTAGGCCGACTGAGAGCAGCTCCAGTCCTCTGGCATCCTCAGAGTGAAGAAAGCCTGCCCAGAGCCTGGAATCTCTGAAGTGCAGAATCGAGGCAGATGGGAATTGACAGCAGCCTCCAAAAAATGAGCCTACAGGTAGTGCAAAGTATAAATGCAATGTGAGCTCCCCCTAGAAAAGACCTACCAGAACCTTGGCCACAGGCAGCACTCAGCCACCCTAACAGGCAGTGATGTAAGCAGGAACCATTAAAAAAGAAGAAGAAGAAAGATAAGAAGAAGAAAGAAATAAAGGAAAAAAAATCTAAAAACAAACAAACAAACAAACAAACAAAAAAAGAGCCCAGGACCGCACTGTTTAGAGTAAAAACAGGCTCAGAAAAGCATATCAGATTTTTTAGGTTCACTCTTAAACAGTGCCTGGGAAGAAACTGGCACATGAGATAGCTTTGGAAAGCAGAGAAAGGCTACTGCTACCCTGAAGGGCTAGGGTGATGGTAAGAGGACTCTGAAAGTGGAAAGCCCAGCCCTTGGGGGAGGGAAATCAGAACAGGTGGGAGAGCTCTGGTAAGGAGGCTGCTTGTGATCAAAACACCTCAGAAGTCATCAGACTGTTAGGTCCTCCTTCACTGCCTACTCCCAGCACAGAACTCAGAGGAATTTTGGCTCTGTCCACACACACCAATACCCATTCAAAGAAACCTCTTGGGTAGGCCTTTAGAGTGAAGTCCATAAAAAACAGAAACATGGGAAGTAGACAAGGCAACAGGACACCCAGACAAATTTCAGAGACCCCAGAAACTAATATCATGGGCCCCGAAATAGTGAAACTCATAGGGATGAAAGCCAACAAGTAAATAAATGTGTCAAACAACAAGTTCAAATATGTTCTCGAAGAAGTGCAAGTAATGATCAGTGGGCTTAAGGAGGAACTTACTCCACAAAGAGTAGTCCTCATGGATACAAAGCTCACTGAGCACATAAAAGTCACAACTGAATAGTTGGCTGAGGCAAACAAGAAAATGCAAGATATGAAGAAATATTTTGATAATGAAGTGAAAATTTTGAAATCTATCTGAAATTCAGGATACGATCAGGAATCCCTAAAAAAAGTATGACCACTAGCCCAGAATTCTGGAAAATATTTGAAGGAATCTTTGAGGGAGACAGAGAATCCAGCAACACCAATGAAAATGGAGGCATGGAAACATCTAGAAAGTGTAAGAAAATATAATAACCAACAATCATCCGATTGGTACCCCACTAGCACAGCACCATCTTTCTCATGAAATTTGTGAAACTTCCCCTATTATTTATTATTTTATTAGGATATTAGTATGCAAAACATAATAGTTACATTCAAAATGGGGAATTGGTATCAAATATTAATCTGTGAAACTTTTTTGATGTGTATGATGTGTATAGATATTTAGCCAGGGGTTGAGTGGCAGAAGTTAGTGGCTTTGATTTGGGATTTTATTATTAGTAAGAGGTGGTGAATAAATGATTCTTGGGGTCTTTTCCCTGAAGCTTTCATTTCAAGTATGAATGCTTCTTATTTTTTGTTTTTTCTATGATTCATTTATTGAATATATTTTAAATAACTTTTAAAGTATAAATTCTTCTTTCCCACCATTTTTATTAATATATATGTGTATATGTATATTAATCAGAGAAACCATGCTATATTTGACATATTTAATCTTCTGCATCTGGCTCACTTTAGCACTGAAATCACCACTTATCGTTTCAATGTTCCACCCCTAGGATGGGCTGCAATGGCCATATGTTGATGCCTTTTCTCTGGGTCCAGCAGAGCCCTTTATTGAGGTGATTTTCCAAAAGTTCTTTTTTTCTGTATCTTACTGTATCTTTGTGGCAGGTGAAGCCATATTAAAATATAATTTCTTATGGAAATATCTTATAAAGAGAAATATTGTATATATTCTCACATGCAACACTAACCTAAAATCAGCTTGAAATCTGTATATAAAACTGTCATTTCACTAATTCTTCATTAGATTGAATTTATTTGATTTTATTTTTTCAGCCCAAATTGCTTTTCCTTAATCACTTGAATTTCTCTGAAGGATAAGATAAAAGCAATATTCTGAAGTCCTGAAGCAGGGGAAGGAATCATTTTTGTTTCGTCAAGGGTCATTTACATATTTATAACATTATTTGTGGGCCATGCACAAATAATCACCTTCAAAATTAATCTGGAAGTGAAAAAAAGGCATAGGATGCGGCTGGGTTTCCATAACTCCCTGCAAGAGCATGCCACCCACTGATGACCTAATTTGCTCTCACTAGATTTCATCTTGGAATGGTGCACCACCTCCAAATAGTGGTTAAGACTGGGGACTGGACCTTTGCCACAGAATCCTTTGGGGGACATCCCAGATCCAGCCTATACCACACAATGAAATAATTTTAAAGGAACGTTCTGCATTCTGTCAATTTCATTAAAAAAACAACGTGTACTTCAGTTGTTAAAAGTTTTATTACCAATACAGAGAATTTTGACTATTCAAGATGATATGAATTTAATCTGGAGGAAATTCCTATGGGGAACTTATTGAGAACTACACTGCATACAGATCATTTTTTTTTTGTCTTTCTGTGGCATTTAATCATCTCCTAAACCATCTTAGTCAGGAAAATGTGGAGGAAGCCAGTGACTGTGATTGGAAGCAACGTCCCTGCTTGCAGGACAGAAGCATCAATTATGTGACTTTGAGATTAAATTTTTTAACTTAGAATTTTATGATGATTGTATGTTTACAATCTACATCATTTCTTAAGGCCATCAGAAATCATCCCTACTGTATATCATCTTATGCAGCTTCACAAAATTTTTTCCTCTCAACAACATAATATACAACAAAAAACACAATTAAGAGAAAGATTTACTAGTACTATTCAAAACAGCAAAAGTTGAAAATAGTTTTGGAAAATATGCTAGAAAATGACACTCTTAGTACCTATGATGAGTAGGCTATATAGTTTACTGCCTGTCACAGCTCTTCGATCAAAGTATGTTGAAGTGTTTGAAGAGATGATTGAATCTTATTTTTTTAACAATCATTTCACTAAACCAAAGATTATTTTAATTCGTGAGATAATGATGTGTTTTTCTGTCTGTGGATCTTATTTTGAAGCAAAAACACAGTTCAGAGTTTGGAAATTTAGAATACCCTCACTTGTGATTAAGTTAATGTTGAACTGAGATTCCATGATTAACAAAATACAGTTGTGGTACTTTTTAGATATTGGGACATTAGTAAATTTTTCATATAAATACATATTTTCAAAAGCTTGTGTTCTAAACATTTTTCTGGTATTTTTTTTCCCTCTTCTTCTCTGGACAAAACTTCAAATGTGGATTCGGAAGCTAAAAGCAATGCTTACATGAGTGCTATTGAGCAGGTTTAGCTATATATATATATATATATATATATATATATATATATATATATATATATATATATATTTCTTTTTTTGAAGAAGGGCAGGGAGTTTTGACTTTGTGCCTGCACATTTATTTTCAGGCCATTGCTGATTCCTTTGGGCAGAGTTTCCCACTTTAGTTGAGTTGGAATTTCAGATAAGCTACTCAAAGGTAGTGTGCTGCCAGACAGTGGGAGACTCATGAAAGTCCACTGCACTGCATAATGCATAAGGGCAACCCAGGAAGCTATCTTAGTTACTTTCTCATTGCTGTGATGGAATATCCAGTATAGAAAACTTAAAGGAGGAAAGATTTATTTAGCTCACGATTGCAGAAGGTCTTACACCATCCATTTAGAGGCAGTCAGCATTGGTGGAAGCACATAGCAGAGGCTAGAGAGCTGCTCTCAGCGTGGCAGACAGAAAGCTAAGTAAAGTGAGGAGCAGGTTGATGTCTGAAGACTAGAGGCCAGTGTTTTCCCAGGAAGAAGCTTTAACAATGTTTCTTTTTTTTTTTTTTAATTCAAGCTGGCAATTGGGCACCTCATACCCAATATGGATGCTCCTGTCTCACTTTTTAGATTACAAATCAATAACACATACATAAAAGCTCTGCTCTGGGCACCCCTCAATTTCCATAAGTTGACACAATCCCTTAAGGTCAAAAGCATGGATGCTAAGCATTTGCCTAAGTTTCCTCCCCTTCCAGCCAGGCCTTCCTCCCAACAACACACAGTTCCACTGATATCCCATGACAACCAAATACATGAGGCATTTGGGGGACATTCTAGATCCAAAACATAATGGAACCCATGCGTGGGTGCCATCCATTTGAGTCAAGCAGTCACAAGTGTCCCCTGCCTAAGAAGAGCAAAGCAAGGCACTGTTAAGTCAAGTAAAAATCATCAGCAGTGTGTCATAAACATAGTGTGAGGATGCAAGGGTAGTGAGCCTGCCAAAAACGGAATAAAGTTTCTGCACTTCAATTTATTATAAGACTGCTTAATACAGTCCCAAATATTGCACCACGTAAACCATATCTTTCAAAGAGAAATAAATTACAAAAGTTCAAAAGCAAGTTAGTTTGTAGAGAGTTCAAGACTGGTATACCTTTAATTAACTTACTCTTCTATTAATAGTAAGGTAAAACTATTCACTAAATTTGATTTGAGTATAGTTTTTTATTATTTAAATTAATGTAGTATAAAAGAGTAAAATAGCATAGTGTAGATATGAATTTAAATAAATTCAAAAAATTAATGAAATCCTGTTTTATTATTGTAGTGTTCAAATATGTCACTTGGACATATTCAATCAAAGAATTTACGAATTCAGTCATTAGCCAAAGAGGTTAATTATTGTTATATACAAACTATACTATACTCTTATGTATGAATTGTGCAAATCTAAAATTCAGTAGTGAATTCTGTAAATATTCCCAAGCTTCCACATGAACTTGCAAACCCTAAATTAATGTGTAAAATTACCAGAGTATTAAATCAGCAGTTAAAAATGGATGACAATATAGGTTTGATTTAAACTACTTAGACACAAGGTTATAAAAATAGTCAATGTATAAATGCTTTATAACATACACATGTCTGCAGTTTCACAACAGAGATTTTATGTTTGGGTTAAAAACTTTTAAAGTATCTCAGCAGAAAAACAGAAAATGGAATGGAATAATAATTCTTGTTTTAGTTACTTTGTTGCATCTTATGGTTTACTTTTAATGGTTGTTATAATAGAACAAAAGTTAGGTTTTCCTTAATTATCTGTCTAATTATCACTAAAACAAAGTTTCTTCATGGACATAAAAATAAGCTAAAATGTAGATTATTATCAAGCTTGGTCATATGACAGGTATTCAATAACTTATAAGCGATAATTCTTTAGCATAAGTATGGAAGGTGCAGCTCCAGAATTAACTGAAATGATAAAAACTGAAAAATCTCAGTGTGCTTCTCTGAGACTTAACATACAGTGTAGCATTGGAATTGTTTCTCAATATCCAGACGTTACCTGACAAACTGTGTAACGTGGAATGACAAATGAGGCGAGAGAGGGGGATAATTTATTCTAACATTGTGTCCACTACTCATAGACAAAAGTGAAAACAGAAATTTTACTTTCTGCAATTTTGAATACAACACCAACTGTTTCCTAGATAAGTGTGTTCCCTTCATGCACCAGGACTTAAAAATGTCAATTTAAGTATATTAAAAGTAAACAAAATAAATTACATCTTTCTACTTCTCCTGTGATATGATAACATGGTTATCAGATTTTCTTTTTTTACTATGTTTGTATTCATCTATGATTTCTTTTGGACAAGGGGCCAAGGACAATTTGATGCCTCCATTTCTTCTGGATCAGTCACCATTAGTGACCTGTAAATATAGTGAAATAAGTTACTATTAACCTGAGGCAGCAGCATTTTATGAGTTAGACTCTTTCTTTCTGCCCTCATTCCATCTCACCTGAGTGGAATGGAATGCCTCAGTACATTTTGTGACAACCTATATAGCTTGATGGGTTAGTTTGCTCACTGGCTAATACAATTGCTATAATTCATGCTTCATATTGTCCTACAAACGTCCTGGCCCTGGGCTCCACTCCACATACACTCCTTCACGTGGATTTCCAAGGCCAAAATCTCTTTTAAGATATTCATGAATAATCCCCATCAAAATTATTATTATATGAGGTGTGGGAGAATCTGGGGGTTTCTTTAACTTTTTTAGAAAACTAACAAAAAACATCATTGCCACTGTGATTGCATTGAAGTTGGAAGTTCTTATCTGGTCAGTGCCAAGTATCACATTGAATCATTCTAATAAATAAATCAACAAACACATTTCAGTGCCTCCGTTTTCTCAGGCATGTATGCCACATGTTGCTAGGGTTGCTTAGCAACTAGAAAATACTGAAATAACAGGATTGAAAAGCCCACTAAAGTAAGCAGTTACATTTATGTGCTTACAGTAAGAAAGCGCATGCTGGTCTGGTCAGCCTACATGCCTTTGAAACTTACAATGTTCATTGTTAAAATTGTGGATCTATTGTACAGTAGCATCCTCAGTGACCATGTCCAGCTGTATTACAGATCGGAGGAACCACATCTGCTTATTTCTTAAATGGTTATTCATTATGTTACTTCCCAGGCTTTGCAAATAACCCCCATGAATGGTTTAATGAATATATAGTGTGTGTGAAAGATTAAGCATCCCTTATAACAATATAGAATATTAAAGTTCATGGTAGAATTTGGTTTATTTTTTTTCTCCTATTTGTGAGAAGAATTTTGTTTCAATATTTTAATTAGGAAAAAATAAACACAATACATTTCAAGAGACATAATTGAAATTTTTGTCTCTATAAAATCAAAGAATAAAATTTGTGCTTGCTTAGGGTGGAAAGCACTCAACAAATATATACTAATTGAATATATAAACATATTTAATTACTTTTAATCAGATAATTTTCTCTCAGTTACAGTAAGGAATACACATTTGGGGTTTTATAAAAGCTCAATTGAAATACAATAAATGGAGCTGTTTTCTGGGCTGCTAATGAGGCCATTTGTTCTTTCACCTATTAAAATATTATTATTCTTATTATTCATTGCTATACACTGAATTGACACTAGAAAAATAAAAAGAAATGAGACCTTTGCCATCGAAAGTCTCACAATATAATTAGAGTGTTAATTCTCATATAATAAGTAGGTGCCATTGTAGAGGTACATATTCAGTAGTCTGAGGATGGGGAAGAAGACATAATCTTTTCTGGAAGAATCTGAGGAGACCTCACAGAGGAGTTGTAATTAGTCCTGGTTGCTGAGCAGTAACCAGGACCCAGAGGAAATGGGTATGGAGAGCCAGTGACTGTGTTTGCTGATCGATGGGCAAAGAGCAGGTAAGCTCAAAGTAGGTGTTTCTAAAGATCTTCCAATGTGACCCAATTTGTTTGGGAATTAGACTGGGTCACATGGAATGAAGGAACACCATATGAGGGAAAAATTTAGTCCAGCGGGTCTTATAAAGCAATAATTCTGAAAAAAGAAAAGAAAAGAATTTAAACAATAAGCATCAAAAATAGTTCCAAGGTACTTGAATTCCCCCTAGGCTCTTCTCTAAATCTGGACTTCCCTTGTCCATCACCCAATACAACAAATATGCTGAATACTTCTACAGAACAATTTCTCCTTTTACGATTTTTGAAATTTGATTTGCAATGAATTTCTCCTATGTAGTGTCAATATTTGTATTGCCATGGCTGTCATCAATTCTGGCAAGAAATCTTCATAAAATATGTTCATATTCACATCTCCTATTTTTGCCTCCATGAACTCCCCATTGGGACCAGCTCAGGAATTACATAGCTATACTGCTTGTGGCGACTCAGGCCTGTCGTTTCTGCACTTTGACGAAGTGAGGCAGCAGGGTCTCAAGTTAGAGCTCAGCCTGAGCAACTTAATGACTTACATTCTGTCTCAAATTTAAAAATATACATAAAAAGTTAAAAAATGAAAGAAAGAAAAAAATACCAAATAGCTTGATAGAAATTCATCAAGATTTGGAAATCTTTTCATATTAATTGCACATAAATTTCCTGAAAGGATGCCAGAATGTTTGTAAAAGTACTCACTCAACAGGCTTAGAAGGAGAAGGAAAAATGATTAGGATACAGTATGTATGTGTACCAGTCACACAAGACAGCTGCAATTACTATGTATTGCAAAGTATATCAGGAAAAAAGCAATAAAGTTCAGCTTGAGTATGGAGAAGAAGCAGTATTACTTTCTGGAAGAATTTCCAGAACACAACATGTTTGAGGTCTTTGGAGGTATCATTCGTCCTCATAAACAAATTTGATAGTAAAATTGGGAAAAGTTAAATTAAAGTAACAAGGGAGTATTACAAATGTATAGAGAGTGAGGGAGATTGAAGAAGTAATTTTGTACCCTGGGGGTAGTAAGAATAAGTACCCAGCCAACACCAGGCATGAGAGTCAAGGAGAGACCCTTACTCATAAGACACCCTGGAGCAAGTGACCCACAGTCCCAGATCTGCAGGCGAATGTAGATCTGTGGCCTTGGGAGGACCCTCCACAGATGAGCAATGCGTGGAGAGCCCTGAGTGAAGCTCCACCTCCTGCCAGCGTGCTTTTATTAGGTTTAATGCCACTGTTGCTGTTGATCTCACAGCATGCGAGGCTTCCATCCTGGCTCCCCTCCTGCTGCTGCTATCAAAACTGTTACCACTGTATCAAAACTATACTCCAACAACCTACCGCATAACTCGAACTCTCCCCTCTCCCTCAACCCCGTCACCATTCTTAGAATAATCAAGTAAATCAGCCCCTGGCTTCAAACACTGTGGGCATCCCCATTCTAGAGAAAGGCTTTTATCCAGAGAAGGTAGCATCACAGAAGCCCTGAAGCCAATATGCTATTATCTTTGTTAGGCTATCATTATTAGCTTTTGATATCTTCTAATGAACTTTCATGTAGGAGTGGACACATATATAATGCTCTATAATGATTTTGCAGTGAATTTTACTTTTTACACGGCTTTTAAATGGCTTGAGTATGTTTTTAAAGACAACAAGGTTTGAGCATCTGATATATCCACAATCTAGGGAACCAGTTCCCCTATCTATGTCCCAAGTTGTATAGTAGGATTTAATTTATCGGTGGTTATTACTTTCTTCCCATGTTGACAATTTTAAGTCAGTGTGGGAAGAAAAAATAGCATCATCAGGCCCTGAAGATGCCCAAATTATATGCAGAGTAACAGCTCTACCAATTAGAATATAGGAAAAAATCAGAGACGATCGTGTGCTACAGAAGAGTTGTCAGAAAGCTATTAGCATGGCAAAGCCAACTCAGGCAACTGCAGGCAATTGAGCAGAATAAAATCAATGACAAGAATACCATGAAATACTTCACCACTTGATTCTGAGTGACGTTACCATTTATTCTGAGAGACTGACAGAAATAGGTGAATCACTAACAAATTCTTTTATACAAATGAATCATGCAGCCAGCGAGTCAAAAAAATTCTTTTATACAAATGAATCATGCAGCCAGCGAGTCAAAAAAAAAAAAAAAAATGAAGCCAGCAGCAACAGAACTGGAGGCACATGGCTCATTGTGGCTTCACTCCTACAGAGTGGAAGCCCTTCTATCTTCAGGGGTTATTTTGCTAATTTAGTAGCAAAGGCCAAAACCAGACTGTTGGTGTATTATAATAAGTTCTTATAAAAGGATGAATTTGGGAAGAAAACAAATGATGTTACTGATGCATCTGAGCAAGTCACGCAGTTTTAACTCTGAGAAGAAAATTAATATTATGTCTGATCACTCATATTTATACTTTAATTAAATTTTATCCTGAGATAATTATAGATTTGCAGTAGTAAGAAATAAAATAGAGATCTCCTGTACACTTTACCTAGATTCACTCAATGTAACACCTTATTGAACAAAAATACAATGAAAAACCAGGACACCAATATAGATGCTCAAGAAAGGAGAATATATTCATCCCCATAGGCGTCCTTGTGTTGACCTTTGATAGCCAGGTCCATTTTCTCATTGCTTCCTTTCCTCCTTAACCCCTGAAAAACACTAGTCTGTTTTCCAGTTTTATAATGTTATTATATCATGAATGTTAAATAAGTGGAATAATACTATATGGATATTTTTTCTCTCAGCAGAATTATCCAAAAATTCATCCAATTAATGCATGTGTTAACAATTCTATTCTGTGGTGTTGGATACTATCTATTGTTTAAGTATCGATTAAAAAGCATTTAGTTCCTTTTAAGTTTTGTCAGTTATGATTAAAAGAGCTATTAATATCCACATACAGGGTTTTATGTAGACTTAACTTTTCAATTCACTGGGTAGGTATCAGGAATGTTAATGTGAAATTGCATAGTAAGAGTGTTTTAGTTTCACAAGCTCTCTTACTAAGTGGTTGTACCATTTTTTATTATATACTGGCAATGAATAAGAGTTCCTGCTGCTTCACACTCTTACCAGCCCTTGGGGTTAACAATGTCTTAGGTTAGACATTCTAATTGTAATAGTATCTCATTATTGTTTCAATTTGATATTTCCTAGTGTCATATGACGTACAACACATTTTCATGGGCTAATTTGCCATCTGTGGTTTTTTATGATATTTTTAGTCAGTTTTTTACTGGGTTGTTTTCTTCATTATTGTTGAATTTTAAGAGTACCTTCCTTGTATATTTTAGCTTCAGACTTTAAACAGATATGCGTTTTGCACATATTTTTCTTTGTAATTGTAGCTTTTCTGTTTCTTTCTCTGATAGTCTTTTGTAAAGTATTTATTTTCAATCATTTCCAACTTACACATTTTATTTTTTGCTATGATGCTTTTGGTTTCCTATGTAAAAATTCATTACTAAACTCAAGGTCACATACATTTTCTCTTATATTTTCTTCAAGGATTTTTACACTTTTGTGTTTTACATGTAGGTCTATGATCCCTTTTGAGCTTGTGTTGTTGTTTGTAGGTGGTTACCTAGTCTTTTCATTGCTATTTATAGAGAAGACCACTTTTCTCCTTTCAATGTTTTTTGCTCCTGTGTCAAAGATCAGTTGACTCTTTTAAAGTAAGTCTTGGTCTCATGTCATATGAAAATTGTGATTTGTTTCCTTTCCATTGTGTATGGTTCTTTTGTGCTTCTTTGTAAACTTTGGAATCAAAGTTAGCTCATTTTCTTTTATATCATTCTTCCATATATTATTCTTAATGGACAAGGAAGTCCAGTTTCACCATGAGGCCTTTGCTGACTGTTGACATTTATTTATTTTGTGTTTACTTGCACAAGTATTGTACATGATTTTTTTTTCTGAGTAACAGTGTGACTCTACCTTTTGACTCAGTCTTCTGAGTTGTGGTCCTGTGTTCATTAGGGTGCCTCAGCATAGACTTATGAGCATGGAGTTCTAAGCTGTTTATCAACATTTGCTGACACAGAAGAGGGTGAGACCACAATTATTTTCTCTGGTATTTTGTTAGACTTGAAAGTAGTCATTGTCTAAGTACTTCTGGCTTCTATTATCTTGAGTATTTCCAATCCTGCTTTCTTTGGGGCCTTTTTTCCCTTGTATGTCTAAAGGTACTTTTGGGTTTTCAGTGGGCTTCATGAAGCAAAAGTACCCGGACATTCCTTGGATCTTGAGTTCCTTAGTAATTCTGCTCTCTTTTTACTTCCTGTCTCTTATGTATGTTTTTATGTCCAGGGATTAAGTTGTATTTATGGAAAGGAATAAGAAAGTGTACATCTACTCAATCATTTGCTTGCAGAGAAAGTCTTCTCTTCCTTACATTTGAAATGCTACTTTCTTAGTTACTTTCTCATTCTTGTGACTCAAGACCTGACATCCACAAATTAGGAGAGAAATGGTTATTTTAGCTCACAGTTTCAGAAAGTCACAGTCTACTCAGGGGCAGCCAGCAACAGTGGGAGTACATGGCAGAGGCAGAGGTGGAGGGAGCTCCTCATGACATCACTAACAGGAAGCCAAGTCAAGGCAAGTCATGTCTAGTCTCATAAGGAAGGTAGTAAGCAGCTTATATATCCTTCCAGGCCCGTCCCAGTGATCCACCCCTGGCCCAGACTCAGTGTTCTGCACCTTCCAAGGTGTGAGAATTGTAGACATCTCCCACCATAGGCCTGTAATCCATTCTATATGCCTGCAATCCACCCCTCCAGATCAAGCCCCTGTCTACCAACAGCACATAGTTCCGTAGACAATCCATAGCATCTAAATACATGAGATTTTGGGGGGACATTCTAGATCCAAACCACAATAGCTACATAATTGTCAGTTAGGCAACAGAGCAGAAGTAGAATAGGTAGAACATTTTTTTTTATGCTAGACAATTCCAATAATTGTTAAAAATTGGAAAAAGAGAAGAGATATGATCAAATAGTATTTTGTAACTTTTTTCCTTTCTTGGCTACAGTATTTAGTCTGTAGAATCAGTTGAGCAGAAATCTAATGAAAGAGGCTGATTATGGAATTCCTGTGGTCAGTAGTTTAGAGGGTGTCAGATTAGAGCATTTTGGGGGAAAACGGAGAAGGAAAAAGAAGTTCTGTGTTTATCGTCTACAAACATGTCCTTTGAAGTTACACTGAGTGAGACAATGGTGGAGATCATAGCTATAAAAGATGCGGGGGAGGGTGTCCTTCTTCACACGATGTCTGTCTAGCAGAGAAGACATCTATGAAAATAATGGACAATTTGGTGATAGCTCAGGAGAATAATAGGCGAAGCAACAGAAGAAGTGATAGATGTATAGTTTTAAGAATCCAGAAACACGAAGAAAATGTAGTTTTTAAGAATAAGATCAAGTTTTGAATTATCAACTGTTTTTGGCCTACAAAAATAAATATGGATGTATATAAGAAACATGCTTAGAAAGCAGCACACTTATGAAAAGTGGGAATTTAAACTATAAGTAATGGTTAAAATAGAAATATATTTTAATAGAAAAAATTTTCTAAAGGCAAATTCACAGGAACTCTTGATTTTAGAATTTTAACGTAACATAGATCCCCACTTTGATTTTTTTGAAACTCAAGTTGATTGTGTAATGAAGGAAAAGAGTATAGACCTCCAGGTCAGGATCAGCTCAGTTTAACCCAAAATATGGTACTTACTAACATTTGATATTAGAGTTTTAATTTCATTTGTCATGTGATTTTAGTTCTAAATAATTAGTATCAAACAGCTTAAAATGCCCAACACATAGAAAGAATGTATAAACATTGTTTCCTTTTTCCCTTTTGCCATTTTGACTTGAAGTTTGTTTTGGAAGTAAATACCACCCTCAAAATTTGTGCTGTACTGTTATGTTCTTTGATGCAGTTCCTATTGTGTGTCTCACTGTTGATTACAGTTTTAAAAATAAAGGCAGAAGTGAAAAATTTATTGACTGTTTTTGGCCTACCAATGATAATTTTTATATGACAATCTGAAGCTGTGCAATTTTATATTAATATTGGTTAGTTTATTTAACAAATCTGAATGTATTTTAGACAATATTCAGACATATGAACTAATTTTTAAAAAAAATACTATGTCATCAACAGAAAATATACAATTTTTTTTGTCAAAGCTAGTAGGTGGTCACTCAGAATTTGGTACAAAGGAGAGCAGAAAAAATGCTAGTAGCCAGAAAAATCAGAACTTGAGAAGGCCTTTATGAGACGGAGCACATCTGTGTTTTCTTTTGGCACTACTCTAATTTGTCATGTCTCTTCGTCAGTCCAGTAATCAGATTTTTTTTTTCTGTGATAGACACTGCACCCAGTGCATTCTCATATTCTTTCCTGTCTTTTCCAATTTCCCTTGCTATGTAATTGGATTCTGGATAACAATGTAAAAATATCTTGGCCAAGTCTTTAAAAATACACCAAGTCCTCTATGGCTCTCTTCCTCCCCTGTAGCACTGGGACAGGCTGTTTTCTACAAAGTCCTGATTGCCACATGCAGGAGGGCTGCCCAACTCCTTGAGAGCCCAGTGCTCTATTGGACTCCTGGGTACTCCTTGTTTAAGGTAAAAAAAAAAACAAAAACAAAAACAAAAACAAAAAACAAACAAAAAAACTTTATTTGGTTTAGCCATTGGATATTTGAGGGTGCATTTGTAATCACATTATGTCTAATCATCTTTCCCTTTGCATTTCTACTTACTCAGCTCTTGATAAAAATACCAGTGCCTTCATCTTTTTGTACATGTCCTTAGCTTTCCAATTTCTCAGTTTTCAACAGCTATCTACTGCTTTCTTTTAGAATTGTTTTTTTTTTTTCTTTTGCCTCATTCTTACCTGGTTTTCCTCCTGCCTCACTGATAGGTCTCCTCGGTTTCCTGTGTATTCTTCTCATCTTTAAGTTAAGAAATAATGTTTGTATTATTTCTTTTTCTTCCCCCTTGGCTTGGTCCTCTTTTATCATACTGACGTGTTTCCCCATCTGATCACTTTAAATGTCAAGTATATGTCCATGATTCTCACATTTGTAATGCCTGAACTTAAATTTTAGACTGGTCTAGCCAAAATCTTTCTTGAAGTCTATTGTAAAATAGTTAATGAGCATGGAAATAGTTAATAGGCATAGAGCAATGGTGAAAGAGAAAGAGTCCAAGTTCATAGTTCAAAGTTATCATTGAAAAAGGAAATTTCTAAAACCTGTCCAGTACATGTTGTTTCTTTCTACTTTTCCTATTTCAGACAGTGGCTGCACCTACCCATTTGTACAAGCCAAGAACTTATGTGTGATTCATTTACTTCGTTGTTTCTTCTTTTCATCTTCTCAGCCCATAACCTTCCTTTTCTGAAGTGCTATGATCTTGAACAACTGACTTCTATCACTCTGTTATAACCTCTGTCATTATTTGTTTGGTTTATCACAACCATTCTCATTTTACTTAACTATAATTTTTTTTTTAAATTTTGCATTCTGTAGCCAATACATTCTTTTAAAAATATAAATGAAAATATACCATTGACCTGCTTGTGATCATGTAATTAATTATGTACTGCCAGATTTTTAAAGTTAATTTCCTTAGGATCTCAAATTTCTGGCCAATAGCAACCTATTTATCTTATTAAGCTTGATTCCTTCTTAATCCTCATTCTCTATCCTCAAGTCATACTATTTCTTTCTTTTTCTCTCAAGCATACTCTGGAGTTATTTTCTCATTCACTAACTCCCTGTGATAAGGCTCCTGTTAGTTAATCACATTTCAGGCTCAGGTTTCACCATTTCAGAAGGAACTGGCAGGGGCTTTTACTTTCATTATCTTTCTTTTTCTTTTTTGTCTAATAGTCTTCCTAGCACTTAACAATGTTCTGAGATTAGTCCATTCATATAGAAATCAGTATTTTTATATTATTTCTTTCTCTTTCCACCTTGCTATGGTCTGAATGTGTCTTCCTTATCACTCTCCATATCAAATTTCATATGTTGAAACCTCATTTCCATTAAGGTTTTGACAATTTTGGCCATTAGAAGATGATTAACTTTGATGACAGATCAAAAGAAAAGTTGTAGAGAGAGTCTCAATATTTCAAAGATTACTTGAGATGTTATGAAAAGAATGGAAATGAAGAACATATCATAGAAAAGGTGATTCCTGTTATAAAGTGTCAAGAAACTCGGCCAAATAGTTTTCGTACCCTGACACTTTGTAGAAGGAAAATTTTTAGACGGTAAACTATTATTTTTGACAGAATTCTCTCAGCCAGGTGTCGAAGATGCAGCGTTACTTCTGACTGCTTATAAGAACAATATGAGAGAGAAGAAATGATTTAAACACAAACTTGAAAATAAGAAATTAAAGTAGAACTTAAAAGAGTTGGAAATTTCTTAGCTTGCTCAGCCTGTCTCTGTGGTAACAAATAGCGTGCTTGAACACTAGTGGTGCAGATAGAGAGGCCAAGATGCGTTTGTCCTCTATTATTAATTGAAACAATGAGAGGGTAAATTTGAAGGCATTTTCAAGATTCTTGTGATGGCCATTTCTACCGCAGGCTCAGATTTCCAAGGTCAAAATGAAGATAGATTTTTAAAAAAGCCCTAGGTCTTGACATGAATTTTTGGTTTGCTGTTCACTGCTAAATACCACTGTGACCACTGGAGAGATTATGTAATTTGAGACAATTAAGAATCACACCTGGATTAGGGTTTAGGAACCATGCCAAGACTAGGCAATTAAGAACGTGCCCGGATTAGGCAGTTAGAAACACGCTGGATTAGAGTATGAATGATTTGTGGGCTGGTGAATGAGGGAAGAACACCCACTCCGATGTGGAAAGCCCAACTGGAAACTCAAACTGTATAAAAGGAAGAAGAACGATTGTTACAACTTTTTCCTCTGAGGAAAGACTGGACTTGATGAGACTTGGCTTCCTGTTTCCTGGTTTCCTGATGTCTTGAGAATCTGCTCTGTACTTCCATTTGCTATTGACTACTCCTGCCTGAGTGGACTGTGACCATATGAAACTGTGAGCTAAAACAAACCTTTCCTCCCATAAATTTTTGGATGTCAAGTATGGAGTCAGAGCGATGAAACAGTAACTAAGCTAACCACCTTGAGTGTCTCCTCTCACATTTAGGTGTAACACTCCTCAGTGCCTACTATACTCTTATGGACTCAGATACAGTGTGGGCTGACTGTAGTCACTACTTTTCTGGAAGGCACCAGGAGTAAGTGTTGGTGGTATCAACATAGGTCAGATTCCTAGGTGCATAGAGTAAAAAAGCTATGGATCCTTGGCTACCACCACCTGAGAGATTTCACAATGGCAAGGCCAAACACAGAGCTTCCCAGTGGAGGACTGAAAGCAGGGATGTTTTCTGTACCTTCAGATAGTATGGTCACCAGCTTACAGCTCTAACCTGGGAGAGCTGAATGCATACAACTCAGACTTGGCAAAGTCAGGGAGAGCTTTGGGGAACCAAAACCTTCTTCAACGTATCTGGAAAGATAGGCATATAATGAAAGATCATTTTAAAGCTTGAAGACTTTGCTTACCCATTGCACTTTAGATTTAGTTGAACATTTTTACATCTTTTTCCTTTTCTATTTATCCTTTTGGTATGGGAACGTCTACTGTATGCTGTTCCCACTGGTGTAGTTTGGAAACATGTAACATGATTAATTTTACAGGTTGACAGCTGTAGAACAATTTGTCTTGAAAAGAATCATATTTTCAGTGTCAAATGTTACTAAAACAAGACTCAGGACTTTTGAGTTTGGAATTGATTTTGACATGAGCAAAAACGCTTTTAAGTACTGGGGTAAAAAAATGTGATTTTGCATGGAAAAATAACATAAATTTGGAGGGCTAGGTATGAGACACTATGGTTCGGATATGTCCCTTTAAAATTTGTATGTTCAAATTGAACTCTCATTTTATTATTAATAAGTAGAAGGTTTGAGAGAAGAATAGACTATGAAGGCTCATTTATGAAGCGGTGAGAAAGTTCCAACCAGACACTAAATCTTCTGGCAATTTGATCTTGGAATTCCCAACCTTAACTGTGGCCAATTAATTTCTGTTTTTTTTTTTTAATAAATTACCCAGCTTAAGACATTTTGTTAGAACAGCCTGGATGGACAAAAAAATATTTGAAAGATACCATATAAACCACATGAAGAGGAAGAAAATTTTAACTAGTGTATCCTCAGGTCATAGAACACAGCTAGATACATATTTAGTATGTGAGTGAATAAAAGTAATTATCTTTTTATCTTCAAAATGGGTTTAGCACAGCAACCTATGCAAGTTTCGTGGGCTACATTTAGAGGATGTCATCTTTTAGCACTTTCTTAAATAATTGCTTCCCAACCATGTCATGTAATATTAATGATTGTGGAAGGGACACTGGTATGTAGTAGACTGCTTTCCTATTGTCAAAATAAGTACTTTTCTGTTGTGTGTCCTCTCTTGCTTCAGGGCTGTTATATCATATGTTTTCTAACATTAGAAATCTTGCGGATCTTATCTTAGTTCCTCAGGGCAGGAACTACTTGACATTTTATCCCAAAGGAAGATTCTTTGGAAGGGGCATGAGAGACTTGTGTTCCCTTCAAAAGACTAATTCTTGAATTGTGCATGAGAGAGTAGTAAATCACTCTAGACCAAAAAGAAAGAAAGAAAGAAAGAAAGAAAGAAAGAAAGAAAGAAAGAAAGAAAGAAAAATGATCTTACGTTTCCCTGGGTAATATGTGTGACCAAATTAAAGTTTCTGTCTTTAAGGCTTCTTCCTCTGTGTAATTTTATTCAGTATTTACTAAAAAATCAACAGTGCTTGCAATTCAAAAACAACAAACCTGAATGAATGATTTTTCTCTTTGTCATGAAAACAGAATTTATCATTTCTCCATTTCGTTTCAGAGGACTATTTTACTTTGAGAGGGAAATACTCAGTAAAAGATGAATAAGCTTAATAGAAATTGGAAAAAGGAAGTAAACTATTTTCTGAGTTGAATGATTTTATTGTCTTAATATATAATAATTCCAGAAGAATTTATATATTCTTTTCCTTTCTAAGGCAGAGAGCAATGATGCTGTGACTCATACATATTTTTTTCTAATCTCTATCTCCAACAAATGGTCTTGTTTGTTTATTTGATGACCTTTCCTGAAAGCCATTGGTAATAAGGTTGAGAATTCAGACATCAGCAGACGGTACTGCACAGATGCACTTTAGCTGATACTTCAGAAAATGATATCTTTGCCATCCAGCTACTCTTTTATAAATCCAGGTCACCTCACTGTTTCACAAATACCTTCCTTTTTAATGCTATCACTATTTTATGGCCATGAGTAAAAATTATCCTACTATTTCTGTCCTCTGAGGTATTGTATAAATAAAAAGCATAAGGTGAGAGCAAATAAAAATCTCATGAGAAGGGCAGTACTTTTTTTTTTCCAGATCATACATGCTGAGGTTTTTTGAGGGTCACTTTAAGTTTGTGTCTAGCTTCTTTACATTGTACCACCCCAGGTCTAAAAATGAATTAGCTGTTGCCTTGAGTCACCTCTGGAAATTAAGTTTCTGTGTTTGTGCTATCTCTGGGACTTGAGCAATAGGTTTCATTTTAGCTCGAAAGAAACTATACTACCAGAAATAAGGTTCTCCCTACCATTGTTTTCCCCAGAGCTATTTCAGGTGGTCAAAACCACCTAATAAACTAGGAAACAACATAAAACTACCTCAGTTGCTCAAGGTCACAAAAATATTAAGAGAAATCATGAGAAATTGGTCAGTGGGACTATAAAGAAATGTTTGAGCCCTGTTCATTTCTAATTTTGTGTATATATGTAGGTGTGTGTGTGTGTGTGTGTGTGTGTGTGTGTGTGTGTGCGCGCGCGCGCGCGCACACGCGCTATTAGGGAAGCAGTCAGGACGCTTGTTGCCTTGTACACAAATATGTTTCCCTCTCTAAGGGTCAGAATAAACAAAAGATTATTAAAATTTGAATTTAGAAAGTCTAGGACAGACTCTTTGGTCCTTTTCCAACTCTCTGTCTACATATTTATACTCCGAGTTGTGACACCTTTTTAACGTGTGCCATGTCTTTTAATTCGGACCCGAGACTTCAAGATTAAAATTCATATTGATTTAGTTTCAAGCAAGAGAACAAAATAGCCAATATTATTGTTAAGAGAGCTCTAAAGGGTGATAGATTTCACACATGTTAAGTGATAAATACATGAGGAACATGTTAACATCCCTTGTCTCCTAAGATGTAAAGTAGCCCTCTGAGCTCGGTAGTCTTATTTCTGTCTGAAGATATTAAAAAAAAAAAAGGGGTTAGTAAAGTCTCTGAGCTCACAGAGAGTCAAACTGTTGGAAGGAAAAAACAGACCTACAGTCATATGGCTTTTTAAGTTTTTGGACTTTTAATATTGTCCATCAAATATAAGTTGAAAATCTAAAATAAATATTGGGAGGAGAACAAAAAAGATTTAAGTGAGGATGAATTCAAGGTGAGCTTGTTTATGACAGGAGGCAGGAGACAAGTCAGCATTTATGGATAATCCCCCTTTATGAAGAGCTGGTTGTACCATGTAACAACATGTAGATGACCTCTGACCTGAGGCAGATCTCTCTCTAGCACTATTAATGGATGAAGTATTACGTAGTTACACAGACAAGAGGGTAAAAGATCTCTAGAGGTCAGGGCTTTCGCAACAGCCTCAGTGACCTGGCTGCTGAGTAACATTAGTTCCTCATTTAGCTAATATAAGCCACAGACAGTCACATTAGCAATCATGTCAGGACTCCTTCCAATTAGCAGAAGCTTTTACCCCTCTGTTTTCATCCCCTTCTGTCCCCATCTTTACATGTAATCTACCTGCTTCTCTCCTTTGTCCACAAAAATCTGGCCCCACACTAAGGTAGCAGTCTAGTTTATAAATTTCCATAAATATTAGCAATTGCTGTATATGTTTTTATGTATTGCACTTAGGTATGATGTTTTTTTTAAGTTTTAGAAACTGTTTATTTTGTCTTAATGAGAATAAAATACATAACAGTTTGGGCCCTTAATTCTGGTGGACACAATCCTTAATGCAATAACTGAATGTTGAAAACCTGAAGGTTCAAATTTCACAAGACTATTACTTTTCAATATAGTACTTGAAACCTTAACCAGAGCAATCATGCAAGAAAATGAAATAAAGGGAATATGTATTGGAAAGGAAGAAATCAAATTATCATTATTTGCAGGTGACATGATTCTCTGCATGAAAGATCCCAAACACTCCACCAAAAGACCCTTAATTAACAGATTCAGCCAAATTTCAGAACACAAAATCAATACAAAGCAGCAATAGTATTCCTGTACATTAATAGTGAACTCACTAAGAGCTGAGAAGAATAATCCCATTCTCAACAGCTCCTGAGCTTATTAAATATTTAGAAATAAACCTAAGTAAGGAAGTAAAGGACCTCAACAATGAAAACTATGTTTTGTTGAAAAAAGAAATTGAAGAGGAATTTAGAAAATGGAAAGACATCCCCTGTGTCTGCATATGCAGAACTAATATTGTCAGTCTGCCTATACTGCCCAAACTGACACACAGAATCAGTGCAATTCCTTTCAAAATACCAACAATAATTTTCTCAGAACTTGGAAAAAAAATCCTAAAACTCATATAGAACAAAAGGAGACCCAGAATAGCCAAAGCAATCTTGAACAACACGACAAAAATAGATGGCATCACTATTCCAGGCATCAAGCTACATTACAAAGCAACAGTGACAAAAGCCATATGGTGTTGACACAAAAGCAGATAGGTCTACCGATAAAACTGAATTGAGGATACAGAGACAAGCTTACGTAGCCTCATCTGTCTGATATTTAATAAAGGAATCAAAAAACATACACTGCAGAAAGGCTAGACTCTTCAATAAATAGTCCCGGAAGAATTAGTTATCCATCTGCAGAAGAATGAATCTAGAACCCCAACTATGCTGTGCTCTATCAAATCAGAGTGGATGGATCAGAGACCTAAATATTAAAATGGAAGGTAAAAGTCTTGAAGATATAAATGCAAGCAAAGACTTCCTTAGCAGCACACATGAAACAAAAATAACTCTCAAAAGCTAAAATATGGAAGTCACCAAAATACCCGTCAACAGACAAGTGGATGCACAAATTGTGGTACTTATATACAGTGGAATACTATGCATCAATAAAGTCCAACAGCGTGGAGGCTTTTACAGACAAATGGAAATAGCTTGAGAACATCATGCTTAGTGAAGTAAGTCAGAAGCAGAAGGTGAAACATCGGATGGTCTCTCTGATATGAGAGACCCAGATCACAACTCTCATGGAATTTAAAATGAAAAATAAAGTGAAACGGGAGTAAGGTGGGGGAGGTGGGAGGGAGGGTAGGGTTGGGGGAGGGACAGAAAGAGAGTGGGAAAGTCCTTGTTACCGTGACAAGATACATATGTGCACAAAATACTCAACTCCATTGTAAACCTTCAATTTTGCACATTTACATATCAATAAAATGGAAAAAAATAATTCTGTGAAAAAAATCCACATAGGGGATGGCAGCAAGTTAAAATAAAACTTATGCACAGCAAAGGAAACATCAACAGAGTGAAGATAGAACTTGCAGAATTGAAAAATATTTTACAACCTACATTTTTGGAGAGGAACCAATAACTAGGATAAAGAAAGAACTGAAGAAAAATAAACTCCTTAAAATTAAAGACCCAATTAAAAAAGGGGGTAACCAAAATGAGCAGAAAGGTCTCAGAAAAGTGGAAATGGCCAACAAAATAGCAAAAGGACTCAGCATCCTTAGCCACTGGAGATATGCACATCAAAACAAGACTAAGATACTGTCTTTACTCCAGTGCAAATAGCTTCTGTCAAGAATTCAAAAAACGAGTAGATACTGGTGAGGGTGCAGAGAAACAGCAACTCTTTTTATATTGCTGCTGAGACTAAACTGGTACCACCACTTTGGAAAACAGTAAGGTTAATCCTGAAAAGCAACAACAACAACAACAACAACAACAACAACAACAACAACAAAATGAAAATAGATATTCCACTTGACCCAGAGATACCTCCTCTGGGTGTCATTCAAAAATAATTAAAATCACCTCGAACAGTAGAGATACATATATACCCATGTTTATAACAGCGCAGCTAGAAATAGCTAAATCAAAGAAGATGCCAAATATCCATCAATAGGCCAATGAATAAAGGAAATGTGGCATATACGTACAATGTGGTAAATGTGGTATATACGTACAATTAAGGTAAATGGAAACAATTTGAGACCATTATGCTTATTGAAGTGTATCAGTAGTGGATTCAAATGGGCAAGATGGTGGGAGTTGAAGGGGACTGAGGAAAGGATTGGGAGAATAAGAAATGTGGGGGGAAAAGGAATGGAAGGAAGTGTGACCTTGAATCATTATACATGTATGTGCACAAAATTCTCAAGTTCAATGTAAGCATCGTGTATCATTCACATACTTGTAGAAATGGGAGATAATCTCAAAAGATGAAAATCCTAAAAGTAAAACTCTGACAAACTAATAAAATATTTTTAAAAAGCATGTAAGTACATTCAACAATAGAAGTTATTTAAGAAATATGCAAATACATTCATAGGTCACTTTCTGCAACAAGATAGAGAAAAATAGCACACACTCTGATAACTATAAAACTCAGGTATGTTAAAACACTCACATAATACTTATGAGGAGCACATTTGTGTTTGTAAAGGAATTGGAACAGCTAAGTCTATAAACTCTATGACTAGTGGGGGACAATCAGCACTGTAATTGTGGTCATCTGAAATACTGTCATGGATATCATAAGTCATGTGATAAGAGAAATCAAAAAAATTTCAGTTGCTCATAGAATCAAGATCTCAAGAAATTTTGTCTTTCACAAATATAGATGTAGAAAAAGAGCATTTTCAATATTTTGATTAGTTACTTCTGCAAGTCAAATATGCAAAGAAATTTGTGAATTGAAACTGTCTAAAAGTCTTTATTGAATTTGTACTGATAGTACTGAACAATTGTGAAAATGGAGTAAATAGCAGAGCAAATTAAAAAAAAAACACTAGTGCAATTATAAAACAGTGGGGAAATTTTAGAAAGAATAAGAAACCTGCACAAAACTCATGAAGAAATTTACGTATGAAAAAGTGAAATTACAGATAACTGTTTGAAAGTGGTTCGTAAGAGCTTGTTAGTTTCATGATTTCATGATTATTAACATCACTGTATTTTGAAGTTTTCCATTGTGATCAACAGGCGCTTTTTCCTTTTGGGGCATGATGTTCCTTGGAAAATACAATCTCATTTATTTCCTAGGTGATCCTGAGCTCTATTAATTTCTTCTGTCATACAGGATGTAGTGTCATGAGCTTTTCCTAATCAATTTTACTTTTTTTTTTTTTGGTACCAACATTCTACATTGATCTGTCATCTGGAAATCCATTCTGCATGCACTCGTACATAGGCCATAAATTTGACAGAAATCATACTGACAATCCAGTTGCAACACTTTTCTTATCCTGCCATGCACATTATTATTTACAAACCCGTGAGGAATTTGACTGGTTTCTTTAAGAAAATTCAACCTAAATTTACTAAAATTTTCATTGTTGCTGCATCTTGAAACTAATTCTCTCATCAGAATTCGGTTTTCCACCCCTCTTATATAGGTTTTGTTAGGAAGGGTATAAGGGTACATTGGATACAGAGGGGAGATGCGGCTGGTAAAATCAAATTGGCAAGTTGACACTCACTAAAGACTAAAACAACAAGTGACTAGGCGTTTCTTTGTTCTCCCAGCTCTGTGGTTCCACTTCTGGCAGGCACAATTCCTACACTTCACTCACACAAAGGGACAAAGGGAGGCAGAGGAATTGAATTATCCATCACAGTCTCTTATCACCACTTAAGTATCTGGTCCTCTGAAGATTGTGCAAATCACTGGCCAGAGATGGCAGCAGTGACTCTGGCCCACCTGGAGATAAGAGAAAGCCAAAAACTCCTAAATGGAGGCCCCTATATTATAGACTTCATCCATTCTACTCGGAGCCCTCTTTCCCAGTGAGAAGCTTTTGTCCTTTCACTCTCTTTTTATAAATAAGCCATCACATTAGAACTTATCCAACCCTGACACCTGTTTCTATATTGGTTGAGAGAAAGAAGCTGGCAAAGCATAAAAACACATAATTCAATGTTGCAACAGCCTCCCCCCCACCACCACCACCACATGTGAATTGGTGGATTTATGAATTTTGACTTTCGGGATATCTACATTAAGAATTTTAATCTTTTGAGATTGTGATTTTGGGGCCTTTAGACATTAGGGAGTTTACAGATTTTGCCTTGTTAGGATTTCAATATTTGAGATGATGATAGTTTGGATTGTTGCCTTCTTGTGATTAAGATTGGCATTGATTTGTAAACTCTAGTTTTTTTTCTTAAGTTTTAGTGCAACATTTTATACAAGATGGTTTCAAACACATTTGGCTTTTTATATCTAGAAAGGCTCTGGTAGATTTTTTTTATTGGCAACTGTTACTCTCATGAACATATTAATTTTCATATATCATTTAAATTATTTAATAATGCATACATGAATATGAGTGATTCTACAATGTGTATTTCTTCCCTGATAGGACTGTGTCTGGTCTTAGAGATCAATTTATACTTCTTTATAACATGCTTCTATGTGTCTCTACTTATTTGCATTTCCTCTTGGTGATACTCATCAAACTCGTCATTATGGTTTAATTTCTGTTATCTCTAAAAACAGTCATTTCCATGACAAAAGAAAATGACTATGGTTTGGACTTTGAGTGTCTTCTCAGAGCTTCATGGCTTTGGCTGTAGTGGTGTAACTGAGGAACTGTGTGTTATTGGGACATAGGGCCTGGCTGGAAGGCGTGGATGCTTGGGGTTTGACCTGGAAAGATCATGTCAGCTTGTTCTGTTTGGGATTTTCCTAAGGTAGAGCGTTCAGGTGTACATTGTTGACTTCTGGGCCAGGACGTCAGAGAAGGGCAACCCACCCTGAGGGGTGAGGCGGCAACTGGCAGCTTGATGTAATTAAAGGAAAGAAGAAGCATTGTTATAGCTTCTTCCTGGGAAAGCTCTAGTCTTGCCTGGATCTCCAGACATCAGTTTGGCTCCTTCACTTGGCTTCTCTTTGCAAGGAGGTGAGCAGTTCTCCAGCCTCTGCCTCTGCCTCTGCCTCTGCCATGTGCTTCCACTGTTGCTGGCTGCCTATGACTGGACTGTGTGAGACTTTCTGAAACTATAAGCTAAGTAAATCTTTTCTCCTTTAAATTATGGATGTTGGATATTTTGTCACAACAACAACAACAAAAGAAAATAACCAAGGCCTGAATGCACCATCATTTTCTTTGTTTTCTAGTAAAATTAGTGAGATATATTAATAGTAGAAACTTAAGGAGTATTAGATGAGTTGAATTAAGAAGGAAATTTAGTATTCCCCTTGTAAAATGTTACCATTACAAGTGTGTGAGACACATTAGTTCATGTTCAACTAAAACTATTTATTTTAAAGCAACAGAGTAGTAACTAAGTATCTTTCAGCAAGAAACTAATGTTAAGTGATATAATTATATTTCAAAAACAATTTGCTAAAATACAGTCTCATTTAGAACTAGCTTGTGTATTATATTGGAACTAGCTTTATGTTATTCATTCTCTTGTAAAATACCTTTTAACATCAAGTATTTGCCAAGTATTTTAACAGGCATTAAAGATAAAGAGTTAAATGGGATACTTATATTAATGAGAAGAATTCTTTAAAAAGATTAGAAGGCCTTTTTGAAAAGGCATATTATTAGATCAGAGGTCTTCTCAGTTTTTCTGTGAACCATTAAGAGTATTCAAAGAAAGTCTGAACTCCAAGTATTTAAAAATCACTATAAAAATTGTCATGTGCTTAAAAAGAATTAAAGACTGTAGTCTTGAGATGTATTAATGTTGTTATTTTAAAATGTACATAAAACCTTTACACATTTTTTAAAAGTGTAAACACCATGGCACATTTGTATGCACAGCCATTTAACAAATGACATTAACAAATGTTCATCGTTCCTTGGGAATTTTATATCACATCTTGTATTCTATAATCTTATTTATGTTTCATTTGTCCTGTGTCTGTCACTTTCATGCCACTAGGACACAATCCCCAATACTCAAAACTTAAAGGAGCAGAGTTGGACTTCAGCTCCCAGTGCAGAGTTCGCATGCAGATCAGCTGGCAATGGTGGAAAGGCATAGTGAACTAGTCTGGAGTTCTCTTCTTACAATAAGTGTTTCACTTTCATACTTCCGAATTGGTGGCGTCTTGGTGATTCCAGAGCTGTCCTCAAGAGATCTTTCCTATTGTTCTAATGCAGGGTATGTGGCTTCTATTGAATGTTAGTGTTTTTAGCAACTACATTCTTTTTGTTCAAATTTTGAAGCATTTTTTTCTCTGAAAAAATCCTTAAAATTAATTTATATAATTCAGCTTTGTTGTTTTCATTGTCAATATAGATTTGAAAAATAAATAAGTTTAATGAATACAAGATGTGAACTACAAATCTTACCATGGTCATAGTATTTCTTAAAGTCTTAAATTTTAAGGTAAAGATCACTGGGTTTCGTCATTTTTATTTTTGATGTTGCATCAGCTGATGTTTCCACTATTTTTTGTCTATTTGAGCAAAACAAAGACTAGCAAACTATCAATATTTGACTTACTTGTGACATCCTAGAAATAAAACCATCATCTTTGCTAATTTGTGGAAAGAATACTAGAAGACACCGTGAAAAATAATTAACAACCTTCAGTGTGTATTTCTCTTATTTTGGTACTAGGATTGAATCCGTGGGCATGCTGCTGCGCAGTCACCAGGCTCTTTAAAAAAAAGGTTTTTTTTTTTTTTCTGAAACAAGGTCTTGCTAAGTTGCTCAAGCTGATTTGAAATACATATATATATATATATATATATATATATATATATGGTTTTAAATTTTTATAAATTGCATAATATCTTAATTATAATGCCTTCTCAGGCAGACCAGTTTTAGAGAAGATATATAAAATTGAAGGACTGATTAATCTAAAGTTGTAATTATTTAGTGATGATATCTGCAATTGCACACTTCTGAATTAATTAATTTGAATAATGTCACACAAGAACTTCAGAGAAGAACTCAGCCAATACTCTTCAGAGTCTTCTACGAAATTGAAAGAGAAAGAATGCTGCCAATTTTTTCCCACATAGCCAGCATTACCATAATATGTAATCAGACAAGAATGCCACAGGGGCAGCAACAACAGCAACAGCAAACCCACAGGACAGTGGTTTTGATGAAAATAGATACAAACATTCCCAACAAAATATTTGAAAATAGAATTTAAGAATTCAAGAAATTATTAAAAAGCCAAGTTATCTTCACTCCAGAAATACAAGGATGGTACAACATACATTAATCAAAAATGTAATAAACTAAGTGAAAGGAATTAAAGTTTAAAAATCACAGAATTTTCTCGATAGATGAAGAAAAAGACTTCAGTAAAATCCAGTTCCTCTGATGAAAATGTCTAATGTAAATATTAATAGGGTCTTTGGCATAGTTCAGTGATTAGAGCACTTACCTAGGAAGTGTGAGGCCCTGGGTTCTATCCTTCCCAGTACCACATAATAGGTGGATTTGGTGGTGTGCTCCTATTATCCCAGCACTCAGGAGGCTAAGACAAGAGGATTATTGTGAGTTGAAGGCCAGTTGAGTCTCCATAGTGAGTACAGGACCAGCCTAGACAACAGAGTGAGACCCTCTCTCAAAAAAAACGAATGTGGATTAATAGATGTAGAAGAATCTTCATTCAGTTGGATAAAGGGAAAAAAAAAAAACCTATTGACAAAGCCACTACCATCATAACACTAAATGTGCAAAAATTGGAAGCATTTCTTCTAACATCAGAAATAAGATATGGGTATCCACTTTTACCACTTCTCTTCAAAACTTCAGTCAGATCAGTCAAGGAAGAGAATGACATATAAGGAATACAAATAGGAAAGAAGTCAAACTATCTTATTTGCAGTTGATATGAACATTTTCATAGGAGACCCAAACAGTATCCCCAGATGACTTAGAGTTGAGAAACAGATGTAGCCAATGGCAGAATAAAAAACACACATAAATCAGTAGCATTTCCATAAGTCAGTGATGAATGCTCTAAGAAACCAGGAAATCAGTTCATTTCCACTAACATCAAAATAAATTAAGTACTTAAGAATCAACCTGAGGAGGTGAATAACTTTTTTAAGGGAAAAGACAGTGCAAAATAAAGAACATAATATCCTAACCATGAAAACTGAAATATTTAACCTTCAAAAACAAATGACCCAATCAAAAAACAGACAAAAGAAATGAATAGACACTTCTTAAAATAAGAGGTTCATATAATCGACAAAGACATGAAAAGAAGCTCTGCAACTTTATCCATTAGGAAAATGTTATCAGTTAACCTCTTAGATTCTGTCTCGTTTAACCCCAAGTTAAAATGGCCGTCATCAAGAACACAAAAATAAACTCATACTGTAGAGAAAAGGGACCGGAGGTCCCATCAGCACTAGTAGCAGGAATGCAAACTAGCACGACACTGTGGGAAACAGAATGTAGCACCCTCAGAACAGAAAGGTAAAAATTGAAAATTTCTCTTGCCCCATCCATGCCTCTTCTGGGTGTGTTCCTGGAAGAGTTACAGTCATCACCCTACACTTAGCATGCATATCCATTTGTATAGCAAACCGGTACACAATATCCAAACTTTAAAAACAGTCTAGATGCCACTAACAAATAACTGCATGAAGGAAGTGTTGTGTGTGTGCACAAACAAATTTATTCAGTCATAAAGAAAGAATTTGAGTCATTTATAGGAAAATGGGTGGGCCTTGCAGTTATAATATTAAGAGAAATAATTCAGGCACAGACAGTTAAATATTAAATTACATGGTTTCTCTCCTACCAGAATACAAAAGTATAAAATAAACAGTAAGATATGGCAGGAAACAGAGAGGCAGACTTTTAGAGATTGGAAAGGGAATCAGGGAAGGAAATGTGGGGGAGAACAGGAGAGAAAAAAAGACAAATAATGAACATTACATTACATACATATGCACTGATTTCCCAAACATATATAATTCTTAGATATCATAAGCATATACTGGTGAAAACTAAAACACAGATCTATCGAGCTTTTGTAATTTAATTATGCTCTTGTGTTGGGTTATGTGTTCACCAAAGGAAATTAGTAGGCACCTACAGAAAAGTTTTGAATATTGGGAGATGCTTTTTTTCATTCCCTTCTTTCCTTTAGACTTCTAACAAGTGGTAAATGGACATCAGGTTGAGGAGGTCTTGAAAGCAAAAGATATGTGTGGAAGAGTAGTTTAATCAAGAATTTACTAAATGAGATAACAGGATTTCTTTTCACAGATGTAAATTTTGGGAACATCTTGCCTGCCTGCTTGCGGTTCTCCCTTTTTTTTCCTTCCTTTCTTCTTCTCCTCCTTCATTTTCTTTTTATTATGTTTTCCAAAGCTCATGTTTCTGATTCTGGGATATATGATCTGGCTGGCACATTTTATAATTTTTAACTTATAGCATCTCTAGCCAAAAGAATACAAATGCATATCCTAATTCAGGCTTGTAACTTGAACAACTGGAAAGGAAGCTAACAAAAGGATCTGTTGGAACATGATTCTCAGACACACATACTCAGAATTAAAGATAAGTTGTGTAATAAACTAAGAAAACAACCTCTAATCGGAGAACTGACCCCAAGGAGACTCTGTCATTAAAGCTTCAGTGTGAAGCCTGCAGACCTCTGTTGCTTTGATTAGGCAATTTACTCTATTTCTACCCTTCTGTCTGTCAAAATATTCAGCTGCAAAATGTGTTCTAATTCTCTAGGCTCATAAAAGATTGTTTTGAGAAAACTAATAAAAGGATGAATTACCCTATTTAGCGAACCATCTCAGCATAATCAGAAAGCAGGAAGGGTCTGTAGATAATATTGTAAAGATATAAAGGCAGCTGATTTTATTTTGACTGGCAGAGGTTATGGACCCTGATGAGACTTAAAACTAGATGCACAATATCTTTGTTCTCAGTGCATGCAGATCAAAGTGATGCTTGCCCAAGTGAGGGACATGGTGGAGGAGGTGAACTGAGTCTGCATTTTTACAAAGTTACTTGTTGATAAGAATCACAAAGTGACTACACGGTACCCCAGTTTTCACATGTATGTTTTCTGGAGAAAAGCTCTTTCCATTACATGTATGATTGCTGTAGTAATATATGGTAATGTTAAAAAAAATCGGTATGTTAAATTCAGGTTATCCAGTTTATAAATTCTGGATGAGTTTTTAATGCAGATCCAGCTATATCATCATATCCAGCTGTTACTGAACACAGTGAGCATGTGCTTATCGTGCTTATTGTTTAAAGATGACACTGATTTTAAGACAACATTCAATGAAACTGCTGATACCATTTTTAATTTTTTCAGGAAAATTCTAGAGGTTACATGCTGTCAATGTCCCTAATGTGCTAGGCATTGTTAGGAAGTTTGAAATAACAATAATAAGATAATATGAACTGAACAATTCCTCAGATGTTTCCTTCTCTGATTTGGATAAACCATAGTTGGGATACTGATCAAAAACTTGCTCACAGTTTCATCATAACATATAATGGATTTATTAATCATGTGTTAATAATTCAAATGAAACTCAGTAACATTGTCCTTGGCCATTTGATTAGATGCTAGGCATCAGCTTCTAGGAGACATCCCACTGCTAGAGAAGAGGAAATAGTGAAAGATAAAAATCAGCTTACAGTAGAATCAGAACATAAATAACGAGGGAAGATGAAATACTTGAGAGAGGTGACAAAGATTTTGGTGTGGGAAGCACATTTTCCTTTCCTCAATCTGAGGAGATTCTGAGCTGTTTTATACAAGCTTTAACCTTTTCTGCAAAGATGTCTATAAAGGCAAGTGTTGTGTGCGACCTTCACTGGTAATGATTCCATAAATCAGGAAAATACCTTCAACCATGTCACATTTGAAATGTTACATCTGCCTGTGAACCCTGTCTGGTTGTGTTCTTTTTCTGTGCTCTTAGATCAAAGAATTTGCTCACCTCTAACCTTGCTTTGGAAACTATGTACATAGTGTTACATATTTTGAAATATTAGGGAGATTGTCAGTAATCATTGTGCTGTTTTTGAAAAGCCCAATGTAAGTTTCAGTGTTTTGTGATTGCTTGTTTCCTTCAGACAGAAATTTCACAGAAAATGAAATGTAAATACGTTTATTACTTTAAAAGCGAATGGGCATGCTTAGTGCAGTTTTTTTTTTTAAACCATGAATTGGTCTACCTGTCAATTGCTTCAATAAAGGAATAATAGAGAGTGTGTATCAGGAGACAACAGGTGTATTTTTGATGGTTAATCCGAAATATTCTTAGATGCTATGTAAAACTGTCAATTCTCTCATATCATTGCTTTGTTTTTGATGGGAAACCTCCATATTTATATAAGTTGTTTTAATATATGTGCAAATACTGTAAAAACATTGTTAATAGAAAAATAAGATTACCAAAGTGATGACTTCCCTTATCTATCTGGCATATGTTCCCTTTTAAAATGTCAATTACATTTTTTGCTATGGTAATGACCATCATTATCAATGTACATGTTAACATGCACTCATATGATGACAATGAAGCTCACACAATTTTTTAAATATTAACATTCTCAAAAAGTATGTTATAGTCTCATAATCAAAAATATACATGTCCTAGTCCCTTAGATAGAGTTGTAATTCACACTTCAGTATCAGCTGTATAGGAGGGAGCAGTAAAACAAAGCCAAGCAGACTTCTGAACAGGAAATGTTCCCCACATCTGCGTTATAATGGAAATTCAATGGTACACATTTTGAAAAGCTGCACCAACAAAAAGCCAGAATTTGAACTGGAGTGTGTGAAGAAGGAAAACAACAACTACCACAATAATAACAGAATGTTGTAAAATGTTTACTGGAAAGTAAACTCTCAAACAACCCAGCTATACTCTACCAGTGTAAAGGGCAGCATATGGAAATGTTGTTGAGACTGGAATCTTATGGAAAAGAAAAACATAAAGACACCTCAAAAAGATGAAGCAAAGTAGTAACAAAGACAGATATTGAAAGACTGACAATATGTCTTTGGATTCTTTAAAGTGCTAACTTTAGAGTCCAATAATGTTCCTCCAATGGAGTCCCTGCTTCCTCCATGAATGCAGAAAAAAAATTATCTTGCTGAGAGATAAGCATATGACATGAACACCAAAATCCTGTCCCCAGAAATAAAGGAAGAAGATAATAGCTATCAGAATAAAATTCCTACAAGTAGTAAAAGAGCCTTTAATAAAAGCTAAAAAGTTTAAGAAAACAAGGAATAAATAACAAAGACAAGAAATAAAAAATGGGTGGAGAAAAGAAAGATTTTTAAAGATTTGACATGGGCAGGGGCATAGTTCAGTAATTAAAGTCTTTGCCTGGAATGTTCAAGGGCCAACCCATCACGACATAAATATTAGCTGGGTGTGGTAGTGCATGCTTACAATCCAGCACTAGTAGGCAGAGGAAGGAGGACTGCTGTGTGTTCAAGGCCGGCATGGGATACATAGTAAGCTCAGGACTAGCTTGAACTACACAGTGAGACCTTGTCTCAAAATAAATATTTAGATAAATACACAAGTAAAATAAAGTAATTTAATATAACTCAGAAATTAAATATAATATCATCTAGGAATTAAAGTTTAAATTAGAATTTTTAAAAAGTTCATGTAAATAGCTTGGATAATGCCTGAAGAGATGTTGAAATTAAATTAGGCTAACACTGTTTTAAAAGTCAAAACAAAAGTATTATTGACTTAATGTTGGTTATAGAAGACTAACAAGAAGATAAAATGTATGTATGAAGTTATTCTTCCATAAGAATCCAAGGCAGAACTGGAGGAATTTCATAGTGTACTTGCCTAGCAAGCTTGGTGTCATTATTTGGAATATCTCTTTCTTCTTTGAAGAATTTTTTCTCCAGTTTACTAAAAACTGTTTTCCCTAATATCTTGTTAATACATAAATTTTACTCATCGGTGCATTGAGTATCCTCACAATCCAAAATGAAGGACAACTGGTGAATATTGCTGCATTGGTGATCAAGCCTTCATCCACAGATCTTTCAAGGACCCTTCATACTTACAATATATAACCAGCCATCTCCTTCATAGTATTCTGCAAGACAAGTGAAGAAATGGTTCCAAGAAATTTCAAAAAATTTCACTGTCAAAATTCCATATGGCAGAGATGTTGTGTTTGGTAATTTGGGGAGCAGGGAGTAGCCTGTGGGTAGGATGTACCCCGAGTTCCCTTTACTAAAACTAGTGATAATCATACGTATGACAAATAAGTGTAGGAAAAGAGAATAAAAATAAAAGACAATTAGTGGTACCTTGTGCTGGGTGGGGGGAGGAGAATGAATAGATAGCAGGGTCAATTAGACTTAAATAAAGGTGGATCTGAGGGCTTCAATCATTGTGTTGAAATGAATGGAATTAGCAAGATCATTGTGAGTTGTGTGCTGGAAGTGGAGAGCTGAGCACCATGGGTAAAGAGATAATAAGGAGATAGGAAGAAACCTTCACAATAGAAAAAAAATCACAAAGAAACACTTCAGATAATTAATGTGTAAATGGTCTAGTGCAAAGTCCATTACAGTCATGAATTGTTTTAACTGTTAAGCAAAACTGATTTTTTCTGATCCACAAAAGAAAATTCCTTAGTACTGTTTAACCTGTTTCATTATCTTATATGTTATCTAATTTCTTTAACCAAGTAAAAGTTCTTTTGTGTATGTAAGATGTTTGTTTAATATTTTTCTAAATGTCTAAGAGAATAAATTTAATAAGCTTCATATCTGTAAATTTTTTTGAAAATTTGTTGCTTCTAGGAAATTTCTATGAATTCCCTTTAAGCAAATGAAAATATCTGTAGGGCTTGGAGTATAATTTGGGTCTAACAAGCATAAGCCCCCTTGTTTGATCCCTCAGCACCGTGTAAACTGGGTGTGGGGGTAAACGCCAGTTAATTCCAGCATTGAGAGTCTGAGGCAGGAAGATTGTCAGGAGTTTAAGGCCAGTCTGGGGTACATAGTGGGTTCAGGACTAGGACCTGCCTTGACTAGAGTGAGATGCTGTTTCAAAACCAACCAAACAACCAAACAAAAAGTAAATGGAAATACCTAATATGTGTTTGTTTATGTAACTACCTTATTTGTTGTGAAAATCAGTTACAATTGGCCACTCTATAGTTTAAGAGGCTTGAGGGCTCTACTGGTCATTTTCCCCACCTTTCTCAAAGACAGAAACTCAGTAATAACTTGGCCAGCAATGGACAGCTAAAACTCAGTTTCTCATGGGTAAACTCGGCTTGCATGAAACAACAAATGTCTGTTGTAGCCACTGGAGCTCTCTTACCTTTCCTCCGGTGAGAGCTTTGGATGTGATGGGTGTAGCTCCAAAACCATCATGTAACTGTGCAGTGATTTTCAGGACACAAGTCAAAGGCTGAGGGTGGGGAATCTTGAGATGGGAAGGAGACAGGCTCCCATGTTACATTGCAGTTGGCAGACCAAGTTTGGATTGCCTACTGCTGTACTTTATTTATGTTCAAAAAAAGAAAAATTAACAGCATCATAATTAAGACACTGTGCTGTCCAAGGAGGAAGGCGTCCCCTTTGTTAACAGCTGAATGCAGTTCCTGCCCAATATTGTAACCGGGCTGATACTTTGGGAAATTGCCATTGGCAGATTTTTTATTACCTTCCCTCTTTTAGTCCTTTAAAAGGACATTGCCCCTCTCTAAATCTTTTGTACAGTTTATATCTTCTCCCATTTGCCCAGCATTCTAAATTCTAAAAGGAAGCCTTACATAAATGGTTAAGATATTAACTGCTACGTAGTCTTTATTTAGATTTATAGAAATCAGAACATTAAGTGGCCTTTGTAACATCCCTCCTTCATCTGGATTTCTGTATGTCAGCTGACACTAAGTATGCAAATTGCTTCAGGGTTTAATGTAGAGAAGAGTCATATGCCTGTCTAAAAAGAATCACAAGAATTAGCTCATGAAAGTCAACACTCATTGGGATATTTCAGAGAAGAAGTAAGAAGACATGAGCCTCAAGGGCAAAGGACCAGCCCAGCGCATGATTTTTCTTGCCTGTTTGTCTTTCTTTTCCAATAAGTCTGAGCCCCTCAAGGATCTTTGAGGACAATAGCCTCTCTATCTTCTTCAGAGTCAATCAAGCATGAAATAAATTTAATTCTTTCCCACAACCTCTCAACTCCACAGTATTGGCTTTTCAGTGATCAGCCAGCCACATCTTAATCTGGCAAAAATCTCCCACCGTATATTTTGAGATAAATCATAAATCAATTATATTTTCCTTAGAATGATTGCTCTGGTTCTTTAAAACTTAGCTTTGTGAGTAATTCGTCAGTCCTGTGCATTTCTGTCTGCCACAAGAATCTACTTGCTCTAGTTACTTTTTGTTGCTGGGTCAGAGTACCTGCACAATTTAAGGAAGGAAAGATTTATTTTAGGCGACAATTTCAGAAACTCTCAGTTCATTCACGTGTGGCTGACCATGGTAGAAGCATTGTGGAGGTGAGCCACAGTACATCTGTTCACCTCACAACAGATAGAAAACCACATCTGGAATAAAGAGGCTGAGCTAGCTCAAATCCATCCCACTCACATCCTGCTGACTTGCCCCTTCTGGGTCAAGCCTAAGTACTCTACTTTTTCCAGGTCACATACCTGGTAATCTACTACATGCACCTAATCCACCACATGCCCATAACCCATAATCTGCCACAAGCTTGTCCTCCACCACACGCCTATAGTCTACCTTTTGAGCAGATCTTGACTGGGTCCTCTTGACCTCTTGGCCAGAACCTGAGATCAGGTCCAGGTTCTCATTTTTAAAATTTTATTTTATTTATTATTATTTTTTAGAATAACTGTTCTTTATTTAAAAGCAAAGTGGATCTGCCAGCACGACAGAAAGCTGCGCAGGGGGTCTAGATCAGAGCCATAATTACTGTCCATCCTGGTGAACTCATGGAACCATCTTATGGGAGGTAAAATTTTATTTCTAGCAGTAAGATTCTTATAGTCAAAGGAAAGCAAGAATATATACTTAGAGTGCTTGGGGGATTTCATGCAAGTGATTGACGTATACTAATATTTTAAAATCAAGTTAAATCACAACTTCTGTTATTTTCCTAGTGTTTATTGATCCTTATTGGTGCTCTTGGCTCACTTCTTTGACTCAACAAGACTACCTAAAACCCCATTGCTGATCTGGTCGGCTTTCCATCAAGATCTAATCATCATCTGGGGGCTGACACAATCATTAATAACAGTGGCCTTTCCATCCCCACAGAGTAGAATCATTAGCCCCATTTTCTCTGATTGTAAATAACTCCCTATTATGGTTTGAGTCAGAGTCTTTTGCTGATTTGGGCTAGGGCCTTATTTATGATTTGCATAAGGGAATTTTGTTTAAAAAGGATGTGTAAGCTATCTATATTCCTACAACAAAGGATAGAGAACTAAAAGTTTCCATTGTGTGGGAGAAGTTCCGAAGTGAATTATCCTCCAGGCCCCACCTCTTAACAGCACATGGAATCCATGGGTAATCTACAATATCCAAATGCTTGAGACTTTCAGGGGACATCCAGGTTCAATCCAAAAGAGTACACAAATTTCCACTTTGAGAACCGCGATATAGAGATGTGAAGGTGTCTAGAGTCTTTTATATAGAGAAGGAATGTGAAAAGTGATAAAATAAGAATTATTTCTATTATTATGATATGGATAGTTATATTATCTGAATCCAGAAATACAAAAATGCTATCTTCAGTGACTGAAAGAGATGCAGATACATCCTTGAAGGTAACAGTGTCACAATTACCATAAATATATACTATGTCTCAGAGACTGAAATTGAAAATGAATTTGGTTCTTTATTACAAGTCTTATATTATTTTCTTTTGGTTGAGAAGACTAGACTTGGAGCCAGATGTTCCTAAATAATTGTCCTTGCAGAGCGTTCAGGTAGATTTTTGCATGTGTAGATTTTGTTGTTGTTGTACTTTGAAGGTAATTAGATTTTCCTATGCCAGAATGTAATAAAACTGCAAAATACAACTCAGATTTTTTCATTAATTCTGATTGCTAACTCATGGATTCGTTGACATTTAAGATATTTGATTTAAAAAGTATTGGCTTTTACACAAAGTGTGAAACAAAACTTAGAGTGCTGAGTTAGGGAAAGAAAAATGTCCATGCTCTTGAGATAAAAGGCATACATTTAAAAAGGAGTCAGTTTTATCAGTAGTATTGCCTCTTTAAAATTGGATTTGCTTCTTAAGGCTTAAACTACTCTTTAATGGGTCATTGCAGAGCCAGTGAAATCTGCTAATGATTTTCATGTTTTTAATAAGGATGACATGGTTCTATTTCTATTAGTGGTCATGCTTTTGGGTTTGTATATTAGACATACTTTAATATCTTATTTGCTATAGGTCACCTAGACTTTATTCTTTCAATTTGCAAGGTAGTTCTCAGAATATTCCTGCTGAGCCACCCTCAGTAACCACTTTTCTCAGAACATTTTTTTAAAAAAGATTCTTCCTGGAGGATCATTGGCACTCCCGGAGGATTTTAGCACTCCTATAAAATATCTTTAGTTTTTGTGAAAAATTATTTTCCTTGGTAGGGGATGGATAGAGTATATAGAATGAGAGTTAGTTGACACATGAAGAAGGCAGGTTGGAGGACTTAAGACTTTCTATGACTTTAAAAGTTTCTATGTAGCTTCTTCCGTTTCCAGTTTTCAAAGTGGAAAGTTTTAAATTTTCCAGTTGCAAAGAACTGGCCTATGAAAATCTCATAATTTTAGGTACCAGTGCATAGCTGTGCTATTAGCTTTATTTTAAAAGTTTGGTTTTTCAAAACAGATTTCATATTTGAAAATTGCTATTCAAGTTTCTTCAAGTATTGTGTTATGATTTAAGTATTTGCCTTAAAGAAGGACACATGTCAGGGCTTATTTTCTCTTGGCTTTCATGCAGCAATCCTCCAAAGGCTCACATCAGTCATACAGCTTATAAACTGAATGTTGTGGTTTAAATTATACAATTATAAAAATAATTCATAAAGGATTCAAAGGTGTGCATCCTTAAGATAGTATATTAGTGATTGTTTAGTGCAACCAGAGCTAGCCTCCAAATAATCACAAGTATGAGAAGACTCTCTTGCATCTAGCACATGCTAGCAAAGGAGTACAGCTTTTTTCTTGTGTTTCATAAATGAGATGGAAACAGCGAGGATCTCCAGATTGGGAGCTTATTGTCCTGCATCCAAGTTTCAGTTCTGCAGCTTATCACCTTCATAACTTTTGCACATTCACTTAAATCTTTGTTCAAAGTTCTTTGCCTGTAATAATGATGACCATGATAATTACCTCATTAGCTTCTGAGAGAACAATTATAATAGATTATTACATTTTTGAGTGATTTTTATGTTCTGAGCGTTGTGATAACTGCTTCTCATGTGTGTTTCAATTAATTCTCTCAACAACCCTCTAAAGTGGATACTTTAATAATTTCCATGATGAATGAAGACTGCTGTGCCTACAGAGAAAACAATAACACCCTCCAAGACCACCAACTCCCACATGACAGTTTGGAATATGACCATGGGAAATCTCTCCAGAACTCATTTATGTCTTTAGCTTACATGCCACAAAGCAACTTGTCAAAATGAAAATGGTGTCATTTTTGTTATAAAACTTGAACCGTGTAGTGTAAATTTCTATAGATATCAAGACTACTTAAATGGGCAGGATGATCTTCAGTTGCACAGACCTTTGAATGTTCAACTGTTTCTATTTCTTACTTAAGAGCCTGAGGCAGAAAAGACCAATCTAGTTCATGTTTAGCTTGTAGATGACTCCACCCAGAAATCTGCTCTTGTGTTTGAGGGCATTCAGTGGAATATTTTAAAAAAATGTATTTTTGAAGAAGGCATTTGATCCAAAATATGAGGTACTTTTTAAAAAAATTCCTATTTAAAAAGGGGGTGGATAAAATAAGTATATCATGATTGATTGCCTTCATTTAAAAAAAAACACCACATGTATCTTCTTGTATGTTGCTATTAAGATTTCAAGTTACTTTCTGAGTTACACTGCCAGCCATGGTTGCAGACAAATTACAGTGAACTAATATCTATGTGCTAATATCTTCATTAATTAGTATGCCCTTGGCATCTGGCACCATATGCTGGGATGTTCCAAAAAATTACCACAGCATAACTTTATCGCTGCAAATCACAACATTGGTGATGCCTGATTTAGTGTGCACACTAATATTTGACAGAATCTTCAAATATTATTAAAACATATTTAGTCAGCTTGTTATTGATGCCTCATGTACAGTTTCAAAGATGGTTACCAAAAGAAGCACTAAAGCTACAACAAACACAGTCAATAACTGCTGTGCAATAAGAAATCTGCTTCATTTAAGACAGGCATATTTACAAAGTGTTGCCAAAGTAATACCCACTAAAATAAAAGACAGCTTTCAATAATAGAAATAAATTTACAATTCTAAAGATATTTCCATTTGGTAAATAATCCCGATTTATTTGATGTCTATTTAAATATATTTTCTTAGAAAAACATTTAACAATTGGATTCTTTTTCTTAAATACATGTTGGAAATCTTCAAATAATCACTTCTGTGTATGTATTTTATCTTTGCTTTTAGCATATGTTGTATTTGGTTGAGATTAATTAAATGTGGTTTCTGGTAAAAAAAAAACGTTGTGAAGAGTTAAGAATAAGTCATAGCAGTATACCTGTAACCACCACTTGACATCTTTTGGGTTGGTCAGTCTTTGAGTGTTTTGTTGGTTGAGTGACTTGAGCCATTTCTCTCACCCCGTAGTCATTTTCTTTTGTGTGTCTGCATGAAGGTTATTTTTATATTTGGTTACAGTACAAACATTGTTTTTTGTGTGTTTTGTATCTAAAGATATAGGTCTCTTATTCTTCGACTTCTATTGCAAACAGTTTAAGAGAAATCCAAATAGTCTCCTGAAAAAATGGATTATTTTATTTTAAAAATGGTCTTGAGAATAATGGAATATTCCTGGCTAATTTTACTCTTGAGAGAAGTGAAACCTTCTGAAAGTCAATGAATTGTTAAGTTGTACATCTTAGAATGACAGATTTGGGACCAGACGCTGTATCTGGTGTCATCTAGTGGTGCTTTTTGAACTGTGCCTGCACTTTATTGTTCGTAAGGATGGTGGAGAACAAATCAAGGTGATGGGCATGAATATTTATTTTCACTAGAGAACAGGAAACAAAGGGTCTGAGGTGACATCTCTTTTCAACACTGCCTGCTATTTGAACTCAGCCTTTGAATAAGATATGAGAATGTAATGCGTGTTCCCTTAAGTTCCTATCTCTCTCTCTTTTTTTTTTTAATTCTCTATATTGCCTTTGCTGCTAAGCTCTAGTTTAATGGGAAACATAAAGGTTCAGCAAAACATGAACCAAACTTATACTAGTTATGTTTATGTAAATTTGATGTTTATATTACATTAAACTTTGAAAAGTCAAGAATACTCAGGATTATCTTAAAGTAGAATAAATTTAAATATCAGTATTTATTGTAACACTAAATGCAAAATTAGCATAAGAATGACAAGTCTAATAAAATCGAGTGCCGGAATAAGTAAACATGTGTGGAATGACTCTTGAATTATGATAAAGATATAATTATGTAGTAAATAAAGGGTACTTTATCTCTCAGAGAATAGGACCCAGGACAAGAAAAAAGAGGAAGAAAAAAAATTCTCAGTCACTTCTTGACATAGATACAATTCCAGGTGGATTGTGTATCTTAATATAAATGGTAAACAATAACACTTGTTGTTAAGGATGATATTGAAAAAAATTAAGAAAAGATTTTCGACTGGGTCCTAAGCAACACTAACAATAAAGTACTAGCAATATGACGTCAATAAAATTAGTAATTTCTGCACATTGGAGGAAACATTAAGAGTCTAAAAATTGAAGACATTGCATTGTTGAATATATTTGCAACTTAACGAAAGGTTTCAGTAGAGGAGCATATCACAGTTTATGTAATGCTCAGATGATTCATGTTCAACTCTGATGGTCAGATTCATTATTCATCAGAAAAATGCAATCTCTGTGACACATTCCTGTGTATCAGGCATTGGGGCCGAAATTAAAAATACTAATAATATCAAGTGCTCCAAAGGGAAGTTTTCATATTTCTGATGGTATAGTAAATCATTAAATCATTTTTGAAAAATGACTTAGTAGAGTCTTCTAAAGTTTAACGTGCATGGCCACTGTAATGTAAGAACTCCTAGTCCAAGTATATCACCAATGGAAGAGTGTATGTGAGCACCGAATGGCACACAGAAAGGTGTTCAGCGCTGCTTTGTTTGTACTTTTCTTTGTAATACAAGGTGCAAAGCAGTACTTTTCCCGTCGTAATCATTTAGCTGTACAGTTACTTCACTAGTGCTAAGTATGTTGTATTGCTGTGTAATGTATCCCTAGAACGTTCATATCTGAAATTCCATACTGCTAGACTAGCCCTCCCGTACCGATCCTGCTCAGCTTTGAGAACTGCCTTTCCCTTTCTGTTTCATGTTGTCAGTACATGAGCGCTTTCACATGAGTGGAAGCACATGGTGTTAGTCCTTTTTTCTGACTGGCCTAATTTCCTTAGCCTGATGTCCCAGAGGTGCAGCCATGCTATAGCATCTGACAGGATTTTCTTTCTTTTTAAGGCTGAATAATATGATTGCATGTAAATTTGTCACATTTTGCTTATCCATCTGTCAAGGAGCATTCTGTGATGAATGAGAATGCAAACATGCCTTGGAGAGACTGCTTTGAATTCTTTTAGTAGATATCTAGATGCAGCATTGTTCAATCATATGAGAATTCTGCTTGTATTTACTTTCAGGACGTCTATATTCTTTCCCACAGCGGATGTACCCTTTTATAATCCCACCAACAATGCACAAGAGATTTAATTTCTCCACATCCTTATCAAACTTGTTCGCACTATTTTTGGATAAAGGCCATACTGATGAATATGTTATATTTCATTGTAGGTTTGACTTGCTCTTGCCCTATGATGAGTGGGTTCAGGCATTACTCTTTGAAAAATATAGTCTATTCATGAATTTTACTCATTTTAAATCAAATTGTTTTGTTTTTATTTCTGAATGGTAAATTCTAGAGGCTATTATTTTGAAAATTTAGGTACTAACCGGTTATTAGCCTCATGCTTTTAAATTGTTTTTCCAAACTGATAGGTTGCCTTTTATTCTATTGTTTCTTTTGAAGCACAGAAGTTTTTAAACTTGATATAGTCAAACATAAGCTTGGTATCCATATTTGCTGAGAGCAAAATTACTTTAATTAAGCCAAAAATGAGAACCTCCCGGTATCTGTCACTGGTGAAATAGACCAAGTGTGGAATATTCGTTTGCATCGCACTATGTTACACTAAATATGGAATAACTACCGGTAGATGGATAGCATTCATTAATTCCACAAGTATGTGTAGAATGAAAGAAACCAGCCGTCTTCCCATATCCGTACTGTATGCTTCATTTATTTTAAATTCAAACATGGGAAAAATAACCAATACTATTTGAAATTGTACTGGTGGTTACGTTTAGGAAAGAAAGGAAGGAGTTTGTTACAAAAGAGTGAAAAGGGGGACTGGGAGCATAGCTCTGGGATGAGAGTGATTGCCAGGGAAGTGCTAGACCCTGTGTTTGATTCTCTAGTCCCACATAAAGCTGGTTGTGGAGGCGCATGCCTGTAATCCCAGCACTCAGGAGGATGAGGCAGGAGGATTGTTGTGAGGTCTAGGCCAACCTGCCTTCATAGTGACTTCAGGACCAGTCTGGGCTACTGAGACAGATATTGACAAAAAAAAAAAAAAAAAAAAAAAGGAAAGAAAAGAAAAGAAAGAAAGATTCTGAGTAGCTACAATTTCAGTTTTGGTTTTCCTTTTGATATTGGTGGTAATCACATTTGTGCACTTTTGTATAAAAATAAAATCTGCACACTTACACATGTTTTTGTCTGCATACTACTTTTCATTAAAATAATAGGAAAAAAGGTAAGAAAAAGACTTATTAAGGAAAGAGGACTGGACATTATTTTCATAGCTTGTTCATAGACTCTGAGACTGGAAACTTGTTTTTTTTTTTAAATAAAAATGTATTGTAGTGTACTGTGTGTTTCAGCAGAGCTAGGAAAAAAAGATCTGGAATGTTTTCACCACAAAAACATGTGTTTACTCTGACTTGAACATCCCATAGTGTGTATGTGTACCCTGAAATTGCATGATATTGATATAAATATGTCCCATTTGTGACAATTAATTAAAATATATGAAACTCAAGTTCTTTTTTTGGTTGATTTTTCAAATTAAACTTCATTTCTTAGCTTTGGAGATTGATCTCAGGGCCTTCACACAGAGCTGAAACCTCAGCCAGTGCCAGTGCGCCCCTGCCCCCCGCCTCCTGCTGCCTTTTAAATTTTAATTTGATTTAATTTTAATTTTGAAACAGGGCCTCACCAAGTCCTAAATTGCTCAGGCTGCATTTGAACTTAGAATCATTTTGCCCCAGCCGCTTGGAGTGCTGGGATTGCAGGTGTGGACCATTATATCTAGCACTCTGTATTTTTGTAACTGTAACTTAAATAAAATTAAACTACTGCCATTATCCAACACAGTCATCCAACTCATGACACTAGATATTTGCAACACAAATAAAAAGGTGAACTTTCAAGTATTTTTAGGGAACAAAAACATTTCATTTAACTGCATGTTGCTTGGAAAAGAAAACTATTTCTGTATTAATTCGTTTACATGAGATAATCCACAGCACAGAATACTATTAAGTTAGCTTGCCAGGTTTTGTTTTAGTACAGTGGAAGCCAATAAACTTGGACATTTGGGAGTGAGCTTAGCATCTTATTTCTAAAAGCTTTGTGAATTATTAGCCTCATTCTTGAGGGTTTGTGTGACTATTTGGAATAGGAAAAGTGGCTGAAAGAAATGACCTTCATTTACTTTTGATTCATGTATCTTTGAAATGGAATTAAGATATTGTTCTTTAGTATATCTTACATCTCAGGGCATCTAGAAATGATTCTCTGAAGCGACACAGGCAAAAATCAAACACATGATCTTTCTTTAATTTTTAAATCTCAACTGAACAATCGAAGTATGCAAAAGTATGTTTAGGCAGAGTAAAAAAGACAAAATTCAAGTCACCAATTAATACATGGATAAATTTTCCACAACTGAAGGAAATTTTGTCAGCAAACAAATTATATGTTGATGTATTCTAGGGCATGAATAGATACTTTAAATTTTATGTTCCTGGTTCATGATAAGTGATACTTTTCAATTTCTTCAATAGTTTGTATATGCTTCAGTGGAGGAGTAGTCTTTTCTACTTGCATTTTTGTTGCAATTATCAGAAGTAATTATTAGCTTAATATACTTTTTATAGCTTCACGTGTTTTCCCCTAATATTTTACTCCAGCTCATTCTGCTTTCTAATTTCTACATTTTCATGTTCTTTACATAAAAAATAATATTTTAAATAAATAATTGGCATTTAATGAAGCCAATTTTAATAGCATTTTTGTGCTGTTAGAAATATAACTTTTTTATGGAACTGAAGACCAGTATAAAACTCTGAATAAAAATGGCACTTGCTATGTATGATTGTAAATGCTCCTCTAAAGACATATAGTATTTAACAAATTTTTAGCCTAGTATTTGAAGACTTCATTAAATGAAATACTTGCTATTTTTGGAAATATGACATGAATGCTGGTGGTTTGTATGTGATATACATTTAAATAAAAACATGAAATTGTTGTGAATAAAATTTTCATGAGTCTCAGGAAAGTAAATGCATTTAATGACATTATGTCACTTTCAAAACATGCAGTCAATTGTTACAGAGCTTCACAATGACAAAGGAAGCATAAGACATATATTAAACATAAATCAATTGAACTCTTTCTGTTACAATATTAACAATACATTAGTTCAGTGTTTGTTTTCCTTAGGACCTGGATAGATTGTGTATCTTAAATTTATTGTTCATAAGATTGGAATGATTTTCATCATTGCATATATTTAAATGTAATTTCAAAAAATAAAATCACGCAAATACAAGATAAATATCTACAAGTAATTTATTTAACTTATTAACAAGTGGAAAGACCAGAAAAATGTTATAATAGTTTCAAAAAGTGTGTAAAAAGTTAGAATTTTGGAAGTAGTTAATGAACAAAAATTTAAGATAATATTTCTGAGTTGGGTATAAAACTTTTTAATGTACAGTAGTTTATTAATCTTAGAGATTACTTTTGCTAGTAGATGGAAAGTATTTTTATGTTAGGATGCACAAATTATAATGTATGTAAGCTTAAAGGTTTAAGAATTAAATGAATTATGACCACAAGGACAATCCTTGGGTAGCTTTACCTCTGGATGGCACTTAATGGATGTGTGACCTGCATTATTTAAATTATTTTCATGATTTGGGCCTTTTTTTTCTGGTCCAAAGTAGATATTTCACTTATTCTCGTACATATCGACTCTACAGAGATTTCCTTATACTGTGGTCAGTCAGCTTTGTGTCCCTGTGATCAGATATTTGAAAAAGTCAATTTAATGGAGGGAAGATGTATTTCAGGCTATGGTTTTCGAGGTACCTTTCCATGGCCAACTGCCCACATTCATTTTATTTCAGGCCTGTGATAAGACAGAAATATCATGGTGGGGGGACATAAAAGAGACAAGCTTCTCATTTCATGGGTGCCAGAAGCAAGTGGCAGGATGGCAAATCCTGGAGACCAGATATGGTACTTAAGGCAATGTCCTACCTGAGCTGCAGTTATCATCTAGCCCCCTTTAGTCTCCTTCCCACTACTACTGCTCTCATTTCTCCAAAATGCTTTCAGGTTATCAGCCCACCCATAAATTAATCATTTGAGAAAATGAGAACCCTAATCAACTTCCAAAAGCCTACTGTCTGAGCATAGGAAAATTTGGGAGGACATTTTATGTTTATACTGTAACACTCACTGAAGGCCATATTGACATAAGGAATAAAATTGTTCCCTAATTCAAGAACTGGACTACAGATTATTAAATACCAAAACGGAAGAGATGTGCTTTCAAGAGGCACAAGTAACTGTGGGCTTCTATACTTCAAGTGATGTGATGAAATTGACTGCAACTAATAGAGTGTGAAATAGTCTTCCAAGGAACATAATGAAGTCCTAAAGAAAACAATTTAAAACAGGAGTGGATGAGGGCTTTGACAATGCGGGAAGGAAAATCTTTGCATGAGAAGTTGATTTTTCAGTTGTTACAGAATGTTACTGCCTCTAATTTGGTCATTTTCATTCATGAGTGGTCATGTGTCATCTTGGTGTTGATTCACCTGATTTATATGTCCCCTAGAAAACAAAATGGAATAGGAAGATCCAAGGCTTATTGAATTCTGTACATGCCAATAAGGTACAACAAATATTTGCTGCTTAGATAATGTCATCTGAAGAAGGCATGCATTATGGGAGAAAATGCTAAGCTAGTTTGCCTAACAAATCACAATACTGCTTTTGTGGGTGAATACTGCACTAGTCATATGCCTTGCTAAGTGCAGTGGATGACATGCAGGTCTTATGCTTGGACAGTTACTCCAGAATACCTTCTCAAAGGTCCTAAACTATTTTTGTAACAGCATCAAATAGAATCAAGTGTCTGTAATAAATGAAGTATACTACATTAGTGAAAATAAATAAATTCAATGCATTTTAATAAATACAGTCATAATAAAGACACATTACTAGATATTTAAATAAAAACAAGAAAATTTACACTTGAAGTGGAATTCTTTACATTTGTTTTAATGCTTTGCTATTACCCTAAAATTTGTTTTTTATCATACTTCAATATCTATTGAAATTAAAACACCATCATCAACTAATTTCTTCATCTTAGCCCTAATTTTTTTATTATGCTTGTTTATTTTTCTAAAGTGTTTAGTGACCATTATCTGTAAGTTTTCTCAGAACTATTTTAAGCAGAAGAAATTGAAGGCAAAAATAAGCCATCAGTTGTATCAACATTTTATGGTTAAATAAATTTTCTTAATTTCCTTAATATTTAATTCCATTCAAACTCTAATAGCAATTTTGTATTAAATTTCACAGTTAATTTTTTTAATATTTGATTTAATAATTAACCCAGAAATGTACTGACATAGAAATAAGTAAAAATTTTCATATGTAGTTGGAATGGAACTCCATTCCTATACTTTCAGAAGTTGAGTATTGAATTTATTTCCTACTTATACAACTCACTCTTTACAAAAACTTATAATTATGATATAAGTTCAATATCTTGCGTTTGAAAGCAAGCGCTGCAGTTAATCTTAAGTGTTTACACATATAACATAAAAATCTATGTTCTCTGATCAGTCCTCCATTGTGCATTACAACATTGATACCTATTTTTTATAAATAGGCTAAATATTTGACTATTAAAAGCCACTGGGCTTCACCAACATCATTTAAAATTGCACTTACATTTTTGTTTGTTTGTATTTTGTGTTGGCAACTCTATTCTCCAAATCTCTAGTTGCTAGGGGAAAAAATTCCGACACCCGCAACTTAAAGGAGAGATTTATTTGGCTTAGAGTTTTAGAGGGTCCAATTCATGGTCCACTGGTTCAAAAATAGAAACATGAGGGTTAAAGTCCAGGTAGAGTGAAATTGTTCACTTCATGTTGGCCAGGAAGCAGAGCACAGGGCAAGAGGCTAGCACAGGGAGAGGGACCGGAGACCACATATAATCTCTCAGATCATGTTTCCAAGACCTGCATAGACCCACCCGATGATGTTCATAGCCGATGCTCTCCACCAAGCCTTCTCAAACCCCTGTTGTTCTAAGTTTCTCAACAACAAAAACTTAGAAAGAATACAAAGCAAAAGGGCATACATAGAAATGTCTGAGACCCCAGAAACTAATGGCAATTGGTTTCCAGTCAGTGGACTTGGAAGAGAAGGCTACTGAGGTAGATGAGCAGATGAGTGGGAGCTGCAGTGATGACTTTGCCTTTTGTCAGCATGCTCCCATCGGGCTCTAATGGTACTGTGTATTGACCAAAGAAAGCGCTTCTTTCCCTGTTTCCCTCCTGCAGTGCCTCACCATTGCAGAGTTATCCTCCAACATAATGCATAACAAGTACTCTCAGCCAGCTCACCTCCTCCTCTGGGAGAATAGAGTTCAGGGTCAACAATCTGGGTGTCACAGGTTGCATCTTTCCATATTGAGTAACTTGTACATTTCTGAATCATAGGAAAGGTTGTGAAGCAGAAGTTAAATGGTCCAGAGGGACAGTATCTTCTAAGACATGGTCTTGTTTGATTGTATCCTCAAACTGCATCATTTTCAAGCAAGTTTTACTTGTTATATTTTATATACAAAGACATTCAGACTCAAAAGTCTTGTTCAAGGTTGTACAATAACAAGACAACAAGTCTAACATTCAGACCTACAGCCTGCTGAAAAAAGTCAAATAGTCTTTCTACTACATGAGAAGAGAAAATTACCACTCTCTGGGTATTTCACAGCATGTATACTCAGTTTTCAATTAACTGGAAAACTATTAATAATTTATTCAGAATGCCTCATTTGTTAATAATGCTATTTAATGATGATTTTTTCTTTGTACTGACAACTGATATTTAGAGGGCATTGCACTAAAATATGAGCGTTAAAGTGGAATGCAGTGGTACATGCTTATAATCCTAGTACTCTGGGAGGCTGAGGCAAGAGGATCATAAGTTTGAGTTCAATTTGGGCAGTTTAGTGATTAAAGAAAAGTTGCAAAACAAAAATATGAAAGAACTAGACATGTAGCACAGGCAGGAGCCCTGTATTCAATCGATAACATTATATTCATATGTAACATTTGTGTTATGAACCATTATTATATATAATTTGTATGTTTATGTGTATATGTGCATATATATTTACAAATATACAAAATTATACACTATACTAAATGTTTAAAGGTGATATACAGGCATTTTTTATTTCTCAAAGCCAGTCTGAACACGGCTTTATTCCCATTCCTACCGCTTTAACACAGCTCTACTAGTAAATCAAATCCAGTATGTGAGGATCTCACCCTTCAAATGAAATCCTCTCTGCTGCAGATCCTTCTACAGCCCTTGCTCTGGTGCCCTCTTCCTTGAAGATGTCCCTTAAACTCATGCACGTGCCAGCTGACTCCTCAGAGTCTCCTTTTGGGTGCACACTTTATGTAACTCTGCTCCTAGACCGGAGGATACAGCTTGGAATAGTTAGCAGGATCTTACTGACACCGATGAGTGAACAACTGGATGTGGGGTGTGGATGCTGATGGAGCTATTTTTAACTCTGAGAGGGGATAGATTTACTGGAAAAACATAATTTTTCCCTGCTGTCTTCTAAGCTGCAGAATCTAACATGGGTATCATAACCTCACAGTGTTATGCAAGATAAAATACCAGTGTCCTAATCTGGTGCTTAATAAAACCATGCACCTTTTCATTTTTTTCCCTTAATTTCTTCTTAAACTGCCTTCTCTCTTCCTCAAATTTCTGAAATCACATCACTTGCCTGCTAAGTCTTTCTTTAAGGCTCTTCCTTAAAGAAAATTCAAGCTAAGAAAGTAGGCACATGAAGAAGCAGCCCAATTTCCCCAACTCTAGTGTACCATTTCAGTTGTCATTAACAGAAAACCAAGGAACCAGGATACTGGGGCTGGGAATGAACCTTTAATGAGCCCTGACACTCATTAGACATGACACCCCAAGGAGAACTGGCTGAAGTGTCTGCCCATCAGGATGATGACTTGGCAAGATTCCTGGCCCAGCGTTAAGCATCTAGGGAGGAATCGAAAGCAGATCAGATTCTGTTTTCCTTCCTGTTCTCTGGGCTCCTGCTTCATTCCTTCCCCCAAGCCCGCTAAGGTTGAGTTTTCTGACTCTGCTTTTAACGGAAAGCTGTGCCCTTGGAACTACATCTCAGAGCCAAAAGCAAAGCTCATAATGAGCCCCGGGTGGGAAGCCCATGTGCTCCTTTGCTTCATAAAGTTAACTGAGGCCAAAGAATTTTACCTGTGTTCTAGTGTTGCAGTTTTTAAAATGTGGGATCATTCTATAAATACATTTAGTTTGTATTTTTCTATTGTGTATGTTCTTCAATGCAAAACCATTTATTTTTCTTGAAATGATTCACAATGCAGTTCTGAGCTTTCATTCTACTGATTCCAATAATGTCCAGTTTCATTATAAACAGCAATTATAGTACAAGTGCAATCAGGTAATGTGCTCAATGTATTTTTCAGACTCACTTCAATATTAACCAAAATATGTATAATTTTCTTTATTAGGAGTAATGATTGTTTCCAGTGCTAAAATTGCCAGCACAATATGAAGGAGGAGGCATTTAAAGCAGTACTGTTTAAAATCTCATTTCATATGTTTTAAGTTTGTACTGGTAACATGTGATGCCGATGAGAAAGAAAAAAACATAAAGATTTTATACAGTTAATTGTAAGAGAGAAGTACATAACTAAGCTAGAGCCAATTCAATGAGCCAGATGGCTCACTTTGACAAATATTACTGTCTTTCCCTTCTTTCACAAAGACCTGTGTAATGAAGACCAATACAGAATAAAACAGCTGACAGTTTTGTTTCTATCCTGAGCCCTCATGTGCCCTGAAGGAGGACTCTTTGATATAAATGCACTCAGTAGTTGAAAACTATACGTTACCCTGCACAGCAAGAATGAGAAATTTGCTAATTAATTTATTGGTAGCTTAATTGCACTCTCAATATCATAATCTTTAAAATTTTAAGCATTTCATTGAAAACATATACATATTTAAATTGCATATGGATTTCTCAGTTGTCACTAGGAAAAGCAGTAAAATGAAATATATTAATATCTAAGATTATACTTTTAATTTTTTGCATGCTACATATTCATAGTATGTCCTTAGGCTGTCAAGTCTTTATTATTCTATTACTCGTGATTCACAGAGTGTTACTAAACCTAAATGTTTTTGACTTTCCAAAAAGAAATATTCTTTGAATTTTATTCATGGATCTTATAGTGCATTTTTAGTGTGCATGTGGACTATCCTTTGATCATTTTCTCTAAAGATTCATACACATAAAATAGATTTTAGGCTTGAGGGCTGCATAATATTAAACTATACAATATTTAAATTCTCATAAAAATTCCTCTCAAGTGCTTTTTCTTAGTTGCACTGAGCAGAACACAATCAGCCTTAGATTCCATATTTATTTCCTTAATGTAATTTCAATGGCAGTAAAGTATAATGTTTATGAAACTAAAGTCACACATTAAATTCTAGAGAGATACTTTAACTCTGTGCAATGGAAAGCTCTAAACACCCGTTGTGGGAAGCAGAACAAATGAGAAATAATACTGCCAAGAGGACAAAGGTGGCATCATCTCATCTATTTAAAGTCAAGCCATGCGGCACAGTCCTGTAATCTCAGCGTAAGGCAGCTGAGATCGGAGGATTGCGATTTCAAGCCCAACCTGGACAACTTAGTGAATTTGCAAAAGACTGGCTCAAAACCAAAAATAAAAATAGCCTGGGGAAAGATTTCAGTGAGGAGGCGCTGGGATTGACTCCCAGGACTGTAAATAAATAAATGTTAATAAAAGAAATAGAAAAATTGATACTATTGTTAGCACTATGTTCACCAAGTATTTAGTTTGATCTTTTATATACTCTATTCTCTGGAATAAGGAAAGGCACCGCCTGCGGTGACGGCCAACAGTTTGTGAAGAGTGTGGAGTCGTGTGGTGATAGCATGCAAGTGGTTGGTGGGAAGTCTCTTGTTCTGGGTGGATCTCTGGAAGAATAATTTTACCAACTATTGTGTGAAAGTGAAATAAACTTTTATAGCTGCTGTCATGATTTGCATCTGGAGTGTCCCCCAAAAGCCTTGTGTTCTTATGCATACTGTATACTGTTGGGAGGTCAGGCCTGACTGATAGGTGTGGATGGTTGGGGCCTGACCTTGACAGGCATGAGCTGGTTCTGCCCTCTTCCCAGTCTCCCTCTGTTCTACCATGCTGTCAGGATCTCTGACCCTGAAATTAATTCTGGATATACAATGGTCCCACCATGTGATTCCACCATTTTCCAGCCACTCATCCATGAGCAGACCTTCTGAAACTGTAAGCTACTATAAATCTTTCCTCCCTAAGTGGTAGATGTTGGGTAGTGAATCATAGCCACGAGAAAGTAACTAAGACACTCACAAGCCACTTAGACTGGGGTTTCTATACAGAATAGTTGAGCCAACCTAAACAAACACTGATATTGGAATGAAAATTGGGATGGTGATAGCAAAACTGTAAAGTATGGGGGGCATGAGGTATACAGAAAAGCCTCAAAAAGACGATGACATATTACACAGGAGAAAATTATTGGACAAAATATACACAAGAGGGCCAAAGGATGTCGTCATGTGTCTAAAAGAAGACAAAATTTAGATTAACACATTACAGTTAACAACAGGAAAATGTAGAGCTTTAGTGAAAGAGAAGTCGAAAAATTTTGAATTTTAAGGGGCCGTAAATAGTGTGATTGGCAAGATATTACATCAAGGAGATTACTTCAAGTAATAGCATACTGTTGTATAAATAAAAATGAAAGTAATAGTTATAGTTTACAAAATATGGGTGCCACAGGTCAGTCACTGTTTCTGGATTTTTCACAACAACAACAACAACAACAACAACAACAACAACAAAAAGAGAAAGCTTTGAGAAGTAGCTATACAGTCAGATTGCTAAATGCTTTGCTTGCCTCAAGAAAAAAAGATTAGACTAAGCCAGTAAATATCTTCCATGGAATAAAATGGTCAAAGACAAAAAGTGTGCCCAGAAAAGCCTCCAGCCTCAAAGTATTTCCTCTTTTAAATGCATAGAGATGTATGGAGAAAGAAAGCAGAGAAACATTATGAATCTGAAACTTTCCTTAGAAAGGCAGTTATGCACTTCAATTGATTAGAGTCAATTATGATAAGAAATTGGGTTTTGAAGTCATCTTACCTAGGAGCTCAAGGTTAGCTTGGGCTACATAGTGAGCTCAGGTCCAGCCTGGACTACAGAGTAAGACTCTGTCTCAAGAATAAATAAATATAAAAGAAAAGGTTTTTCTGTATGGAAGATGGGAGATGTGGGAGTTACATATAGATTGTTGGCACATTTTTGACAAAACTTTTATGGTAAAGATATCTGAATCTTTTTCTTGCTGCACAAGGAACGGTAGTGGCTGACATGCTGAAAGACTCCGCAGCTTTTCGGCTAGTATAGGACTTACAATGACAATTTCATATGAAATCTTTCTTTCTACATGGGAAGGCGTTACGATAGGTCCTATTCTTCTGTATCAGGGCAACAGTTTTTATAGGTTAGCTATACAGGGTATTTGTAAGTATTAAAATGTATTATGCACTTTGCAAAGCACTTTACAGCTTTTTTTAAAAAAAATCAAAGGTTGGTATCCTATCATGAGGGGGGAAAAAGAGAAAGATCAGATGCTTTCCTCCTAAGCTGAGAATGATGACAAGAATATTACAAGAATATTACAAGAATATTACAATTATTGCCACTTCTACTGAGTCCTATAGAGAAGTTCTAGAGCAATGAGAACAGAAAAAAAGAACAAGAGAGAATGAAATAAAGGAGAAAGAAATAATTTCTTAGATTCCTGAAGCCATGAATGTTTCTAAAACCACTTCCTTTATTTGTTGACTCAACTACTATAATGCACTAATCATTTTACTGTCAAGTCCACTTGAATAGGTACCAGTGCACCCTTTGTTAGGTGACAGAGGAGACCTAAAGTGGTTTTACATTTATTTCCTAATAGTTGCCTCCTGTCTTTGATTTTAATTCTGGAGCAGTGAAAATATGACCTACTAGTCTCTTTCCTGCACCAGTATCAAAAGCTCAGGAAACAAAGGCTACCCAAAGAATATTGACTCTGAGAATGTCATTCCTTTTATACTACTCTGAGATATTGGTTATTAGAATCAGAATCTACTCAATTGCTTCTGTTTAAAAACTGTAAGATATTTCATATATAAAACATAGGTATAAATATATATATGTATATTACAGAGGGTATTATTAATATACATTTTAAAATTATTTAAAAACAGAATCACTGATCAGACAAAAAATTGAACATCATCAATAACTGAAAGCTTTATTGAATGCATAACTAGAGTAAATCTCTTGTCTTTCTCAAAAAACTTGCTGTCATTTCAAAATTTGTTTATTATGTTTTGTATTGAACATAATTTTTCTTAAATGATGTGGGTTTTTGTTGTGATTTTCTGAATATTTTATATAGTATTATTTATTCTGTGGTTTATTTCTCTTAATATCACGCTAAAAGCGTATCTTGAATGTGAGTATAATAGCAGGATTGTTTTTCTCATTTTCACTAGATACTATTTCATTGTTTAGAAAAGAACATTTATTGCCCTTTTTCATTGATAAACACACTCGGATTTCTATTCTTTCTTCTGCCTCACTTTCTTTTTTTGCTTTTATCTACTGAAAGCATGCCTATGTGGATAACATGTGATGGTTTGAGTTTGCAGTGAATACACACATGTTATTTAACAGCCTCTGGCGTGCAGTTTTCCAGAGCAGCTCTACCAAGTCACAATTTAGTCTCCAGTGCTTTCTCTTATTGCTGATAGTCTTCTATTGTATGTGTTCACCAATTATTAATTTTAATAGAATTTTACTACTTTCTCAATTTTATGACCTTAATAAGGTATCGCACTACAGTTTGCATTTGTATGTCCATATTATCTTAGAGATTTTGTTCAATACAGAACGATCTTTCATATTTTCTCATTCATGTTTTGAAATTCACTTCTTTTTTCCCTCTTTTTTTGGCCATTTATATTTGGAATTTTGAATGTAGTTTAATTGGGGATTCAGATTCTTTAAATACATTTTGAAAATATGTGGTTTTGTGAATTGCTCAATCTCATTCATTACAGTACATTTAAGAAATAATGCTTAGTGAAGTGAGTCAAATACCGAAAGGTTAAATATCACGTCATTTTTCAAATATGATAAATACAGCATGCAAGCATTTGATAGAACGAAATGAATATGGTAGTCAGAGTTAGGGAGGAAGGGGAGGGTGTAGGAGATCAAGAGAGAGAGGGGAAGATTGTAATATTGGTGTAATATATATGTGCACAAAATACACAAACACAATGTAACCATTATGTATCACATATATACTAATAAAAGTGGCTAAATTAATACTTTCAATTTGCATGGGATTTTGCTTATTATTTTCAAATGCACGAGTGTTCCTTGCCTTGCTAGGTTTGATTATACTCTGAAATATATGAGTAGTTTTTGAGCTGGTAAAGGAGAAAAAAATAGACCTGTCCTTTCTATAGAAAATTCTAAAGAATACAAATACCCTCAAATAAAACTCTAAATAAAAAAATAGTTTAAGCAAGATTTCAATATGTGAGGTCAATATAAAATCAATTGTATTTCTATTTATTAGAAATAACCATCCAGGAAATGATACAAGGTGAGATGGGTGGTACAAGTCTGTAGTCTCAGCACTTGGGGAGGCTGAGGCAAGAGAGTCACAGTTTCGAGTCCAGTGTGGTGAGATTCTGTCTCAAAATCAAAAATAAAAGAGGATAGCTCAGTGTGAAGGCCATGGGTTCAATCCCCAGGAACACACACACACACACACACACACACACACACACACACACACACGCTATCTCAAAAAGAAAAAAAAAAAAGATTCTATTTGCAAAAAAACATAAAAATACCATCCATAATGGTCTCAAAGTCTGTCCATGTACCTATAAATACCTCAAATCTGTCTGTCTTTATAGAAGAGTAGTACTCCACTGTTTACATGTATCACACTTTTTTGTCTCAGTTTGAAGGACTGGGCTCCATTTTCAACACTGTTAAAAGAAGACATCTCATCTAGTGATGGTGATATACTTTTGTAATCTTAACAGATTGAGGCAGGAGAATCACACACAAACTTGAGCGTAGTTTGAGCAACTTGACGACTTGGTGAGATTCTGTCTCAAAGTAAAAAATGAAAGACCACTACTACCACAAACAATGACATAATGGAAGTGGTGGCTATGTACCCTAATGCAAATGCCCCTGTCTCAATCTCCATTACAGAAATATAAGGTAACCTAATTTAATTATAAGCAAAGTCTTAAGATAGTTGGATAGATACTTCTCTGCAAAAGTATACAAATAGCAATTATGCACATTAAAAGATTCTTAAAGTCATCAGTCAATAGAGAATTACACCTTGAAGCCTCAGCAAAATAATATTTCATATTTACAAGATGGTAATGCTGACAGAATGCATATAAGCTGGTGGCCTATGACTATAATTCCAGCACTCTGGGACCAGTAGGGTCACAGTTAGAGCCCAACTTGGGAAACTCAGTAACTTAGTAATACCCTGTCTTAAAATCAAAAATTATAAAGAGGGATAGTGATGTAGCTAATTAAAAAAAAAAAACTTAAGTTGAATTTCCAGAACCAAAAACAAACAAACAAAGAAAAGTATACAACAATGAGAATGCAAGCAAGAATCTAAAAACATAAAAATACTCTGCCTTGCTGATGAGAACTCAACATGGTTCAGCTAGTTTGGGACACAACTTCTTAGTTTCTCAAAATGTTAAAAACATAGTATTTTCATTTAATTGGATCATTGGACTTCAAGATATGTATACAAGGAAAATGACACATATGTCCATATGACTTATATACAGCCAGCACCATTATTTGCAAGAGTTCCAAATTGGAAATAACAACAATCATTCATCAAAAAGATGGATGAAGAAACAAAATATAGCACATCTAAACAATAAGATATCATCCAGACATTAAGGGGAATGGAATAAGCAACTAGGCAGATCAGTCTTTGAAACATTATGCTAAGTGAAAGAATTCATCTACATTAATGGCATACTGTATTATTACACTTATATAAAAAGCTCATAATAAGCAAGGCAGGGAGTGACTACGAATAGGTACAGTTTCTTTTCTGAAGTGCTAAAAATGTTGGAAGACTCAGTTGCTACAATAATGGCCTAGCTCTGAGGACTAAAAACATGAACTATGAAATTTTCATGGATGAACTTCATGGTACTGAAATTATGTCTCAATAGAACTTTAAAAAAAAAAGAAATAACAGGTTGTGTTAAACTTTATTTAGTCATAGTGTTGTTTAATATTTTTTGAGCAAACAAGTCAAGTAAGATAGTTAAACATGAGATGTTCTGAAGAAGTATTAGATCTGCACTGTGTGAGCAACATAGCTGTGAAAAATAAAACCAATTCATAGCTAACATTAGGATATTTGATAGTAAAAATAAAACATCTTTTTCAGTCTTGTTTTGATATGAGAAACATTAGGATCATGGCACAAGAAAAGTGTGTGTTTATTGGTTTTTTTTTGTTGTTTTTCTAAAATTAAAATTTTGTTCTGCATTCAGTCCAACATTCAGGTTTTGTGGTATACTAATATAACTAAAATATTCTTAAAGTATTCAATGTCTATATTTTCCTATATCCCAAAACATATAAAATAGGAGATGTCTGTGGAAATCTGGTGAAGGTGCAAAGTTACAGGCTATTTTATGAATCTAAATGTATTTATTAATATAAAATGAAATAAATATATGGATTTTTGGGTTCTAGTAATATGTCACCACTTTTTTCTCTATGTATAACATAAAAAGTAACAATATTTTAATAATTAGCTGAATAGAAAAGGAAATGGAAGAGATAAGTTGGTCTAAAACATTCATTTAGATCATTTTGTCCATCCTAGATAACTGAACTAGTAAATTCAAGAGAAGCAGCAGACACATGTGTTATTTTTAAAGAAATACCACTCAATCTGAGTAAAAGCACATGCATATGAAGAAGAGAATCCAGCTATATTTGGTAGGAACCCATGTGTACAGGGGCACCGAAAGTAAGAAAATAAACAGAACTGGAAGTAGGAATAGTTTATGAAATCCTCAGAGATAGACAAGAGAGTTTCAGCAAAAACTTCAAAGACAGCTTTGCTCATTTCTTAATGTTAAAACGGAGGCTCTGAGGGGCTAAGTGATTCACTTGCAACCTCTATTGTAAATGAGAGATTTGTTGTTAGTGTAAACGAGTTTCCAAATTCCAAATGTGCCATAACCCACTCCGATTTCCTTCTGGCTGACCAATGGTCTTTGACACATACTCATGCACAGTAGAACTCTCACCAACCACATTTAGAGTTAGCAGCTGCTGAAATGCATTCGATTTAAAAGGAGCCACACTACAACTGGGAGCTCACACTAAAGGAAGATGAACCCACTAGGGCAGAAGGCAGAAACTCAGCTAAAATCATGCTGCTGTTCCAGATGCCAAGGAAAACTATGTGGCCTAGTCCTCAAGCTCTCTGTCTTCAGGCAGGCTTTTCAGGAGCCTTGTCTCTGCTTCCCACAGGCAACTGGAATTTTGAAGTGATGTAAATACCTCTTAACTCACCGTGGCCGCAGTTGGAGGTGAGGGTTATCTTGGGATGGTTGGTGAGGACAATCTGAGCTCATCAGCCATCTGGAAAATTGTACCAGAGATAACTGCAGTAGGTGGCAGAGGGCATGCTAAGAAGGCAAATCTAAAACTGGCTGAGTATCCTAAGAGAAGACTGGACTGAAGGAGCCTCACATGATGGGAATACATTGTTTTAAGTGTGTAAATTAATTGTGCTCCTAAATTAATTTACTATCTTAGTCAAATAAATTTAGACTCTCCTTGATATTTTTAATTTGGTAAAAAATCCAATTCATTTCATTGGAATGATAAATGAAAAAGAGTAGCCAGAGACATTCAAAGATAAAATATGAGAGACTTTTACCTATCAGACTGAAAAATGTGCATTCATATTACAAATAAAATCAATTTAATGCTGATTCCCAAAAGCAAATAACCCACAGCATACTGTTTAAATGGAAAGATACATTACAAAGCTGTCTCTGAGTGTGTTTGTGCATTTGTAGTGAACAGAAAAGTTTTAATTTAAAGATTAATAACATGTTTTGCATGATAAACTCTGTATAGTTATGTCAGGGATCTTTACATTTTCTCATAATAAATAAAGTATTAAATATTAATTTTTTATTCTGGGTCTGGAGGAATGTCACAACAGTTAAAGTGCTTGCGGTTCAAGTGCAAGGCCTTGAATTCAGTTCCCTAGCACCACTTAAGGCTGGGTGTGGTGGTGTACACATGTAATTCCAGCACTCAGGAGGCTGAGGCAGGTGGATTGTTCTGAATCCAAGGACAGCCTGGACTACACTAGTGAGTTCAGACAAGCGTAGGGTACAGAGTGAGACCCTTTCTCAAAAAAAAAGAAAGAAAAGAAAAACATAAATTTAAATTAATTTTCTATTAATCAAGTGATTCTACTTTTAATATTATAGTTAAAATAATATTGAGCCAGTAAGCAAATATATATACATATATATATATGTACATATCTATATTTTATATATACATTATAAATATCTTAGAATTTGGAAAAAATCTAATATACAACTATAAAGAACTATCTAAAATATTATAATTTACTTACACAAGTATGCAAGAAATAAAAATGATACTATGATCAGGCATATTTATTCTAGTTTTACTAGGTGGGTTTCCCAGTGTTCTGCAGTAACTTCGTGGCAGCTCATTTACATGGCTGGTGTGTATATAGAAGTAGATAGCTGATAGGCTTTGAATATCAGACTCTTTCATGGCTCAGTTTAAGGAGCACTAGATGTAGGATTCACAACATATTGTAAATTAAATTCAGCAGTATATAATTGTGTCCTAGCTTTTATGTGACATATATGTTCACCTATGTAGATATTAATACAATAATTGTTCAGTGGTGAAGTATAATTTTTCATGCTCTTTGTCTATTTAAAAATACACATTACTAGAAATGAAAGCAAGAATTTTCACTCTCACATTTTCCTGAGTTAGAGCTTGAAAGAAGCCAGTAACTTTTAGGAGGAAGTGCTCCAGTGCCAGGAAAGACAAAAATATTCTCAAGGTCAGGAGAACTCACAATTCTAGGATCTATAGATGCTGTGCTATTAGTGTGATTCCAGTGAGCACATTACAGGAAATTGGGGGCAGAACAGCTGGACAGCTCTGAAAGAACGGCCGGAGTGACGGCTGGGACTCTGCAGTGACTGTAGGCAGCGATGTGGCCAGAGTGCCAGCCTACTGAACTTGTCTCATAGACCACAGTCTAAACTTCTATAAGTTTTAAAAGATAAATTTATGTCCTCTGAGGTTCTGAGGGCATTCTTTATTATTAAAACAACATATGTCAACAAATCTATCTCAAATTTTTTTTATGAACAAGATTTTTATTTTTATTTTTATTTATTTTTTTGAATCAGGGTCTCACTTTGTAGGCTAGGCTGGCCGTAAACTCACTATGTAGCACAGGCTGACCTTGAACTCACAGCAGTCCTCCTGCCTCAGCCTCCCCTGTGCTGGCATTACAGGTGTGTACCACCACCCCTGGCTTATGTGGTGCTGGGGAATTGAACTCAGTGCCCTGAGCTTCTAGGCAAGCGATCTAACTACTGTGCTATACCTTCATCTCTTTGTGTTACTCTTATATTAACTTTCTACATAGATTTCCACACAACTTATGAAGGTGTTCTGAATTTATATTAAGAACTATTTCTCTTATACCTGCAGTTATTCCAGGTATTTTTAATTCAATTTTTATCATCTGGAATGAGCACTAATTTCCTTCTTAGGTAAGTCCTGAATAACCTGTAAGGACAAGGCTATTGTCATGATATTCTAGTTGCAAGAAACATTTTTTTAGTTTCCTTAGGTATAAAAAGTACAATTTATTTAAAGTTCATTCTTGTTCTAATTTTCTTTTATCACAATTTGTGTGTGGCATTCTAAAAACAAAATCATGGTCTTGTTCCCATATGTTATTTTCTTTGCAATCCAACAGAAAAGCTCGACTTGTGAATGGTGTTTACTCAATTTTATGATAAAGTAAGAGTTTTCCAGTTTTCATGCCCTTTATATTATATTCTCCATGGTTTCAAGGTTACTAATATTACTAAGAGTAAACTTTATTTTATGTCACTTTTGTTTTGAATGCTACATTATACTTTTATATATAGAAAAAGTGTGCTAGTACATGCCTTTAACCCCAATACTTGGGAGGCTGAAGGAGGAGGATTGCCATCAATCTTAGGTCATCCTGGACTGAATAGACTAAATAGTGAGTTCAGGATGAGCTTGGACAAGAGAGTAAGACTGTCTCAAGCAAAGCAAAGAAAAACTAAACAAAACATTTTTGTATATAGAATTTGTTAAAATAGAATGCTATATTAATAATAACAAATGACAAAATAGCAAAGCCTCCATCTAGCAAAGAAAAGCAGGAAATACTGATTATAGTAATTTGATATTAACTTCTCATGGCCTCAAAATGTCATGTGAGTGGTTAGGTGTTTCTCAGATTTTCACCTCCATTCCCTTCCCTCTTTTGGTATTGATCCATCTGAGGTTGTACTGGAAGCTGCAAACCACTAAACACAAGAAAAATTTTATCTACAAACACCCAGGGCCAGCTTCATGCCACGGCACACATGCAAGCACACAAAGACGGTGCTTGTGAAGGCCTTACATGTGCTGTGCTGTGCTCTCGACTGCACCTGGATTCCTAGTTCCTACCACACTTTCTGTGCACCGATAACACAAGTAACATAGCTGATGCCACCTAAAAATAATGAATTGGATGATAATGAAGACTTTTTCTTCTGGATCTTCTCATCTCTAGCTAAGGGATAGCATCTTTTAGGATTTTGTTCTGTGTTTACTGTAACATAACTCTTTATTGAAGTCTGTTGGCTGTTCTGAAACTATGGGAAAGATAGACCTCAATGGTCTTTATTTTTGTAAAAGTACACTCTGGGTCAGAAAACATTTGGTCTCTGGATCAGAGAAAAGGATTATTGATAGTCCTGGCTTTATTAGACAATTCTATTCATTATCCTTTTAATTAATTTTGAATCTGAGAAAATGTCTTATTTAGAATGATACTGCATTAACCTCTTTCTATAGCTGATATTTAAGTGAGACTTTTTTAAAGAGTAAATTTAGATGAAGAACTACCATTAAAATTGTGTCATTCTAATATTTCTAATAATCAAATTCCAGGAAAACATTTTCTCTTAATTTTTTTTTCTGATTAAGTAATTTTCTTTCTGGAACTTTTTTTTTCTTTATTTCCCATCATATGTCTCAATCTCATAAAGCTTAAAAAGTTATAGAAGAGTGTCATAGGAAAGCACTTACTCATTCTTGAATTTATCATTGTAAGTAGAAGGTCAAAGTAACTTGTCCTTAAATTCCTCAAAAACAAGTATAAAATGTGCAATTAGTGCACTTAGGGCTTTAAGTATCCTCTGAATAGGCGATTTTCGAGTAGTCCCAAGGCCACAGCTGAGTTAGTAATAAAACATTGGATTGCATGTAAGGAAAAAATAGATATCAGGAGTCTCTTTGATAGCAAAAAATGTTTTAGGCACGGATAAAGAAAAGAACACATAGTTGGCAGGTTTTGAAAGAGATGAAAGGAGCCTATCTGCTTCCCTCTTTTGCTCCCTGCTGTATTATGTATTATGTTACAATGAGCTTTAAAGACAGATAATGTTCATAGTTTAATATCTAAACCTGGAACGAAAATGATTGTATTACTGGGCTCAGCATTATGTGGCAAGTGTTTGGACTGCTAATGGTTTTGGAATAAGAGAACATTTGAGTTTTTGTCTAGCTTTCAGAAATAGGAGATTGCTTCTGATTTTTATTAAGTTTGGGAGTCATTTGTGTGGTAACATACGGAAATGTTTAGGGAGTCATTCTTCATTTTACCCATACTTTATAGTCTCAATGTTTTTGTAATCCAGATCTTAAAATTTATATTTATGTTCTGTAACCTTCTTATATGGAAAGTTATGTTCACTTGTATAAAATCTAATAAAAGAGGTTGTTCAATTATGAAAATATTCAGTTAGAAGAACCATTTAACTGAAATGAAGAATGGTCAAGTAAACTTGCTAGACAGAACCATTATTGTAACAGTCTTCATTGAGACAATTTAACTTCAATGTACTTACCTGCTAAGAAGTTGCTTTATCAAAATTTTATTTCCTATAATTTTATACTAGGCAAAGAATAAGCTTAAAATCTGAACCTTTTAGTTTATGTGTAAATTTCCACATAATAATAGATAATATATAAATAAGTAACTTCTTGTGTTCAGCCACCGGATGAGAAAAGATACCACAATTCAGACGTTATCATTAAATCAATTCTATGAACTGTTCTCTTTCCTGAGGCACAATTAATAGACTGGAGGTATTGTAATTCAGAAACACTAATGCTCACCACTTAAAGCTTTAGTTTATCCTATAATAGAAACTCATTATGAAAAATGCTTCAAACTACGTTCGATTGTCTCTCTCTCTCTCTTTCTCTCTCTCTCTCTTTTGTTTATGTAGAAGGGTGTAATTAAATGCAACGTATGAAAGTATAAATATGTTGTAATTAGAGGACTCATTGTTCTATATGTTCATAAAGTTAAAAGACAAATGAAAGAAAAATAGTCTCAAATTTTGAGTTTTCATGCTCTTTCTAGTATATATATTTAGAGTCACTGCAACTCTAATACCCAATCTGGTTCTTAAAATATTTAAAGAGCTAGAAAAATATAAAATGTTGTATGTAAAAACTAAAGCAGCTGTATAGGCATGCGTACCATTGGATTTGATTAGGGGACAGAAGTAAGAGACACATAGGATATTCAATGTCAGAAAGATATATACTTATCTTTAATTAACAAATGGCCATTCAGAAATGCACGTTGTTTCTTTTATCACCAGATTACAAAGCACCATGACACTACTTTTTTTTTTTTTTTTTTTTTTTTTTGAGACTGGGTCTCACTCTGTAGTTCAGGGTGCTCCTCACTTGCTCCGTAGCCCAGGCTGGCCTCAAACTCACAGCAGTCTTTCTGCCTTAGCCTCCCGAGTGCTGAGATGACAGGTGTATGCCAACATGCCCAGATAATCTTTGTATGTGGTTCTAAAGAATTGGACCTAGGGCCTTACACATGCTAGGGAAATGCTTTTTACCACTGAGCTAGCCGCCAGTTCTACTTTCACTGCTTTTGGTCACAAATAAGCACACTCATGTTAGTGTATTCTAATAGGAAAACATACACTTGAACAGGTTAAAATATTCTGAGGCTGCAGGTTAAAATACATAATTCCATATGATTGACAAAGCTGGAAATAAGACTGCCATTTGTCATTTTTAATAAGCCTACTCCCAGTCTTACTACTTTTGTTCATTGAAATAATTTGGTTGGTCTGATTTCCAAATAGTCCATACATTTTCATGTAAAAGTATTTTTGGCTAGTTTTCAAGGTTTGTTAATATTTTCTTTTTGAACAACAATTTCTTGCATTGCCTTGTAAGAGTGTAAACCAAATGAACGACTTATCTATGCAGTGAGTAATCCTAGCCTATGACACCACATGATGCATAGCCTGACAAAAGTGTGCAGGTGACATTCACTATTACAAGACTCCAAAACCAGAAGAAAAAGAAATACCAAAATGCTTAAAGTCCTATGGAACTTTTAAGTACATGATTATTTACTATATATAAAAAGTTACATAACAAATATATAAGTAAATCTTATTGAAGAGAAGCTAAAATAAGGAAGCCATTTATAAAACATGAAATCCACAGAGATTTACAAATTTCCAATGCTTTAATATTTTTATATGGATCCATGGTTCTATTATTCAATTCAGACACAATTAAGATATCAAGCTATAGAGAGAGAGGTTATAAACTAAACTTTTGCTGCTAGATTAGCAGCAATGTAGTGCTGTTGGATTGTTTAGAGACCAGATATGTATTTTCGCACTTGCTATAATTTTCACCAACTGTTACTGTATCAAGTGGAACACATTTGAATCATCATTAATATTCTGTACTTCATCTGTGAATACAATTGAGTTTGTTTAGTTCTGTAAACTCCAGCATTCCAATGTTATGCTAATTCCCTGGTTTCTTTATTCTATAGAATTGTATTTCACTAGACTAATGAATAATACAAGAAGAACTCCCTTGCCTCTTCATTTGTAGTCTTTTCAATTAACACATCTTGATGAGGATAAGCCAATTATGTTAACTGTTTAGTGTCTTCCCACCTTGGCTTTGAGGAAGTGGACTCACAGTGCACTTTGATCCCATGTATATGGAATAGTTAAAGAAAACAATGCTAAGCAGAATAAAAACTGAACACGAATTGCCCTACATTATTGTTATTTTAAGAAAATACAGATTTATGAAAGTTATTAGTAAGAAACATGAAAATATTAATAGTATTTATTTCAGTGCAATTCCAATAAATATACCAGCAGCATTTTTAAACAGAATTAGAAAAAAATATCCTTCAGTACATATCACACCAGAAGAAAAACAGCTATCCAAAGCAATTATGAACAACAAGACAAAAGCAGGAGGCATTAGGATTCCAGTATCAGCTTCTGTTACAAAGGGGTAGTGATAAAAATCAATGTAGCATTGGCAATAAGCAGTCACATGAACCCGTGGAAGTTATGGGCCTAGTGTTGTTATTTTGCATGTGGATAACCAGTTCTTCCAGCTCCACTTATTAAAGGGGCCATCTTTTCTCTATTGTATGTTATTGGTCCCTTTGTCAAAGATCAGATAACTGAATGTGCTCAGCATTTTCTCTGTCTCCTCAATCCTGTGCCATTAGTCCACCTATCTGCTTTTTTGCCAAAACCATGTCTTTTTTTTTTTTTAAATCACTGTTGTTTTATAATATAAACTGATGTCCAGAATTGTGATGTCTCCTACTTTTGTCTTGTTGAGCACAGTCGTTTTGGTTATTTTCTGTCTCTACTAGTTCCATATGAACTTTAGGATTGTTTTTTTTCTAGTTCTTTAAAAAATCCTATTGGTGTTTGGATTGGAACTGCATTGAATCTGTATATAAGTTTTGGTATTATGGTCATTAGTCAGTATTAGTTTTGCCTATCCAGGAATGAAGGCTATGTTTTCAATTTCTTTTTTGAGATACATTTTTGTTTGAATATCTATGTACTATAAAATTCATTAATACACCTTGAAAAATTGGTGCCCATATGTATCTCTTTCTGATCTCATTTTTTTCTTCCTCTTTTCTCTTCCTCAATTCTCAATATTCTTTTCCATGTCTGAGCAACCTATTTCCCTATTTCTTTTCATTTTCTAATATCCACTTCATTTTCTTTTATCAGCGTATTATTGTTTTCATTATAGAGGTCCTTCACTTCCTTAGATTGATTTCAACTTTTTTTTGAGGCTACTGTGAATGAGATTATTATCTTCATCTCAGTATTGGTGTACAGGGATGTTACTGATTTTTTGTATTGATTTTGTATCCAACAGCTCAACTGAATTTGCAAATTAGTTCTAAGAGTCCTGAGGTGGAGTTTTGGGTTCTTCTATGTTTTCAAATAAGGATAGTTTGACTTCTTCCTTTCATAACGTATTTCCTTTGTTCCATTCTCTTGCCTGATGGCGCTGGCTAGTCCTATACTGAATAAGGTTGGTGAGAGTGAACATCATTTCTTATGTCTAACTTTAAAGGAAAGGCTTTAAACTCTTCCTCATGTAGAATAATGTTGGCAGTAGGTTGGTCACAAATGGCTCTTATTAGCTTTAAGTATGGTTCTTTTTCATGAAGTATTTTACCATGAATAGATGTTGGATTTTGTTAAAGTCTTTTGCTGTCGCTGTTGAAATGATTCTGATTTTTTTCTTTCTTTTGTTTATATAGTGTATTACATAGGTTGATTTACATGTATCAAGCCATCCTTGTATCCTTGGAATGAAGCCAAATTAGTTGTAGTGTGTGATCTTTTTAATTATTTTCTGCTTTCTCTTTGCAGGTGTCTTTTTTGTTTTGTTTTGTTTTGTTTGTTTGTTTGTTTGTTTGTTTGTTTGTTTTGGTGAGACAGAGCCTGTAGCCTGGGCAGGTCCTGAACTCACAATGTAGTCCAAGCTGGCCTTGTACTCTCGGAAATCTTTCTGTCTCAGCAACTTGAGTGCTGGAGTTGTAGGCATGCTCCATCATGCCCAGCTTTATGTGGTTCTGGAAAACTGGGGAACTGAATTCAGTGTCACGTGCTTGCTAAGCATGAGTTTTAACCGCTGTGCCATTCCTCCAACCTTATGTGTAAATGTCTTACTGAGGAATTTTATATCTATATTCATTAATGAATTTGGCTTATTGTTTTCATTTGTTGTTAAGTATTGCCAGGTTTTGGGTCAGGGTAATGCTAGCTTCCAAAAAGGAGTTTGGAAGTATTCTTTCTCTTTTAATTTCTTGGAAAAGTTTGAGAAACATTGACATTAACTTTTCTCTGACATTCTGGTAAAATTCTTCAGGTAATCTGTGAGGGGCTGAGTTTTCTTTGTATTTGTTACTGACTCAATTTCATTATTTTTGTTAATGTATTCATGGTTTTGTATCTTTGTTTCAGTTTTGATATCTCATGTGTGTCTTAGAATTTATCTAATACTTTCAGGTTCTCTGATTTATTGGAGTATATGTTTTCGAAATACTTTCCTATAATTCTGTGAATTTTTAGCAATGCTTGTTGCACTCTCATCTTTTTCAATTTAATTGCATGGCTATGGATGTTTGATTTCTTCTGGTTTGTTTTGCTAGAGTTTTGTCAATCTTATTTACCTTTTCAAAGAACCAACTCTTTTCATTGATCTTTTGTATTGAATTCGTTGTTTCCATTTTATTGATTTCTACTCTGTTCCTTATCATTTCTTTCCTATTACTGATTTTTAATTCAAATTGTTTTTGTGTCCCCAAGATCCTGAGTTGCATCATTAGATCATTTATTTGGAATTGCTCCTTTTTCTTAATGTGTGCATTCATAGATATGTATTTTGTTCTTAGTACAGCTTTCATTGTGTCCTATAGATTCTATTGTTATTTGACTCTAGGAAGTTTTTGTATCTTCCCAGTTCCTTTTTTGGCCCATTGCTTGTTCAATAATGTTTTATCTAGTCTCTATGTATTTGTATATTTCTCATAGTTTCCTTTGCTCTTAATTTATTTCATTTTTCTATAATCTGCAAGTATACAAGGAATTATTTCAACTAATTTCTATTTATTTAAGCATCTTTTAGTCCCAGGATATGATTTATTTTGAGAAAATTTCAGTGCACTGCTGAGAAAAAGTGTGTTCCATGAATGTTGGATGAAACATTCTGTAAATATCAGATAAGTCCTTTAATTCCATAATGTTTGTTTTTTTCTGTATTGTTTGGAAGATAAGTCTCCCTCCAATTCCTTTGGTCTGGATGTTCACTCTCTACCTTATATGGGAGATAGGAAGAGCACCTATAGAACTATATCCTCCTGAGCATGCCTGTCTCATGCCTGTCTTGTCCTTGAACCTTGACAAGAACAGTGAAGCTCCTATTTTACAGAGTTCTTAAATTATTGCATTTCCTCTTGTCCTGGCATATAAAATAAAAGAAAATTATTATTTTGGTGGTTAAAGTAATTTGTCTTTTACCCCATAATATATGAGTAAAGCGCAAATATCTTTTGATGAAACAATAAGACAATCATATACTTCATTCAAAAATTAATGGTAGTCCTCTATTCCTAATTAAATGTTTTATGTTCTTGACCATTACTGAAGTTAATTATCACATAAGAAACATAATACCATTCTTTCTGTGTTGACTGTCACATCTCCAGGAAAAGATTGAGATTTCTCCAGGGTGTTCAGCTTCACAGCTTGAGAAACACTGTCTCAGCTACATAGAAAAATCAGATAATTGCAGCAACAATTTGCAATCTCCAGGTTATTTAGAAAACAAAAATAGACTGAAAGCTATATTATTACATAAAGTGAAAAATATAATTACTGCATGGCTTTGTTTTAGAAGCAGAAGTCTTGAGAAATACAGGCATGAAGCGAAGCCTTCTAGCTTGTTTTCTGTCTCTGCTACTATATCTGGCTTTAGTCCCTGTAAACAGACTGAAGTTGAGAAATAATATTCCTTTTTATAATCTAAAGCAGGAGTCACACTAATGAAACTATATGCCAACACACTATGAAAATAAATGTTTGGGAATACATATCCTACTCCAGAAGCAGTTTGCATATTGTTCATAATTTTTGGTGATAAGAACATTAAGTATAAATGTATGATAAGACTTTTGTCTTATTACTTCTGTTTTAACCAATAACAAACCTATCAATTATACAGCTGGGTATTCTGGCTTAGGATTTCATGTTTAGCTTAGAAATAAGCGAATTTAGAACTGAGTTTCTGGCTTAGCTTGTACCTCAGTGACTTCAATCATTTCTGTCATGTCACCTTGGCTGAGTTTTTACATATGGATGGAGTTTGTACCTTGAAAGGAATTAAGCAAAAACTTCCAAGCAGAACATGGATCCTACGCCAGTAGTGTTTTCTTCATTTGTCAATTAACTGTGTTTCAATGTATATTCTGAATTTCACCAGTAGTTGTTTGTAGTTGTATAATACTGGCTTTTCTGTATGACTTAAAGGCATATTGTTTAGGGTTTCTTCTGGTAAGACTTTATTCTCATTTTATTTAGTATCTCTTTTTTCTCTCTAAGAGTTATGGTATATTTACAATAAAATTTCTATTTATCTAGAAAATCAAATGTTTCATTAACTGTAAATGTGCTTATGAAAAATTAATATTTGTCACAAAATCAGTAAAGATGCTTAGTGTTCAAATGTGTCTTCAACATGATAACTTATGAATAAATTAAACAATGTTTTCAAAGAAATAAGGGCCATATCTCTAAATTAGGCATGTCGCATTAAAGAAGTAAATGTTCAGACAAAATATATGTGGTCACTCAGTAGAGAAATTTGCCATGATCTGGTGTTGCAAGTATATGCAAAATGTGACCAGAATATACTGTGATGATTTAAATTAGAAAAAGTTTATTGCAATAGGAGATGCATTTCTGTTAACCCCCTTCAAATATTTCTCATCTCTTCAAACATAATTATGTCATTATTCTTACCACCTTCTGAAGCAGTTCTGGAAGTCTTGTTTCATGTCTTTATAAGGTGTAATTTAAAAATAATTAGTGATGGAGTATTATTCTGCCATAAAGAAATGTAGATTTGAGTAATTTGCAAGCAAATGGTACATCTTGAGACCATTATGCTCAGTGAAGTGAATGAGACTCAGAAGGGTAAATACTGTGTGGTTCCGCTAGCATGAGAAATTCAGAGTATAAATAAATAATAGAGTCAAATACGTGTATGTTGGCAGTCGGGGAAAGAAGAAGGCTGTGAAGTCAAGAAAGGGGGCTGTGGAAGGAATGTGTAGTTCACACCAGGTATTTGCACAAGAAAATTCTCAAGTTCAAAGTTACAATTTTGTATTTATACTAATAAGAAATTAACGAGTGCTGCTACCATGCTGTATCCAGTGGAAAGCTAGCCTTATATAAACATTATAGCATGTCCTCATCCACATTATTTGTGGAAGCTGGCTCTTTCCCAAAGTCCATTTGACTATGAAAGGTAAAGGTTTTGTAGCAACTTAGAGCATGGGGCAGGCATACCACAAAGGAAGTATCAAAATCTGTTTCAAAAAGTGACAATAATAATAGGTTAGGTGGATCCAAAGTAAGGGAGAATATTTTACTATGGATTAATGGCAATGTGTTTTTACTATAACTTATGAAAAATAAGCATTTGCTGTATTTTTTATCATAGCACATAAGGTATCTGTGACCATTGGAGAGATTATGTCAATTTGAGGCTATCAGGAACCAGCCTTGGATTAGGGTTTAGAAACCAGAGTAGATTAGGAACTGGCATGCCTGGATTAGAATGTGAGTGATTGGTGGGCCAGTGAATGAGAGAAGAAGACCCTGGGAACTTGAACTTTATGAAAGGAAGGAAGAAAAAAAGATTTTTACAGCTTTTCTTCTGGAAAGCTCTTGCCTTCACAAATGTCTATGGACACTGACTTATTACACACCGTAGATTTTCATCACAGATTCATTTCAGTATAGTACAGATTTTGGTAAATTATGGATTCTGATTTTATGGGTCATAGTTTTTTTGGAATAGTGCTGGGTGGTGAAATCAGAGTCTTGTGCATGCTCAGCAAATGCTTACCATTGAATAACATCACCAGACTTAGAATTTGAGTTTCTCGAATATTAGAACCACAAGACTCTAAGTCTATGGACCATTATTTGAGTAGCAAAGATCTGTTATCAGGCTTTATGCCCATTTGTTCCTCTTTTTTTTTTTTAATCCAGAAAGTTTTTGATTCAGTTTCCTGAGAGCATATGCATTCTCTCCAATGTCAGTGTGTAAGGTTAGTCTTTGGGGAGCACTTTTTCTAATCTGTTTATGTCATAAGTGTCTTTTCCAATGGAACTTCCATTTTTAGTCATTCTCCACGTCCTTATGTTCAGGCTCATCTGAGTCACTACAGTCAGATGCCTGGGCATGAGGCTATTTATGCTCTCTTCAAAAGAAGTAAAACTCTTAAGATCCAACCACTTTATTACTGTAGGGTGAGATAATACAGAATTCTGTAGTGTACAAAGTTGCTTTTATTGGATATGTAGAAAGGAAAAAAAATGCTATCTTTTTCTCACCCTCTAAAAAGTTTATGACTGATGTCATTACAGCAAAAGATGAATTAACCAGAGAACACAATACATGCTTATTTAATTAGGCTTATTTAAGTTTTGTATGACAATTGAACCTTAAGAAATAAAAACTGAAAGACCCCAAAATGTATTTTTCATAAAAATCAAAAGAACTGTGAGTAGTTGACAAAAGGACTGATGCTGTTGGAAGGAATTTAGTCAGACATCACTGTTCAGATTGTCCTTAGCCTCTGGAATTGACCTACCGAGATGGGGATTGGGTAGAGAATGATTTTATGACTTGCTTCAAGGGTAAAAGGTAGAAAGTCAAAGTGAACTTCCAATTCAATATTTTTCTTAATTTTTTTCACCTTTCAATAATCAGTATGCCAAAGTGCCATAATTGGGGATGTGTTTTGAGCCCCAAGATATTTAGTATCTATGGTATCCCTCTTCAAAGTTACTCTTACAATTTTGTTGTTGGGGCTTGGGCGTATTTCAGTGCATGCCTAGCAGGCACGAGACCCCAGGTTCAAACCCCTGTGAGAAAAAGCAAAATAAAAAGTTAGCATCTTTTTGAAAATCTAAGCTTTAGAGTTGAATACCTTAAAAGACCTATGGTATTTTGTTTTATTTTCATGGTGTTTATTAGTATATAGAAGTGATATACAATGGCTACCTAGAGCTTGAGGATTTTTTGCACGTGTATATCACGACTACATTAGAATCCCTTATTCCCTTCTCTTATTGTGCCTCCTCCTCCCTCTCTCATACTGCCCAACCCCCCGTCACACTCACGTAATTCTATAAAATGCCTGTATTCTTGGTTCCTCATATTAGAGAAACCATGTGATTTTTTTCTATGAGTTTAACTCACATCTCTAAGCATAATGGTCTCAAGGCTATGTCCATTTACCTACAAAAGCCTCATATTAGTCATCTTTAAAGAAGAGTGGGAATCCTTTTTATACATATACCACAGGTTTTGTATTCCTTGCTCTATTGATCGGCATTTTGGTGTCTTCCACATTGTAGCTATTGTTAGTTGTGCTGCTATAAACATGGATATATATTTATCTCTATTATACATTGCTTTTAACTCTTTTGGAAAAATACCCAAAAGAAGTCTCACTGAAGTGAACAGAATATTTGTTGATGAATCTCCATATTGTTTTTTATAGTGGTTGTATCAGTCCACAGTCCCACCAACAATGTAAAGGGCTCCTCCCCACCCCCCACCCACACCGCCTTGCAACCTGACCGGCATCAGTTGTTCTACTTCTTCATCTGCGTCATTCTCACTGGGGTGAGATCATATCTGAGTGATGTTTTGATTTGTGCTTCTGTAATGGCTAAGGATGTTGAACATCTCTTCATGTGTTTTCTAGCCATTTGAACTACTTCATCTGAGAACTGCCTAATCACTTCAGTTGTCCCTTCTTTAATCGGATCTTTGATTTTGAGAGATCCATTTTTCTTTAGTTTCTTGTATATTCTGGTGATTAGTCTCCTGTCTAAGGTATAGGTGGTAAAAGTCTTTTCTCGTTTCGTTGTTTCTCTCATTACTCTATTTATAGTCGTCTTCACCATGCAGAAACTTTTAATTTGATATAATCCTATTTATTGATTTCTAGGGCTATTTCATTTGCATCAGGTGCCCTATTTAGAAAGTCCTTGCCCACTCCTACATCTGCTAAAGTTTTGCCTATTTTATCTTCCAGAAGGTTCAGTGTTTCATTTTAATATCTGTGTCTTTGATTTGCTTTGAATTGATTTTGGGACAAATGTGTATATTACATACGATATTTTCAAAGGACTTTGAATGACATTACTATTTTAGTGGAATTTAGAAGGAAATTGAAGTCTTTCCATTATATAATAATGAAACAGAGAAAAATTGTAATCGTGATGTATAATGATACAAAAAAACTACTTAAAATCTACTTAAGCACATTTAAAAAGTAGCTAATTGATTGCTATATAAGTATTTTTTTAAATGGCTTCCATGACATTCTCCTTCATTTCTATATGTTCTTCCTGAGTCCTGGGCTGTCTAATGTGATGATGAAGCCTCTTAAGCACACTTAAGTGACTCCATATTGTGTCACTTCTTTCTAAAAAGGCTGTGCTGTGTAGTTTGCAATGTATGGTGGGCTTGATGAAATTGCTATGACTCTCTTAGACTCTTGTTAATTTTGTACTGATCAAAGTTCTTTTGTCTAGTGGTAACTAGTTCTCAGGGAATCCTTAATATTTTTAACTTCTTTGTCTCTCCTCTGTAAAACACAGCCTTTGTAACGTTAGGTTGTTGAGTAATGAGATTACAACTCCCAACCCCTTTCCCAAAAATATCTACCAAGGACAGAGACCAAGGACTGGTGGATAGCTCAGTCCCTTGTGGGCTATTGGGTTCCACGCTATGACTGGTTATTTTCAAAGAAGCCCAGTTTTGTGCCATTGGTCTCACGAAATGTAATAGACACCTTGTATATTTTAAGTGGTTAAGATTGTCACTAGTTGCTGTGTAATTGTGATTGGTTTTTATATGATGATGCTGTAGCTGTATCACCTCTCCTGTCACTTTTCTCTCCTCAACCCTGTATTAATCCTCTGTTGCTCTTCCTTGGGGGGGGGGGGGGGGGGGTTCTCTGTATTCTTGTCTTGTGATCATGGTTGGCATAAATTAAGTTTTTTACCTTGCCTTAATTGGTGTACAGTTGACCTTAAAATATCTAATATGAGATTGGAAACACTATCATTCCTTTATGATAATAAGATTCCCTTCTGTCTCAGTTACTTTTTCATTGCTGTGACTCAATAACCAAAATCCACAAATTTAGGGGACGAAAGGTTTATTTTAGCTCACAGTTTCAGAAAGTCACAGTTCACTCAGGGGCAGCTGGCAGCAATCAAAGTACACAGCAGAGGCAGAGGTGGAGGCAGATTCTCTCACGGCATAACAAACAGGAAGGCCAGTTAAGACTAGTTGAAACCGGTAGTACAAGGAGGGCAGGAAGCAGCGCATATATCTTTCCAGGTCTCAGCCCAGTGATTAGCCCCTCCTGGATCTAGGTATGGAAGGTGTGGTAAACACCCACTTCGTGCAGTTAATCCTAATTTACACGCTGTTAATCAAATTTATACACTGTTAATCCAATTTACATGCCTGTGGTCCATCCCTTCAGACTAGGCCCCAGTCTCCGAATAGCACATGGTTCCATAGACAATCTATAACATTTCAGTGCATGAGACTTTTGTTAGATACTCCAGATCCAAACCACAATACCTTCCTAGTAGTTCTAGGTTTCAATTTATAAATACGAAAATTTGTCTGAGTCACAGCTGACAGAGTGAGGAGTAAATGATTTCTGTCAGGAGGGAGGCATTGCAGTCAGACACCAGGGCAGAGGTGTGATTTGTGCTCACTTCTAGAGAACTAAAGCTCTTGAGATCTGCCTGCTTTACTGCTGCAGGCTGAGAGATTCCAGGGGAGAGAATCTATGGGGATAGTTTCTCAATAATTCTTAGTATTTGTAGCAGCTTCCTAGGAAGATTATCTTTTTTTAATTCAGGTAAAACTTAATTACTACCAAATTTGCAGTTCAGTGAGACTTCTGCCACTTGTATGTACACCTATATCACCAGCAACTTAGTCAAGCTAAAGGATAGTTTCATCACTTTAAAGAGTCTTTCACTGTTTTTTATCATTTAAGATTTTACTCTTTGGATAATCATGACTATTTTTCATATTTTATGAAATATATTTTGCTTTTTAAAGGAAATATTTTATTTTTATTTTTCATATTTTAATTGTGTACAAATATATTTTTATGGCATACACATCTTCTTTCTGAGTTTTCCCCCTCACTTCTGTGTTTTTGAGATTCTTGATATTGTTGCATGACTGAATAATCTATTAATTTTTATTATTTAAGAGTTATAATTTATATTAATATTTCATAATAATGTACTTAATTCTATTACCAAGAGATATAATTACCCTGGAACTGAACATTTGTTGTGAGCATATATTTTTCATTAATAATTTCATTAGGTAAATACTTGAGAGTGTAGTTGCAAAGATAATGGATAAAGGTAATACCAATTCTATAAGAAGCAGCCAAATGAATTCACAGTTCTGCCAATAGCATCCCAAGCATATGACTTGCTCTACATCCTCAAGCCTCATGTTGTCAGTTTCTAAATTTTTAACAAATCTAATATGTATAAAAGGCAATTTCAATATGGTTTATTCATATAATCTGATGATCAATGTTGATAAGACAATTTTATGTGCTCTTTGAACATATGCCTTTTTTAAAATTAGATATCATTCATCACATTAAAACAAATGTTTTTGATATATAGATATATAAGTTCTATAACTTCTGAAACCCTAAACCACGACAAAAATCAGGATCTATAACAGATCTGCCATTTTCCCACCGAAACAACAAATAGTTGCCTGTGATCACATGAACTCAATTAGCTTCTGTTTTCTCAGGTGCTAGAATAATTTATCTGTAGTATATTCATATGGTTTTACTGATTGCATAAACATCATATATATTAATCACAAAATGCATGATCTTTGAGAACTGGCTCTTCTCACTTTCTATATGGCATCTGAGGTCCATTCACAAGTATGTCAATCAGTAATTTATTCTATTCAGGGCTGGATAAACTTCTGCTCTGTAGATATATCACCATTTGCTTATGTGTTCCATAGACTGGAAGCACTTTTATCTATTGTTGGCAAAATACCATATGCATCTTTGGGTTAATATGAGAAAAGTGATTAAATATTTTTGTAGAGTTTCCAGAGAAGTTAGGATTAAAAAGATGTTGTTTAATTTTCAAGTTGATTTCTAATTAAAATTTACTGTATCTTAAGAAAATATTCTGAGTTATCTCTGTTCTTTTAAAAGTTTTATTTTATGACTTAAAATATGGTTTACCTTTATGACTGCTCAATGTGAACTTCAAAAGAATGAACATTTTCCTATCGTTGGACGGACTGCTCTGGCCATGTCAGTTAGGTTAAGTTGGTCAATAGTGTCGTTCAGATACTCTACATCCTTACTGATTTTCTGTCACCTTGTCCTATTGATTACTGGGAGAGTGATGCTGACTTCTTGTAGGAAATTTAGGCAGAGTAGGGCTTTGCAGCCTATTTACTCTGAGGGAAATTTGATATTATGAGAGAATTTTGAGCTTCATGGATAAATGAGATGGCATATGTTTAAAAGTAAAAGTGGGTAATAGAAAATAGGCTGAAGTCTGTTAAGGGTTGAATCAATACATTTTCTAGGAAGTTGTTTCTGTTTTCCATGTGTGGAAAAAACATACCTTATACCAACTTGCAGTAGTAGAAATGATAAAAAGTATGTAGTGTTTGGACAATACCTGAAAACTTATAAAATGAGTTTGATACAGAATGTGACAGAAAAGAAAGTCAAGGATAAACCTATCCAAGGCTTTCATTTTTGAATGGCAAAGAGCTGTGACTTTTACATATAGCAAAGTTTGTTGGAAGGAATAAAGTTTAGAGAAATTGTCAGGAGTTCAGTTTTGTGTTATTAGGAATGGAAAGCTAACTCTAGATAATATTAAGATCTATGAACATGAAATCGATGAGAAAAAAACTCTGGCTGAGGCAGGCACTTGAAGATTATTAATATATAAATGTAAACTTGGAATTGGAGTCTATTGGAAATATAGATAAGTACAAGATTTCTGACACTCCATCACAAAGGGACCAGACACCAAGAATAGGCAGCAACAAACAGGAGACGTGATACATTGCAGCTAATGTTTCTTCAAAGCTTAAGGCAATGAAATTGAAAAACAATTTCTCCTGAATTTAGCAAATGTCATCATTGGTGAGTTCAGTTGGAGTAGATTATTTTCACTGTTTGTGGGGCAAGTTGGTAGTGGGTTTAGGGAAAAAATTAAAAAAAAACTTGAGAGAACAAATACATGAATTTCAACATAGAAGAAGGAAATTAGTTGGAGAAGGGGGTCAAAGACCATGTAAAATGCCGGAAACACAGCAGACTGAGTTACTGAAGAGAAGAGCATCATAGAGAAGGAAAAAAAAAAAAAAAAACACTGACTTCAGGAGATTTGAGCAGGCAAATTTTGAGCAGAGAAACAGTGATGGGAGGAAGGTCACCAATAACAAAGAGGCTTTTGGCAGGAATGATGGTTGCTCATTTTAATAACAGTGAGAAAATAGATGCAGGTAAGAAGGTACATATGTAAAAATGAGAATTTCTCCTGTTTTCTTGGTAAAATGGAATGCGATATTTTATACTGAACAATTATGAGAAACTTTTGAAATTAAAATGAAAGAAAGCAGTTTATCAAGCTAAATAATAGTGACCACGTGAGTACTTCCCTAGATGTGTGCCTTATACGACCAGTCAGCATGGTGTCTTAGTTACTTTTTTGTCACTGTGACTCAATACCTGACATTTATAACTTAGGAAGAAAGATTTATTGTAGCTTACAGTTTCAGAGGGTCTCAGTGCATTCATGGATGGGTGGCTAGAAAATGGTGGAATCACATGGTGGGGCTATAGCCAGAGCCAGATCTGGAGCTGCTGCTGCGGGAGACGGAGGTCCTCACAGAACAGAGAAGTCTGGGAGAAAGGGCAAAAGCAGCACATGCTCCTTCAAGTGAAGCCTCAAGCATCTGCCCATCCAAGTAGGCCCCACCTCCCATCAGTACACAGTATCCATAGAAACTTCTGGGGGACGCTCTAGATGCAAACTGCCACACATGATCACGTGCTTCTCTACAGTCATGGATGAAAAGGTGAAATATGGAAAAATTTAAATTTTATGAAGCGTAAGGGGCTATTACATAGAAGTATTAATCAGGTGGCAGAAAGTGATAGGGTAGCGTATTAAGTGTTGGTGAGTCTCAAACTGTGTAAGTAGAGCACTAATGCCTAAGTGGTGAGTGCTGATGGAAACTCAGTGAGTCAAGTGCACTGCATCTCTTGGTGGGATAGAAGATGAAGAAACCTGGGCTGAAAATAAAGAATTCTGTGATTGGAGAGTGATGGCTTTACAACTTAGAGTACGAGTGAGTTACACCTACTTCTAATGACAAAATGTACAGTGCAATGTGCAGTAAGTGGCTGTCCGAGAGAATAGAAGAAGTAATTTGAGGAATTCACAAGCTGGTAGTTGAAGAAAAGTTTCTTTATGGATATAATCCTGTCAAAATTATGAAAGAGAAGCTTTGAGTATATTAAAAGTGACTTTGAAATCAAATATTTAAGGAATGCTTCAGTTATCTAGAATGAAGGACTTTAGAGAGATGAAATGCATTAGAATAAAGGCAATGCCTTCTAAGTTTTCAGGCCTAGCAGTCAGATGAGGTAAGAAAGGCAATGAGTGCTGTGGGAAACTGAAGCAGAGCAGAGCAGGAAACTGACAGGATTACTCAGAGGAAAGTCCCGGATGCGTTCATTATAGGCACTCCTAAAAATGAAAAAAAAAAAAAAAATGTAGGAGCCAGAGAGGGTTCAGATAAGAATAAAGGGAATCCAGAGCATTCTGGGAACTAGAATCCTGGAAATAAAGATTAACCCAGACACCTTTGATTCCTGTAGTGACAGACAAAAGGAGGTGAGAGCTGGAAATGGTTCAGCTTTGATGGCTTCAAACAGAATATCAAGGTTTCAAAATGAAGAGGGAATCAGAATTAGAGCCTAACTTATGTCAAGGGGGATTCTGGGCTTCTTGATTGATGACCACTGCAGGAGATCAGCAGGGATAAAGTCAAACTCTGAATGTGCCATGATCATTACTACGGAACAGGAAACAATATACCTGGCTGGAGTAGGATGTAGGCAGGTATATGCAGAAACCTCTTGTATTATCAGCATACTCTAGAAATTGCATACCTATTGTTGATGGCCTAATATGTTTTCTTCGCAAAGGTAAATACTACTGCAACTTGTTTTTTTCACATGTTTTCTGAATGGGGCTAATTGTTTTGGCAAACCGATGGAAACTTTTGAAAATAATACGACATTTCTAAGAGATATTTACTCCTCTATAACATAAAAGCTGAAATGCTCCTAAAATCTAAATCACAATTAATCCACCAATATATGTTGTCTAAGTTGGTTATTAAAAATAAATAAATCATAAATTTCATAGGCAAAGTTAATAACAGAAGGAAAGACTGTGGCAGGAGCCAGACTTGCCTCTTTTCTGATTTATGGAGAGAGGTTGATTTAAAATTTATACTCCCAAGCAAAAGGCAATTTCTGTGTTATCCTCAGGCAGTCACACTTTGGTGAGAAACGCAGCCATGATCCACGTCTTTCCATTATATGCACTTACTTCCAAATTGTTAGCCCGTTTCTTCATCAATCACCCACCCTTCCACTCAGGAAGCATAAGCTAGCAATACAGTTCCTTTACAGAGAGCACTTTTCATACCTAGCAGTGTGTGAAAATGAATTCTTCATGTTGTTAAATTCCCCTTCATCACACGGGAGCTGTAGACTTGTGTAGGGACAGTTCCCAAAGTGTTCAAGAGGCAGAGGCTGCCCTTCAAATTGTTCCAGCTGCCTCTCTAAACCCAAAACTCTGAGCTAATGATTTTTGGCTATAAAATGTCTGTTTATCCTAACGATGTGTTGTCTCAGACCATGTTCCCTAAACATTTAAGGTGATAGTGTTAAGAAATGCAAAGAAAAAAATCCTTCTTGATTCCTTTTTATTATTTATAGCAAATATATAGCCAGGGGCTTGGTCACTTTGCCATCACTGGGACACAATACCCAGCATCCACAACATAACTGGGAAAATGCTTATTTTAGTTCCTGGTTTTGGGAGGATTCAGTCCACTCATGGCCAGCTGACAATGGGGGAAAGGAACAACAAAGGGTCTAGCCAGACAGAAGCTGTTCACGACAGAGCTATCCAGGGAGGTACACTCTTAGGTCATGTCCCAGTGATGCACCCCTTCCAATAAGCCCCCTCCGCTTAACATCACAGAAAATCAATGACTTAATCCTTATGATCCAATCAGCTTCCAAACATATGAGGCCTTGGGGGAACGTTCTAGATCCAAATCACAGCAACCAGTTTTACAACAGGGAATTCCAAAGCCCATAGGCACATAAGTGATAGTGTATGTAAATTATGGAACACTCAACATTCAGAGAAAAGATGTGGTATATTTTATTCATATAAATAATTCTTCTCATCCAGAAGTTTGCTTCTGTGTAGCTTTTTAAACAAAATGATTGTAATTTTTGAAATATTACAAATAATTTGTATACTTCAAATTTAAAAACATCAGTTTGACAGAATCTGAAAAGGATTACCTTCCATCCAAATTTAGATGCTTGGGGGAATAGTTTCAAAGTATCACCTGGGAGATTATTTTTATTTAACATTTGCTTTATGTTAAAGTTCTTTCTGCATTCCATTTTCTTTTTTTACTGTTTTGCACTGCTGATCTGTCTGCTGATATTTCCATTATATTTTATAGTAATTTCATACAGTAAAAGGATTAGTTGCATGTGATTTTCACCACTTCCTATTCTGATCTTACAACCAGCTACTTTGTTTTAATAGCTTGCATAATGCAAACAGAGAGCTCTCACACCACATGGGTGCAGGGTGGCTGTGGCCAATGCAGGAGCCAATGAAGACATCTTCAAAATGATTCTGTGTATAAAAGGAAAACTACTTTCTTTGGGGAAAAGAAGAGCAAACAAAATTAAAAACATGTGGAATACAGGAATGTACCATAGGGAAAAATATAAACAGTTTTATTTTATTGAGACCCGTACAGTTATTGCAAACTCTAGAGTTCCTTGGTCAGCCACATATGTGAGATTATTAAACATATTTTTAAGGGCAGAACAATGTTTTTTATTGATGTATGTTTCTATTTGACTAGAACACTACATCAAAAGTCACACCTTTTGTGTTTCTTAATTGTGGAGGCCAGAGCTAAATTTTCCTTCTTATATAATCTTATATTATTTTTAGAAAATTAGGCAACCTTAACAAAAATGTGTTATTTTGAAGACAAATTAAAGGGTGTTATTTTTCCCAATTTTTAAAAAAATTATGAGTTGGTTTACAACTTACAAAATGGTTGATTAAAGTAGCAGAGCATATAGATGGATAAAAAAATTAAAATTTGGGGGTTGGGCGCACAGTTCAGTGGTTAAACAAATTGCCTAGCAACTGCAAGGCCCTGAGTTTAATTCTCTACTACCCCATAAACTGGAGTTGGATGTTGTAGCCTATCCTTGTAATTTAAGCACTCAGGAGGCTGAGGTGGGATGATTGCCATTGAGGCTAGGCTGGGCTATATACTGAGTTCAACAACAGCCTAAAACCTTGTCTGGAAACAACACACAACAAAATAGGAAACCAACCGAAATAAAACAGACAAACAAACAAACACCCTACAAGGCAGAATGTTTTCCTTTTGATAATGTTTCTATTGGGGAGGTAGCAGTAGGGGTATTTCAGGTTCCACACAAACTGCCTTGAAACTGCTTCAGTAAACAATGTCATAATAGAGATTTTGCAGATTTATAGGGCCACATTCTTGAGATGCCGTTGTTAAGGCAAGTAGCAGATTAAAGCTTTGGTCAGTCCAGAAAAAATAACTTCTGCATCTCCAAATTTCCTCCTTTCTTGTTATAAACAAAGATTTTGGAAATAAGCACAAAGTGACAAAATATTTATAGATAAGAGTAGAGTCAGATCAATATTGTGAATTCTTCTTTGCCCAAGGTCTTAGCCATGGCTATTAAGTATGGACTAATATTACTTGAGATTGTGGGGACCGAGTTTTCAGAACTCTCGTTCTATGAGAATCATGTACTTGGGTAAAATAATTACAGAAAAATTAGGTGACACTTTATGACAATTTACTTGAAGCATATCCAATTTACTTGGAAGGCTGTGGGATGTATAAATTTGAGATTATCCTTGAAAGATTCCAGGTGGCTGACCGGACTCTGGATTAATGAAGCATTGTGACCATAGCTTCTATTGTGAAAAAAAAAAATAATAGCTTGGTGTGCAGGCATCTGTAGATCAGTACTGTCATTGTAGTCTTTTCATTTGTTCTTTTCTTATTTTTATATTTTCCAAAATAGAATATCATCTAATTCACTCTTTAAGAGTGAGTTAAGGGAAGTGTTTTGGTGAAATGTCAAATCTTTTGTAACTGAAAATATTATATAGAGTTTTCTTAAGTGACCTGGATGGTTTTTGTGGTTCACACATATCAGCTTTCAAATGACTTAAAACTGTATATACCCACTGGAAATCAAATAACATATCAAATACTGACAGATATACATTATATTTTCTAGTGAATTCAGTGAAAGCATAAACATCTCTGTATGACTAGTTAAAAGAAGAGATTAAAATACTTCATGGTTGATATACTGTACTGTTAAACCATTATTCAAAACGTTTCAGTCCCATTGACAAAAGGAAACTCAAAAGTCATTTGAAGAGACAAGAAGAGAGAACAAAAATAGAATCAAGGATAGGAATATAGCTCAGCCATAGAGCTTGTGCTCAGTGACTGCAAGCCCCTGAGTTCAAGTACAAGAAGATCCATGATAAATCAGAAGAAAAGAGTAAGGAAGTAAGAAAAGGAGAAAGAAAGAATGCCATTTTCAATATTACAAGGAGTGAATGACAATCACGACAGAATATGAAATAAAGTCGCCAACAGTGCTATGTGCGTTCTATAGGACACCAACTCACTCACTCACAATGGTTATTGCAGAATCAGTATGTGGCAGGTCTCCCTGCAGTCATATAGCGGGAGCTTGGTTTCCAGGCTCCACAAATCCTCCTGACTTAGGCAAGGGAAGAGCTTTACCCCAGGTAAGCATGAAAATGACTTTTGTCGCTGAAAATCTAATGGGACTAATAGTTAATAAAGCTACGACTTGGTATTGGACTAATTAAATCTTTAAGATAATTAGGGAAGATGAGAGAAGACCAAAACTGAGAAACATCACAAAAGCAGTAAGATCCCTGGCAGCTAGGATGATCAAAGTGAGGGAGTGTGGGTCTGTGTAGCACAACCATTGCAAAATGGAAATTTACCATTTGTATTTCATCAGCTGTTGACTCAGAAAGAATTAGAGAACTTGACAGAAATAAACTTTTTTATGTTAGAAAAGAGATGTAGGAGTTTTAAAATTTGTAAAACAATTAATTATTTGATGTATTTAGAAAAACAAATCTCTTTTAAGTGTATTTCAGACACTGAATTCAGGCAAAGAATTAAGTTATGATTAAAATTATCAAAAATGGCACAGTAGTATAATTTACCAGGGAACAAAACTCAGAAATAATCAAATTCAATTTATTAATTAGTCATTTATTAAGCATCTGCTAAATAATCAACTCTTTTCCTAGAGTTACGAAATAATTGGACTACTTTCCTCAACATGAGAAAAGAAAATAAGGAATTCATACTTTTATTTACTATGAAAATGAGTCAAATATTTTGAGAATTTATCTTTTCGAGGATTTCTGGTGATTAAAATTTAAAACTCAAGATGTGATTCTTTAAAATCAATAAAAATAAAAATTTTATTCAATCTTTTAAGAAAATTTGCTCATAATTAATCTTTTACTGACTGGGAAATGGTACAAAAAAGAAACAAAAGCTCCATATATATCCTTCACACCTATTTCCATGTCTTCTATACAGTGGACTACATGAAGGTACTGATGGTGAAAGAATCAATTTTAGAGATCATGTATTTAGACGTTTTTCCTAGTTGGAACGGATTTAAAATTGTTTTCTGCTACATAGATCACATGTTTTACATGTAATCACAAAGAATATGCATTTGCTGCATAGAACAAGGTATGATTTAAATACGCAGCTGTGGTAAGATCATTTTAGGTGCATTCTCAGATTTATTCTTTTACGGGCTCATTTTTCTACTTTTATTTCCAGAAGTGAATCACGAGAGAACATCCCTCTCTGGGTTTATTGTGGTGACTAAATGAATAAAATCTATAGGTGAAACCTAAAGCATTTTTTCTAATAAATATTTAGATATCTTTATGCTGCAGAGAAAGCTACGCTATAAGAGAAAAAGGACATCTGCAACCACCTTATTTTGTTAGTGCTTATAATTATCAATAGCATGAAATAGAATTTTCGGTTCTGGTCTGATTTTCTATCACAGAATGCTGAAATTTTTATTGTAAAGTTCCTTTAATTTAATTGTAGGACTCATCTGCATCTGTGGATTCTCTGTGCTACTACCTTCAAAGAAATGAAGCATCGTGTTCTTTCTGGTGCATTTCGTAACTAAAGAAAAGCAGTGTGGTCACTTGTGGGAGACTTCTTCATGTATGCAATTCCTTGCAAAGCAACAGTCTTATAATCTTATCACCTGACTGTGAAGAAGTGTTCTTAAGAAAACACAGTAGCACTTTGAATAATTCATGCATATTGAGAAAGTTAAATAATCAAATCATTATGAAAAATAGCTGTCAATGTAAAATGAAAGTGTTTAATTTTTTTAGCCATTTTGTTCATACATCTATTTAAATACTATAGTAACTTCTCAAATCACATCTGTAATATCTATCATTCAAAGTCATAATTTCAGAAGCCTATTTAGAAAGACTAGAATGAGTTTATACCTAGGGTCCTCTAGGTCAATTAGGATCCTTATCTCTTCATTAAATGTTGATGTGCATGTTTTGTCTGATACTTATAAGTTTTTTGTAACTTTTTAAAAAACTAAACATTCCCTAATAAAGATAGCGATATTCAGAGCACATGTTTATAAAGAACAAATTTTTCTCAATATCTGTGTTGCAGGTTTGATAAGCATTAGATATAATTAGACATCTCTCCAAAGTGTAAAATGTGTGTGTGTTGATTTCCCCTCCAAATCCCATGAAATAGTCTGAAAGAGTAACACTGAAACTTCTTTGTATTTATTGCTACACAACAAATTCAGACTAGTGGTGAGTGATTGCTTTAGCCTAGAAAGTGACCTGGCATCGTATGCTTGTCTACATACCACCAATGTGTGCCTGAATGGAGAGTAACGTGAATGGGATTTCATATTTTCATCAGTGTGCTGGACTAGTCTCAGTATTATGGCTAAATATTTTATAGTACTATGTATCCAGTGCATGTAAACTCTAATCCTGATTCTTAATTTTTGCTTTGTTCACAAAATGATTTCTCAAAATACTTCTCTTTCAAGAAATTTAATTTGCTTCTATGCTAACCAGCTTGTCAAAAGATTCAATTGAACGATTGGGGATGTGATATAAAGGGCCTGGGAGTTATCCATTTCGATTCAGTAGCAGTTTTTGAAGGCATACTGCAATGGTGGCCACATGTGTTGTGTAAATCAGGCTCTTGAAAAGCTGGCTGTAGATGAACATCCCATATCCTGAGAGGCTTGGAAGTGTGAATTTTAACAAGCATCTATTGGAATACTTTGATATTGGGAATCAGTAGGCATTACTGAAAACATGACTCAAAAGGCAATTTGAGTTGAAGTATAATCTGCTGTCAACCAAGAGCCAAAATTGTTGATAAGTCTAAAGACTAGAGAGTGACCCAAATTACCCAATGGGGGAGGACCAAAAAGTTAGTGAATGCTGGACTACAAAGGCACCGAGAGCAGGCCCAGTAACAAGCAAGAGATTACACAGGAACACGCTACAAGGGAAGAAAGTGCATAGAAACAGATACAGCAGGAAACTTTAGATGGCAAAGTGCTTCAGTGTGAGAAAATGGAACTGAGGCAGCATGGAAACTTTCTCCCCTGATTTCTAGGATCATTCTGAGCTTCATATTGTCTGTCACCAGCATCGTGTTACCTTCAGGGAATCTTGGCCCATTTCTAGTTCACTGGCAAATACAATAACCCCGTGACATAGGGAGCTGAGTAACCATGCGTGAGCAAGGGAAGGAAACACACCCTCTAGAAATGCATTATTTTCACATCAATACTTTGTTTTTTAGACCAGCCCTGTACAACACTATTAAAAAAATAGTAGCCGTGCAAATTCCTTTCCTCTGAGTCCTTGGGAAGGATTCTCTTCTGACATCTGAGAACAATTAAATCTTCCTTTAAATTTTATTTTAGAATGGAACTCAGTCTAAATCAGATCCACCTTGAGTCTTATAGAATATTATAATTATGAAAATACTGAAGCGGTTTTGTTACCTGTTGTCCTGCATTGCTTCCCCAGAGCAGATTGCTCAGGGAGCTGCGTTACTGGGTGCCAGCCATTCCTTCACAGCCCACATTTGCCTATCGTCCTAACGATGCTCAATAAGTTGGCCACAAACTGTCTGTACCTGTCATTTATGTGAATTGATTCAAATCCAGAACATAAAAAAGTGAGACTCCAAGCTATAATGAGGTTGACAATAAAAAATAAAAGCAGTTGCCCTCTGTTGTAATTTACTTCAGTTTGTAAAGCAACAAAATTCTTGGGTCATATTGAGGAGCATTGTGAGTGAAAATTCATAACCGAACTACATAAATTACAAATTGATTTTGATGAACCACGTCTGGCTCCAATGTCTAGTGTACAAGATGTGCTGAAGGTGTGTAATGACCCATACCCAGATGCAGCAGAGGGGGAATTTAACAAAATTGGCATTGCCTTTTATTAGATCTCACATGGTCAAACAGCAATTATCTGAAATAAAGAATGGATTTGGTGAATTATTAAAGAAACAGATGCCCTGTTTTTCTTCTGATGTGGTAAACCTTTTCAAATTGATAATGGCTTATTGGAGAACATTACAACCTCTAAAATTTTGCCTCAAGGTGACAAAAATAGCAGGCAGAGACAAGTTATAGAAAAGTGAGAATATATCACTTTGAACTCTGAACACTTGTTCTTACCACATGATGCCTCTTACAGCATGACGACAGATGTATGTGATTTATCAAACATTTTCTTGGGTAGAAAAACAAAGCGATAAAAATGAGATGATGGATATAGGAGATGTGAGACAAAATGATTCTGTGTCTATGTAAGTGGTATGCAATAAAAAAAAAAAACCTCTAAAATCATGTCCCCTAGTTCTAAAACTCAGTTGCTGGTTCTATTTATATTATTCAGTTATCTAGGAAATGAATCTCACAGTACTCTGAAAATCTAAATCATTGCTGGTGATAGGAAATTAATTGGCATCTCAAAGATTGGTTTCATTTGCAAGACTTTTTTTTTTCCTTTTAGAATGTGAACAAAAAGGCTTGCTCTGTAATGTTTTAAAAAAAGGCCCTCTGAGGGGTCCATGCCCTACTTCTGGGAACTTATTCATATATTATATTTTGTGGCAGAAAGTATCTAGTATACACAATTAAATGACATGTTTTGAGGTAAAGCTTATCCTGGATTATAAATCACAAGGGTTCTTATTAATAAAAAAATGAATGAAGGAGAGGCAGAGTCTGAAATGGACTACAGAAATTTGATGATTTAACTTCTGGATTTTATTAAAAATATTAGGCGGCCCATGAGTCAAGGAGAGAAACAATTTGTAGAATTTGGAAAGGGCTATGGACTGTCTTCTTCCGTAAGCCTCCAGAAGCAACGCAGCCCTGCTAACAGCTCGATGTCGGCCCAGTATAAGCCACTGTGAACTTTTCAAAAGTGCAATAGAATTTGCACATTGTTTTAAGGCATTGAAACTTTTGACTTGTGAAAACTGCAGTAGGCAACTTTAGTAATACAGTCGTTGGCTATATGATCACTGTTGGCTTGTGTGTAAAGGAATGTCTTTACCTTTGCTCACATTGTCTTAGCACACATTGGAAAATAGCACATATTTTATGCACTTCCAATTTCTCTTTTTTGGTGCATCAAGTCTAAACTTAGGTAATATGTAGTTATTTCCTTATATGTTGCTTAGGGAATACTCAACACTTTTTCTAACTTGCAGGACAATCCTCCAAAAGATGTCCTTTGTTCCCCCTTAGGTAATTTTTGCCTCAACAAGTGACAGATATTCTTCTTAATCAATGAATGGTCTCACATAATTATTGAAAATATTATCAAAATTTTATAATGCAGAAACAGAACATATGAATTTCAGATGGACTCATGTTCTCTAAACCACAATTAAGTAGACTTTATCTTTAAAAATAAAATCTACTGAAAAGTAAATTTAAAAGCCACAAGGAACTATAAATGTTTAGTTATTGTGATTTTGCTAAAGAGTAAGTTGCAATTGATACGTTAGAATAAAATGTTTTTATTTGTAATTTATAAGCTTCTTAACACATGACAATAAAGATGAGATTCTTAAAAATAATTGGATTATTATTTCCCAATATTTTCTAATGAGAGCAGCGAGAGCCAGTGCATTGGAATGAGTCAACTTTATATTTGGCAATGATTGTAAGCTGACATTGCTCTCTTGACCTCATAAGCAAGCCTATTATATCTCTGAGGAATCCTGCAGTAGAAAATGCTGTTCAAATTTAATTAAGCTTTTCCTGAAGATACTTAAATACAAGACTTATTTATTAACTCTAAAGAAACTGGTGAGCTAAACAAAGACCAAGTCAATTTTGTAACACGACTGATAAATCAGCCAGTGTAGTCACTACTTGGGATTTAGACAGACATACTGGAAATGATTGTGATGATATGTAATAAGATGAGATTTTCCTCTTATTCCCATTAGTTAGTCATAAAAACACAGACATGGGCAGGCTCCCTACTGCTGCGTGGTTACTTTATTCACATGGTGGAAACAAAACCTGTCTATGCCCTTGCATGCTGTGCTGTCCTGCTTTTTGGTAATTTTGAAACCGTACAGTCTGTCATTCTACACTTTTCAACTTATATAGGCAAAAGTCCTCAATTTTATTTTAAAACAGAGTTACAGGGAAATCTAAAGGAAGCAGACTATATAAAATATATAGTATATATATATGTATGCTCCACTTTTGGCAAAAATCGTCCTCATATGTTCATTAGGCAATATCATAGATTTGTGGAGTTTTGGGATGGGAAGCTACCAGCAGATGAAGCAGATGTAATTCATACACTCCCAGAGAAAAGGCAATTTGACTGTAGTATCCTGAATGCGCTACTGCAGAGCTGAATGGCCAGTCTTCAGGAAGTTTTGGTGATCTCCAGCTCAAGTCTTTAGAATCCTAAACAATTCTGTAATTCATATTTTTACTTTGTTCAATTTCATGTTTAGTTGCTAAAGAAGGAATGGCTTGCCAGATTCTCCTAGTACCTACTTCAGCAGTGCAAAATAGCAACTTTTGTACAAGTAGTGTGCAGTTTTTCTATGGTTTCAATTCACCACCACACTCACTCCTTTTTGCTAGAGGCAAACACGTAACAGAAACAAATCAACTGGAGTCTGTCTTAATCAGGCCTATCATAAAGGCATAAAGGGTTGAAGTCTAGAAATTATTATGATGCTTAAGACATTTTTGTCACTAGGTGGCCTTATGACTCACAATGGAGGTCGTTTTCCATGTTGGCTATTGAAGATAGCATGGCAATGAATGTGAGTGTGCAGATGTCTTTCCAAGAAGGGGATTTCACTTCCTGTGAGACTATGTCTAAGAAAAGGATGGCAGGTGCATGTAGTAGTTTTATTTTTAATTTTCTTTGAAACATCCATGATTTCCATATTGGCAGTACTCATTTCCCATCTATATTTTTCAAGATTCATCTTTACCAACATATTTACCCTCACCAACATATGTTCCGTTTTGATTTTTATGTGTGTGTTCTCAGATTTATAGCTTTTACTTATATACATCTAAATGAACCCTAACTGCTATGGAAAAATTGTTAGGGAATTCATTTACACAAAAAATGCTTAGTATGATAATAAATGTAGCTTTCTCTTATTTTTTGTTATGGTATTTGAGAAGTAGCTAGCGTGTAAATAATTACTTTGTAATCCAACCTAATGTGCACTAGAATGTTTTTGATCTTTGTGAAAATGACTACTAAGTTTCTCTCTGCAATGTGCTTTGCTAAAAATAAATAACAGGCAATTGAGTGGATGGTTTGAAAATAGTCTGAAATATGAAGATTTTATTGAAATGAAATCAATGTTAGTAAAAAGGAAAATAAAGATATTCTAATGACATAAGGAGAAAACCTGAAAAATACATAATGAGAATCCAAGTTATTTCTAATATTTAGAAATTGTGTGTGCTTTAGAGAATTTGAAATTTGAAAATACTTTTAATTGTGCTGTAAATATTAATTGTACAGTTGAGAGTCTGTTGCTTTAAAGTCTTTACTGTCTACATCCAGTATGTCTCCTCAACATTATAAACATGAGTGTCTTCGAAAATATTTAAAAATACTATATAGAAAGAATGTATTTCATGAGTTTTGCTTTATGAAAATATTTGTTGAAGAAATATAGCATTATTTTAGCCTATCAGAGGTTTCAGCAGCAAGAGAGAACATTGTGATAACTGGAAATTGTGTAGAAACCATTCAGTAGCATTTGTTAATAATTTATATATGCTGCCCATAAAATGTTCTTTTGAGGGTAATCTGAGAAAAATTTATAAAAATTAACAAAGTAAGAACATTGAGATTTTTAGAATAGTATGATTTGCTTATTTTTTGAAGCAGATATGACTAAAACACTGATTAAAATATATGAATATATTTCAAAGTGGTTTAGTTTTTTATTAAAGTATAAAAATTAAAAGACAAATATCTGTTTTAATGTAGATAAATATTTAAAATATTTTGAAGATATAAGAGTTTAAAATCATATTAATATACTTGTTAAAAGGCTGACAATATATTAAAATGAATGATTAGTAAATTAATAATATTCAATCTAGTAATTTTAAAAAATTATTTTAAGGAGATCATTCAATATAAATTTTTTTTCCGGTGTAGCACACTGAATCATAATGGTCATCTTCTATCACTATTATTTTTTTCTTTTGAGACAGGGTCTCATCCTGTAGCCCAGGCTGGTCCTTGGATTTGGCAGTCTTCCTGCCTGGGCCTCTCCGGTGCTGGGATTACAGGCGTGAGCCACCATGCTCTGCTTTATGTGGTGCTGGTGAATCAAACCCAGGGAATTAAGCTTGCTAGGCAAGCACTTTAACCACTGTGCCATTTCCTACAGCCCCATAATGGGCATCTCATACTGAATAAGCTGCTGAAAAAACGTTGTTGTACGCTTAGAAGTTAATTTCCTTTTCTTATGAATGGAAACAGTTTATCCAGGCCCCCAAGTTCTCTGCCTCTGTGGATAAGGTCTGGCATTTCTTTTTATTTTATTTTCCTCGGGCCAAAATATTTGGATGTAGAAAGTATAGAGGTCTGTTGCCAAATCCACCCTCGCCCAAATATCCGGGCAGGTAAAGTGGGACCTTAAGGAAGTGGGCAGCAAAGGACGGTTGCTCTGCTGGCCCCAGGTTTGAATCCCAGGAACAAAACTAGAGAAATGCCAGCGATTAAGGACTTTAAAGACTCTAAGAACCCTACTCTCACCAACAGTGAGCTATAATCTGAAATACCAGGCAGAATGTTTTTGTGAAGTCAGATCAAACACTGATTTTGAAAATGGACAAATTAATTGTGCAGTCTCCCCAAACTGTAATATAAAACTCATGATCATTTGTGCATGGAAAGATGAATCATTTGAGGTATTTACCCCACCAACTCCCTCAAAGGTAGCTTTGAATAAAAATCTTTTATTCTGCTTACCATAATAAGTGGCCTCCTTTGACTTATTCAACAGCAAGTAAAACTAATCTAGGTTATGACTTTGAGCAGCTAGCAACAAGGGTAGTTGTAATTCTCTAAAATTGTCCTCAACCATGATTTTATTATTTTATTTCAGAATATAATGTTGTTTCTCTAATTCTTTTCTTTTTATCTGATATTAATTTTCTTCTTATTCAGATATGTATTTATAGTTATTTTACCAAGTATCCGTGAGTGATTCCAGTATTTGGAAGTATCTTGTACTATGCTCTTCTGTGATAATTGGACTGGGTACTTGATTCTTGCTTGACTTTTCCCCCCACATTTTATTGATATGTATAAGTGCAAAATTTAAGTTTTCCAATGAAGTTGAGCATTTGTGCACATATGTATCTTGTCAAGGTGACAAGGACTTCCCCACTCTTCTTTTGTCGCTTTCCCTCCCCACCCTACCCCCCTGTTTCACTTTGTTTTTCATTTTAAGTTCCATGAAATAGTTGTGATCTGGGTTTCTAATATCAGAGAGACCATTCGATGTTTCCACCTTCTGCTTCTGACTCACCTCACTAAGCATGATGTTCTCAAGTTTCTTCCATTTGCCTGTAAAAGCCTCCACACTGCTGGACTTCATAGATGCATAGTATTCCATTGTGTATAAATACCACAGTCTGTGTATCCACTGGTTTGTTGATGAGTATTTTGGTGACTTCCATATTGTTAATTGTGTTTCTGTGAACATGGGTATACATATGTCTCTGTTATGTGTTGTTTTGGTCTCTTTTTGATATATTCCCAGGAGGGGTGTCGCTGGATCAAAGGGGATATGTATTTCTAGTATTCTGAGAGATCTCCATACTGCTTTACAGAGTGGTTGTATTAATTTACATTCCCACCAGCAGTGCAGGAGGGTTCCTTTCTCCCCACAGCATCGCCAGCACTGTTTACTATTTGACTTGTTGATATAGGCCATTCTCTTGCTTGACTTTTGTTTACTTTTAATAGTTATAAAATGCGGCTCTGCAGACCTTGAATTTCCTTCCTTCGTTCCTTTGTTCCTTCCTTCTTTCCTTCCTTCCTTTCTTCCTTCCTTCCTTCGTGTGTGTCACCGTGCCTTGTAGAATATTTTGTGGTGTTGGGGAATCAAACCCAGGGCCTTTCAAATGGAAGGAAGGTCCTTTAACCACTGTAATATCCTCCTGGACATTTTTTTTTTTTTTTGCTTTTTCGAGGGTCAGTTTAAGTATTAACTAGATGTGAACTTTTTATGCATCTTGCATGGAAATAAGCTGTCTATTTCAATATGACAACCCAAATCTTTACCACATTCGGCCGCTGCTTTTCACACGTATTGCTTCAGCGACACCCTTCCCATGTTCTCAGGACAGACCCTTCTGCCTCGCCTGTCCACACCCAGGACCTTTTCTTTGCGCAGTTTCTCTGAAACCATTGGAGTTGCTGTACCTATTCTCCAAGCCTGCATTTAAGGCATGCCAAGTGACAGGTTTTTTTTTTTTTTTTTAATGAAATACTCTGTGCCATTACGTTGTTGGAATTCACAAGGAAGCCTTCCTTTGTGATGAACTGCCGGTTTCATTTCCTTCCTTTCTCTCTGCCACAAACTGAATTCCACAAAGAGCTTCAGCAGCCTTCCTTTGGATCTTAAAGGCCAGAATGGTCTCAGAGATGTCCGGGGTATGTCCCGGACATGTGCCTTACTGGCTGACTTCTTGTAAATTTCTAATCATACACGGGCAAAGCCTCAGCTTCTATAAGCAGAGTCCATGGGAAGGTTTAGGTGCCAATGCTTTATTACAGAGAAACACAACTGAAGCATGGGTAGGAGAAAAGTGCAACAAGTAAAGGAAGCAGAGATACCTAGAAAATTGGTAGAGTGCATCACTTCCTGGCTACTCACCTAGTAAGAGATATAGAGAGGCATAGTCAGTGCTCAGCAGATGCATACATTAAGCACATAGGACATTTTTAAACACTGAGCAGAGAGACTTCACATCAGAGTGGTTCACTGGAGAGACTAAGGGAGATCTGTGTGCCTATGTCTTTCTGCCTTCTGCTCCCTATGAGATCACATGACAGGAAATACATGTGGGGATAATCTGATGGGCACGTGTCACTCAATGCTACGATATCCCGTCTCCTGCAGCCATTCTTGCCTTAAGGTGTGTTATTGCACCCAACTCTAAATGAGGACAAGTAATCAAGAAAGGTGGAATGTGAATTAAGAGACATAGAAAAAGAGATATGTGGGAGTCTGTGACCATTGCTGGACTTCCTTATTTAAAATTTCATCATAAAGTGTATCATTTTTCTAGCTTCCTTTCTACTACAGGACTTATTATTAGCTCCTACCATGGTGATTTCTTGGCATTATTAATTTTTGATAATAGCTTTTATCTTCTGCTTGTTTGTGAACAATATAAAGACGGTAAATTTTGTCATAATATTAATGAAGGCTGGGGTGCTTTGCCCTACCCTTTTGGATATTAATACATTTTTTAACTAGATTCGTGTCTTGGTGATTCTCTTAGTGTGGACTTCTCCCGATTGGGTATTGTGCCATGTGGTGAGGAGGATTTTTACCAGTGTTCTGTTAGTTCAGATTATTCACTGTAGGGACAACTCCCTGAATTCACATTCCAGCACAGTTACTTGCAATTGGGTGACATTATGAAAATTCTTTTAAGCTATACTAAGATTTATTATTTCTCATCTGCCAAATGATACTTCTAATAATATTGATTGCTATGATTTTTGTAAGGAATATATGCAATATCATTTGCACAGCCTTGTTGTGACATCTGGCAATTGTTAAGTACTTGGTAGCTGTCTTAGTCAGTTTGAGGTGCTGTAACAAATCACCATGAACTGGGTGGTTTAAATAGCTGATATGTATTTCTCACTGTTGTAACAATTCTGGGGGTGGGCAGCAGGAAGTGGAAGATCAAGTTGCCAGCAGATCTGGAGTCTGGAGAGGGTGTTCTCACTGGATAGTAAAGAGGAGGAGAAGAGAGAGAAAAAAAGAGGAGAGAGAGAGAGGAGGAAGAGAGAAGGGAGAGAGGGGAAAGAGAAAAGAGAGGGGGGAGAGAGAAAGGGGGAGGAGAGAGAAGAGAGAAAGGAGAAAGAAAGACAGAGAGAGACAGAGAGAGGGGTGGGGAGGCTTCTCTCATCTGACAAAGCACTAATACTATTCAATGTAATACTATACAATGGATCTGTCATTAGAACCTCATTATCACGCAAAGAGCCACCTCCTAATACCATTAGAGTTAGGATTAAAATGTTAATTTTAGGAAGATATACATATTCAGTTCATTAAACTTTTAAAAATATTCCAGAGCCAAGTAGAAAAACAGAAACTAATCAAAGTATTTAACCTTTAGGAATTTAAGGCGCACAACTTTTACACAGCTATAAAATTGTTGACAAGCTCAACAGGGAACTGTGCATTTATACATGGTCAAGAGAAATATATTGCTACCATCTCTAGACACTAGAAAGAGAGAGGTGAGGAAAAAAATAGATGTTTCAAGTCAAAGTCAGATGACTGAAACTTGGTAGCTTAGAAGTGATGTATGCATAGCCCATCGCTGGTGATGAGGAAGATGGTGACCCCAATTACTGTCTCTCTTCATTTCTTTCTTCAAGCCTCCCATTCCTGGAACCTAGCTGGTCATCAAGTGAAAAAAGATGGCTGAAAATCACACTTGGTGATGCACATGTGATTCCAGAACACTGAGAGACATGGGGTAGAGGGTTGTGAGTTCAAGCTCAGCCTGGGCAATTTAACAACTTACCAAGGCGCTCCTCAGTGTGAAGGTGCTGGAGTCAGTCTCCAGTGTTGCACCCCAACAAAACAAATAAATAAATAAATAAATGAATCAGTAAATAAATCAATAAATAAATCAAGATCATGAGATCAGCGTAACTTTTTTTGTGGAGTATAACGGAGACCAATAGGCTCAGACTCTAGTTCATTTTATTTGTTATTCTTAGATCTATCGTGGCAGGATAAGAGCTTTTATCTGCTTTGTGGCTGAATGAAGTCAAAGGCATTTTCTGTTTCTCTGCTTCTGCTCCCTGTATCCTTCCCTCCCTCTCCCCAGCCCCACTTTCCGCCTCTACAAAGTCTATCATCTCCGAATTTCCTATTATCTTTCCTCTTTTTTTGCTCTTCAAATTATTTATATTTTGGGTTTCTCATATCGGAGAATTCTTTATTTAACTTTCTGTGTCTGATTTTTTTTTAACTCATCGTTATGATCTCTAGGTTTATCCATTTTCCTACAAAAGACTCAAATTCATTCTTAATTATGGTAGTGCACTACTCCAAGGATTTCTTCTGTTTATCTAGGATCACCTAAAATTTGATTTTTATACTACTTAATTTTAGATAACCGTATTCATTAGTTTTAGTACAAACCATATTGAAAAGTGTCTTTGTCATGGAAAACACTCAGTTGTTCGAAGAATAAATGAGACTATATCTATAAATCATTAACAGCACTTTGTAATCAAATCTGCTCAGTTCAGCCACTTAGCAATTCACCTACATATCTCCAGTTTCCTTTTAGGTTTCTTTTTTTTAGAATAAATCACTATTATTATGCAAAGTAAATGAATATTACATTTTCATCAGGTGCTCTTTTACTAGAGAAATTGATGATGAAAGATTATCATCACAGTGAAGAAATTCTGACATTTTTTTCCTTTTGTGATCTTTAGCCGCTTTTATCAATTAACAATTTATTGTATCCATGCATGGATCATTGTGTCATTTTTCAAAAGCTAATTTTAGAGTTAAGGAATTATCCTTGGTATCATTTTAAACATTATTTGATAATCAAAATCATGTCAAATATTATCAAGTGATAAAAGAAGGTTTGAAGTCAGGCATGTTAACAGGTGAACAGATAGAACCTTTTAAGTGTATTTCTAAAACACCACTGCACTAAATTTCATTTGTTTTATAAACTGAATATCATAAATTCAAATCCTTTTAAGAGAATTTCCTTAAAATAAAATATTTTCCATGCAATGTCATTTGTAAGTGAAGCATCCCACTATAAATTCTCTTTTTATGTATTATATAAGCTCCTTGGAAAAGACATTTTTATTATCTATATACACACTATTTCTAAATATTCTCTGATTCTCATAATAAGGAACTCATCTTTCAGTTAATACACACACACACACACACACACACACAAACACATAGTGTTATCAACATAGCACATTCTTTTTTCTGCCAGTTAAACTTCTTTTGTTCATTTATTGCACCGAGACATTGTTTAGAATACTGCAGCACTTCCGTTATATATTAGGTACAAAATTTTAAGGATACAGAAGTAAAAAGAAGCACTTTCCCCTATTCAATTGAATTTATAGGACTGAAATTTTGTTAGGTTAATCATAACCTCTACTCGGGAAATAATGATTGGTGAACTTGCCCCTAAAGTTCTTTTCTAATCCCCACTTGATACCTGATTCTTTTGTTCCACTCAGATATTTATAGGCCCTTGTGGACTTGGAATAGATCTTAACATTTCCTAGTACTTCAGACATTACTGGAAATTAGTGAAGTACAGTGTGATACTTTCCACCACCATATACTAATTCAGTTACTATGACTACATTCATGAGATAAAAAATAAAGAATCTGAAAAGTGACTGAGGTCAAAGCTGTGATTGACTGGACAAGTCACTACCAGAGGCAGGGGAAAGAAATTGGAGCCAGGTTATTGACCAAGGCAAGATCATATATATGAAATGGTGTTTAGATTTATTTTAAAAAATGAAAACAGAAGAGAGGATCCAAAGAGAAGAAAGTGAGATAGACACACACACACACACACACACACACACACACACACACACACACACACAGAGAGAGAGAGGGGGGGGAAGGAGGGAGGAAAATGGGAAGAGAGAGAACACAGTTATAAATTAATAAGGCCAGGAGCCAAAACGTAGCTATTATTAGAAGATAATGTAACAGGTTATATTATGTTGTAGGTGCTTTGTGACTTTGAGAATTTTTTATCCTTTTCTAAGCATGAAACAGTCTCTCTGAAACACGTATTGCTGAGCATATGTTCCATAGGATAATGATGTGTTAAATACCCAGCTGGCATAATGGCAATTTAATTAAAGCCCCTACCTTTGTCATTTATATGTAGTCTTACAGTAAAGGAGGCTAGATTCAGCTAGTCCATTGGTCATTGAGGAGGGCAGACTAAATGCTGCAGGGGAAACCAAACGTTTTATTTTTATTATTTTTGGTGCATAAAACTTAGAGTACTGTCCAGTAAAAATAGAATGTAAACTTCTAGTACTCGATTTCCATGTTCTTTGTAGTCACATAATCACTTCACAAATAAAAATAAAGCAAACATGAGAAATTAGTCACAATACTATTTTGTATTTTACACAATACATAGTATGTGATTTAAATATGCAATCATTATAAAAAGTCTTGAGATATTGTATTTTTCTTTAAAAAATCCTCCACCAAAATTTCAAAATTCTGTGTAATTTTACATGTTACCAGGTATCTAACATAAGCCCAAGAATCTAAGAATCACATGTGTAACTAGTGGAAGTAGTGGGAGCCACTTGGCTTGAATTCAGGAAGGAAGCTCTGGAGTTGTTGGGTGAGTCCAATGTTAGAATTGTCTATTTGCTTACGTGAAATGAAGCGAAATAGAGGTAAAGTCCTTGTGACATTAGATCATCTGTCTCCATTGTTCATGGACAAATGACATTTCAGAGTTACGTACATTACTGTTGTGAACTCCAGTCAATCTCCTCCTTAACCCAACAGTTTAAGTTCCAATCTTGTCACCTCCCATATTATTTTTTTTTTCCCCCTAGGGCTGCTAGAAATATACACCAGGCTCAATGGCATAGCGGTATTAAATTCCTTTTCTCGGAGTTCTAGAGGTTCTTTCTGACTCCTTTATCTCTCCTGGGCTTGCAGAGAGCCACTTTCTCACTGTGTCTTCACCTGTTTATTTTTTTCCTTTGTGGGTACAGTCACTAATCTCTGTGTCTTTCATAAAGACACAGCCATACTGAGTAGGAGCCCACTGAGACGAACTCATTGCTTCTATTAAGACTTAGCTTCAAGGATTATGGACATTTTGACAATATTACTTCTGCCTATCCAGGAACATGTGAAGTCTTTACATTGTCTAAAGTCTTCTATCTCTTTCTTCAGGGCTTTATAGTTTCTTTGGGCTTTGGATAGGGCTTTCACTTCTTTGGTGAGCTTTATTACTATTTTTTTGTTGTTGTTGCTATTGCAAAGAAGGTTGTTTTCTTGATTTCCTTCTCTTGGGATTCATTACTGGTGTATAGAAATGCTACTGATTTGGGGTAATTTGTTTTGTAGCCTACTACTCTGCTGAATTTATTTATTAGCATTAAGAATCTTTGAGTGGAATTTCTTGAGTCTTCTATATAGAATATCATCTAATCTGCAAATGGGGATATCTTTACTTCTTCCGTTCCAATTTATATTGCTTTATTCCTTTCTCTTGCTTGATAGTTCTTGCCAAAATTTCAAACACTATATTAAATATTAGGGGGAACAGTGAGCATCCTTGTCTTGTTCATGAATTTAGTGGGAGGAATGCTTTCAGTCATTCTCCACTTAGGATATATAGGCAGAGAGATTGTTATAAATAGCTTGGATCATGTTGAAGTGGGGTCCATCTATTCCTTTTTTTCTTCAGTCTTTAATCATAAATGGATGTTGAATTTTGTCAAATTCTTTTTCTGTGTCTATTTAGATCATCTGGTGATTTTTATCTTTACATCTGTTAATGTGATGTATCACATTTATCGATTTACATATGTTGAACCATCCCTTCATCTCTGGAATGTAGTCCACTTGGTCATGGTGTATGATCTTCTTTATGATTTATTGCATTCTGTTGGTAAGAATTTTATTGAGTATTTTTGCATCTATATTCGTCAGGGATATTGGCTTATATTTTTGGGATTTTTTTTTTGTTGTTGTTGTTGGATCTTTATCTGGGTTTGTAATTCAATTCATGCTTGCTTTTAGACAAGGTTTTAGCAATATTCCATCCTTTTCAATTTCTCAAAAAAGTTTGGTGAGCATCTGCATTAAATCTTCCCTGATATTTTTATAGCATTCTGTTGGGAATCCATCAGGTCCTGGGCTCTTCTTAGTCAGGAGTGTTATTATTTCCTTTATTTCATAGGTAGATATTGGCCTATTCAAGTATTTAATTTCTTCTTTCAATTTTGGAAGTTGATATGTTTTCAGGTACTAGTCCAGTTTTTAGATTTTTATAATTTATTGGCATATAAATTTTCAAAGTTACTTCTTATAATCCTTTGAATGTCCATGTTATCTATTGAAATTTCATCTTTTTCATTCCTAATTGTATTGATCTATATTTCCTCTTTCCCTTTTTTATGAGTTTAGCTAGGTGTTTATCAATCTTTTTTATATTTTCAAAGAAACAACTTTTGTTTCATTTATTTTTTGTATTTAAAAATTTTTCTATTTCTTAATTTCTGTTGTTTTTATAATTTCCTTTCTTCTGTTAGTTTTGTGGTTGCCTTGTTCTTGTTTTTCTAGGGCCCATTTACACCCTCTAATGAGTTGTGTGGTTAGATAATTCATTTGGGCCTGCTCAGATCTTTTTTGTGTGTGTATTCATGGAAATGAACTTCCCTCTTAACATTGCTTCATTGTGTCCTAGAGGATGTGTTGTAATGTGTGATGTGTTGTCATTTGTCTCTGTGAAGTTTTTTTTTTATTTCTTCCTTCTTTTCTTCTGTAACTCTATATTTAGAAGAGTACTGTTCATTCTCCATTTTTTGAATACTATCTTTTGTTTGCATTGTGTTTTCTAGTTTTATTCCACTATGGTCTGCCAGGGCACATGGGATGATATCTATTTTATTGTATTTGTTTAAGGTCAGTATGTGGTCTATTTTGGAGAATGTTCCACAGGCCACTTAAAAGAATGTATGTTCTGTTGTTGCTGGACTAAAAACTCTATTTGATCCAGCTACTTCTCTACTGGGCACATTCTCAAAAGAAATGAACTCAACATACCAAAAAGACACAAGCAGACTCATGTTTATAGCAGCACAATTCATAAATATAAAATCCTGAAAACAACCTCCCTGCCCATCAATAGAAGAGTGGTTAAAGAAGATGTAGTACCTATGCACAATGGCACGCTATGTAGCCATAAAAAAGGCAGATAGGAAACAATTGAATAAAATGGGGCCACCTTGAATCAATAATTCTCAGTGAAATGGACCAAGCACAAAAGACTTGACTATAGATGGCTGTCTTTCTTATGGAATTCACACAAAAAAAATGCTCTAAAGAGGTCCCAACACAAATAACAGGATCAAAAGAGGGACAGTGGACTACTAGGAAAGGGGTGAATTCCTAAAAAAGGGGACGCTTAGGTAGGCATTGATTCCCCAGACCCTATAAACTCTAATGTGTTACAGAGTTTTGAATATATATATATATATATATATATATATATATATATATATATATATATACACATATATAAAGGACTAGTTAATAGAAAAGAAAATTCCATGAGAAAGTTTTTGGAGATTACAGATATTTTCACTGACTTGGTTATGGTGATGATTTTTTGAATGTATGTGCATGTCAAAACTCATCAAAATGTGTGCATTGAACATAGGCAAATAGAGAAAATATATATATAAAGAGACAACTTTAAATATCTTCATGGTATGAGGTACTAGAGCAGGTAAGATGTTAACATATGAATTTGCAGATACACAATTTGCAAATATGTAAGTCATCTTTCTATGTTGGTTACTGAATTTATATATGAATTATCTATGTTTGTTTTTTCTTTCAAAACTTGGTTTTAGAGTTGTAAAGATATAAAAACATTGCTAAAACATGTTTGTTGCACATATAGTAATAAGAAGGGGAGTCTAGAGAACTGATTCTATTTTAGGATATTTTGAAAGAGTTACACTGACAAACATTTGAGACTCCAGAAAGAACACAATACTTGGGAAAGTTTTTTTTAAAAAAGTGATTCTTAAAGTGATTTCTGAAATTTCAAACTTGGGAAACTACCAAGGTGAGAAAACTAAAGTTAACTTCTACTATTCAAACGTTTAGCATCTAATGAATATATTGGATTATAGGAAAATATAAACCAATAGGAAGAAAAGAGGAAAGCACATTTTAGTTAAATATTAGAAAAAATATTATTCAGAGTTGGAAGTTCCTTAGAATAAGCCACTCACCAAACAAGTATCCAGAAAGTGAATAATCATAAACCAGAGATGTGGTTTATAGCTTTTACTGTATATCTGAATTTACTTCATAAATAGCTACAGAGATCACTCCATGACAGATTAGCAGTATTTTATGTAATAGTGATTAATCATACACAAAACACAGATTAAGTCCCACTAATGCGGTTTAAATTTTGTGACGTTTTGGGTTCTGGTCTACCTTCTTAGCACATTTACTGATGAATAGTGGACATAACATAAATTACAGCCCCTTAGATTGTGCAGATCAGTGAGTCTGACAGTTATACATGCCTGGGAAAACACTGCACCGAATACAGATTATTCCCAGAACTCCCAAAAGATTTCTCGTGCCTTCTCTCTTTTCACCATCCTGTGGCCTCTAGCCCCAGGGAGGGACTGATTGGCCTTCATCGTTATAGATTCGTTTGTGCTTTATGCAAATGGAATCTGACAGAAGGTATCCTTTGAGTCTGTTTTCTTTCACTTAGCACAAAGATTTTGAGATTCACCCAGCTTTGTGTGTGTGTGTGTGTGTGTGTGTGTGTGTGTGTGTTACTAGGGAATGACCTTCGTCATGTAGCTTTTGTAGTGAGCTACATCTCTAGCCTTTTATTGTTTATTTTGAATCAGGGTAGGCTTGAACTTAGCAAACTCCTGCTACAGCTGCCCAAGGTGCTCAGATCACACAGTTTGCCAGTTGGCTTATTATCTTTTTAGAACTTTTCCCTTTATTTGATATTTTTCATCGTGTAAAATCGCGTTGTGTTTATCCAAACATTAAAGGACATTTAGATTCTCCTTTTTAATCTATTGTAGATAAATCAGATATGAATATTCATGTATAAGTCTTTATGTGGACATAAAATTAAAATTGTTTTAATTTATCTTGGTAAGCACCTAGGAATAGAATGATCAGTCTTGTGTAACTAGCTATTTTTTTAAAACTTTCACAAGAACAAAAAGACCAACAAAAACCTTCTAAGCAATTTTCCCTAGTGGTTGTATCATTTTAAACTCGTAACAAGCAGTGACTAAATATTCCACGTCATCCACTTCCTGAGATATTAATTAGAAAAAGTGTCTATCCAAATACTTCACTTGTTTTAGGTTGAACTTTTATTCCTTTTATATAAATTTCTTATACGTTCTGGATGTTAAACCTTTATATATGATTTGAAAATATTTCCTTCAATTCAATAATTTCTTTTTTACTTCACTGATGGTATTCTTAGAAGTGTGTTTTTGATAATGTTCAATATGTATTTTTTGCAAGTGCTTTTAGAATCCAGTCACTACCAAAGTTGAGATCATAAGGAATGGCTTTTATGTTTTCTACTGAAATTTTGTAGTATTAGTTATTTTGTTCATTGGACCTTTTTTGAATTACATATTTTATACAGCCTAGAGAGCTGTCTAGTTTCATTGTTTTGTATATTATGATCTCATTCTTCTGTTTCATGAGTACCCATAGAATAGAAAAAAGGAGAAAATGTAGAAAAAGAAAATATTAAAATATGAACATAAATCAGTGAACACTAAAACAGGAAAATATTAAGGGAAATCAAAGTCTGTGGTGGGATATATCAAGTCGTCAATAAATAGTAACAGAATTCCAATCATTGGTATTGAAAGAATATACATTATCACTGTAGACACTATAAAAATTAAAGGATAAAAATTATAAATGGCATTATACCATAAATAATTCATTTGAAATTTAAACAAAATTGTAAAGTACTAACTTAACTTAAAATTCTATAATATATAGAAACTTAATTTTCTACATACTTCTTAAGCAAATTACAATTATATTTTAAACTTAATTTTATTAAGAATTTCCATGGCCCAGCTGACTTTGTTAAAATGCTACAAGACAATATTTTTCATGAATATACTTTGCAAGGGATGCCTCAAAGTGATTTTCTACGTATTTACATACACTTTTTTATCTCCAAGGTGGAGAACCAAGTGCAGTTTCCCATTAGTGGCCAGAATGTATCACCTAACCCATATAATAAATTGCCTTGTGCCTTTGAATATAGAAGAATGTGGTGTTCAAAGATGGAAGGATTACATTCCAGTTCAGTGTAATCTGTACTTAATGATTGCATCTTTTGTGAAATCACTCTTCCCTTTGGAACTACTATGCACCCTACCTTTAAGTAACCAGAATGGACAGATAGCCTACATATAAGAACTAAGACTATAAAATTCTTTTTGATATTTTCAGGGGCTCATAGCTAAGAGTTTACATTAAGTCTCACAGAGGAGATTTTGAATTTGGTCTTAAATATATATGTGTATATATATATATATATATATATATATATATATATATGCACAATATATGTTATATGTAAATATATAGTATATAAATATACAGTGCATGTAGTATACATACAATTATGTATAATGAATATAATGTAATATATTCTCTCTTTTTTCTTATTTAAATTTGAATGGACTACACATTCAATAACATATTAATTACATGCAACTTGGGAAATTGAACATACATAGATCACCTTTGACCATTTTTTCCTCCTTCTTTCCCATTACTTCTCCTTTTATGCTGAGATCTTTTTATTCATGTATTTTTAACAATCCTATATGAATGACATGAAGCAATACTCAATCTTTTGTGTCTGATCCGTTTCGCTGACCATTATTGACTCAAGGTGATCTCAGTTTCTTGTAAATGCTTCATACACATCTTTCTTTATGGCTATAAAATTATCCACTGCCTATATGCACCACATTTTCTTTATCCATTTCTCTTTTGTTGGGCATGTAGATTTTTTCTAGGATTTCACTATTATGAATCATGCTGCTATAAACGTGGACATGCGTGTGTCTTGACATTATAATGACTTTGGTTCTTTTGGAAAAATGCCCAAAAGATCTGTAGCTATGTTAGATGAGATCTCTATTCTCAGTTGTTTAAGTAGTAGTCTGTCTTATGAGCTTTGGGCCAACATGGAGAGTGATTTTTCAATTAGAGTCTTAGACAAAGCTGAATAAAAATATGTTTATTTGCCAGATATTTACATTTGTATTTTTTTTCATTGCCAAGGGCTTCCTTTCAAAACAGCCTCATGGTAGATGTGCCCCAATGAACATATTACATTTGGTGAGAAGCATGAACAGTGTCATTGGTGTTTATTGATGATCCTGAGTTTGGGTGTCTGTGTATTTTTCCAAGTGACACAAAATTAGGTTAATGTCAACAAATTTTAATTTGCTAGGCTCTGGCTTTGAAAGCAAGATTTTCTAAGGTTCTGAAAGTCTGTGCTCTTTTGAGTTCCTACAGAGGTAAGAAGATCCATAGCATGGGACTGGAAGTGATTTCCTGGCTCACAACTCAGGACTAACAAGTTTATGATGAAGGAAAGCTTATTTATATCTCATTGTTACTTTCTAGACTTGACCCTAGGAAGAAAACAAAGTGAGTGACGTCACCACTATTCCTTATTTATTTGCTTCCCTGAATTATATTTTCTCTCTTCCTGTACCGGAGCCAGAGAAATACTCCAAGGAGCTTATCAACATTCATCTTTTTAATTATTATTCTGCCAAGGGGAATTTCCACTTAACAGAGGTTAAAGGAATGAAGCTGGAGTAATTGTAGACTTTTAGCACCTTTAAATTAGATGAAGATATCTTTTCTGGGTAAAAGAGTGCAAGTAGGGGAAAGTGGAAGGATCCTTCCAATTCCCACCATTTACAACATTCCTACAACATCTGACAAGCCCTATCAAGAAAAATCCTAAAACTGAGCCATTTACTTTCAGTCTGATTTTGCCTTAAAACAAAAAGAACAATTTTGGTATGTAAAAAAATTAAATGAGGTCCAGAGCCCTAGTCTAAGCAGGATAATTTGATCATGGCATCAGATAATTGTCACATCTGATACAAGATGGTTAATCTATCTGGATGTGGAGAAGTGCAAGTGACCATAAATTACTCAGAGTTGAATGGCAAAGACCAGAACACACACAGATTTCAACTGATAATGTACTTAGTCAATTCAGTGAAAACATAGAACTTCTACACCCAAGAACAGTTTTACATTCAAGAACAGACTGATAAATATAAATAATTATTTTCTGGTTGGTTAATTTGTATAGATAAATTTTGAGGTTTCTAGCATTGACAGAATGAAAAAGTCAGTGCAGAAACAGACATAAATCCTTTAAATTTGATTTACCAGACAATGGAAGAACTGTCAATATTTTAATGGATGAATTTCAAAATATGTCAGTTATAGAAGTTTATAAAACTCTTAGGTTACAGATCACCAGAGAGAGGAGAAAAACTTGTTTACATATGGAACATAGAAAACAAACAAGAATTTGATTTAAAAAAGCATGCGGATATATTATTGTACTTCTTCAAAATATGATGTCAAATAAGGATTTATGCAACTTACATGGATTATATTAGGTCAAATAAGGAATCCAGTGGAATCAAAAACATGGCCAGCAGCAAGAGAGTTTGGAGTGGAATAAAGTGTGTAAGAAAAGAATAAGAAAAGGGCAGAAGGGATGAGAAAAGGGGAAAAGGGTTAAAAAGGGAAAAGGGATAGAAAAAGAAAAAAGGGAAAAGAAAGAGGAGAAAGGTCTGATTATGGGATGAACAGAGTTCAGTGAAGGATGGATGGATTAGACATCATGGAGGTGAAGAATCAGGCTGCTTGGCTGGTGTGAGGACTGCATATTGGGCAGAAGAGGAAAAAAAAACAGATTGCCTGTTTTGTTGGAAGACCACATATGTAGGCTATGGGTTATGGGAGACAGGTCCCCATTGGGAGTCTGGGTGGCTTTCAGCCTCATTTGGCCCACTGTCAGGGTTTGAAAAGTTGTTACATTCTGGCCTGAGAAGTCTGATTGCCATAGCTTGGAAGGAACTAGGAAATAGCCATCTGTACACATCTCCACAGAGAGACAGCTGTGTGTGTGGGAGTGCTGAGTTCAGCATAGGATTTGCAGTGCAGGAAACCACATTCCTGACTTCTTGTTTTAAGGAGTGATGATCATGAGTTGTCTCTGTCAAGATGCTACTTCCTGCTGAAATAAGATATAGTCCTCTGGGGGCATTGGGAGTTGGGATCAGGGTTAGGAAGAGAGTAGGGCTGTGGATGTTAGATCAGAGCAATGTGAGAGATGAAGGGGGAGGTCACTGCATCACTGTGGCTTTGAACAAACTGACTAAGGAGCTGTAAGAGATAAGCGACTACCATTAGAACACAAATGAGGGGTAGCAGACATGGGCCTGCCTTCTGGCTGAGCTAGAATCTTGAGAACCTGGAAAGTTGGCAGCTTTATAGGATTGGCTAGACCTTAGCACAGTCACAGCCCAGATTGCAAATGAGACTGCTAGGGAACTTTCAGATTGAAAATGAATGAAAAAAAAAAAACCTGTAAAAGGAACAGCTCTTGTGTCACAAAACCAGGAAGAGCACACCTCATGGTCCCTTTCTGTGACACACACAAACCTGTCTACAACTTATAAAAACATCTTCAGAACTTACTAATAAGTTATATTTGCCCTCACCTTTCTGTTTTTTTATACTAGGACAAAGACCTTATCATACAAATACCCGTTTTAACCTGTAGAACCAAATGAAACAGTGATAGAATATTCAGGGCAAAAACGTCTTCAGCAAAAGTTAAATATTCTTATAACAAAGACATAAATTACAAATAATATACATATAAAATATACAGAATATTCACATGAAATGGCAACTCAATGAATAAATGAGTTATTTAATAATGCCTTTTTCTATTTTCTGTGTCAACATACATGGTGGCATAATACTTGCTTCATGATAGAGAAGGTACTGGAGCAAAATTTCAAGGGTTTCAATTTGAGATGTGGGTCGTTTGTTACTTCCCTGACCAGTTCTTTCTAGAAAAAAGTGTTGATTTCTTCAAATTCAGTAGAGGGATGCAGGCAAAGAAAATTATACATGGTGAAATTGAAGGTTAAATGATAAAATACTCAGCCCCTTGTAATGAATCTCCCCCCCCCAAAAAAAAAAATAGGTCTTCACTGATGTCCAGTTTAAAAAAAAAGTCAATACATAAAAGATCAATATTGCTCAGCCCTTAGCTTTAGTGATTTTTGGCAATAGCTTTATCACTGACAAAAAGTCTGTGTGGCAAAGGAAATGACCCAGAAAACAAGTGTGCTGTCAACTACTTAAGTCCTTTTGAGACTGTTGTCCACACCAGTGACATTAGCTTCATGTTCAATTTGCTCACATGATGTCTTTTTTTGTGCCAAAATGAGAAACCTGGCTGAGGATATCTATGTTTCTTAAAGTAAAAATTCCATTTAGAGAAAATTTTTAGAATTGCTATAAAGAGAAACATCAGTGGGCAATACAAGAAACTTGGCTTTGAAGAAGATAATCTTGTGCTGTTTCCTTCATGTAATTGTATGGCTGTCAGAGTATCTTGGTAATAAAAGAGAATAGTCAGTCTGCCATGGAAGAAGACACTTGCTGATAGGAGAACTATGTGAAATGATAACAAGATATACTGTAAATGGAAAAGTTTCTTGGCTTAGCTGACCTTCACCCATGGGAGGAGGAAGTAAAGCTAGAGTGTAAGTTGAAATTTACACTGACTAGTTCTCTTTTAAATGTACCTCAGTTATATTTAGTTAATGTTATCATTTGTTGTACACAGGCACTCTACTCATCTGGGACCAATTTCTAAGCTGGTATTTAGAATTAATAGTTTTAAATTAACCACATGAATGTTCTTAGCTACAAAACAACTAGGAGACTAGTTTTATAGTATCAGTTCGTTATCCCACTAAGAGTCAGACTATAAAAACTTCTAGTTCTCAGTGTCTAGTTTTCTCAGGTTGGAGAGATCATTTGCATTACCTTTCCTAAAGATAAAATATTATAACAGATGAGATAGTGCTTTGTATATTGGAAGGAGATACATCAATGTAAAATATTAATCACTACCATCTACCTGCTGCTGATGCATGCATGTAACACTGGATGTTAGAACACAACAGTCTCCTCTTCGCCCGTATTGCTGATCATTTTCACAGTGGGCATCTTCAGAGATGCTGCCTGGTTTGTGTGATGTTGGGATACCTTCCACAACGTGAAATGATGTAGACGGAAAAATCATCTTTGTGGTTGGAGTAACTGGGCAGAGAATGGGGGTCGTCTCAAATTTCAAATTGCCCTGCACACTGTGAGAAGCATTCCTCTTCTCCTTCACCTCGGGACATGTTCTCGTAGGGTAAGTTTGAAGAAAAACTTCAAAAAAAAAAAAAAAAACCCTTCCTCTTAAAAAAAAAAAAACATAAGCAGGCTGTGCAGCATAGACAGTGTCTAATAAAAGTGTTACTTGTTTACAAAATATCTGAGAAAGCCAATTAATCTGTATCTATGGAGCATAGATACCTGTAATTCTCATGCAAGAAATGCCAAGAGAATACCCGGCTCTTTTTCAAACATCCTTGACTTGTATGATGCTGACCCACTATTTTTGAGATTGTTTTACTTTCTAATTCCTCAAAATAAAATCTATTAGAAATCTTCTCTGTCTTCTGCATGTACCCAGCCATCTTACTTCTGTTATCTAAGAAGTGTTTTGCATTTAAAATAAAAGTGCATGGTTTTTAGATCCAGACTATTAGGCCTTAAACTCCAATTCTTCTTCTGAACTATTGTATGACATACTCAGTATATTAGTGTCTATATGCTTCAGTTTACCCACTTGTAAAGTAAAAATAGCAAAAATACCTGTCTCATCCATGTTTTCGATATTAAATGATGTGGACAATTTATAGCACTGAGGAAAGAATCTCTTACCCATGAAATGCTCAATAAAAATTGCCATTTGAAGGAGTTATGCAAATTTGATTACTAAGCATTAAAGGCATTAAAAAGCAACACTTGCTGACTGGAGGAAGGGAAGGAACTTTCCACTTATTGATTACGTATATTGATCCCTAACTTTGTGCTGGCACTTAATCCTCAAATAATCATATGTAGTCTTCGTTTTCAAATGAGAAAGTTGAAGCACAGAGCAATCACTTACGGTTATACAGTGAGAATCAGAAGGAAGAGATCTCAAGAGCATTTGACTTCCGGAATCTGTTTTCTGATTCTACCTCAGGGTTACTGTACCTTCTCAATTATTTTCCAATCAGAGTAATTGTAAATCACCTTGTCCAGAGGCATTCAGAAATGTAAATTGTCCAGAAAAATATTTGTAATCCTTTCTATATTTACAAATAAAAAATCCTTCATAGATCTTCAAAGAGAAAAAATCTTCACATGCATGTATTTCTTTCAGTGCTTCAGTTCCAATAGCTGATACTCACATCGAGATACAAACAGGCATTGCTGTACTTACCAGTACTCACACACACACTTCAGTGTATTAGTAGCGTATTAGAAATGAGGTGTAAGGAGAGTTATGTAGACAGCCAAAGTTGATGACAGCTCAGTTGAAGACAAGCATACAACTCAAACATGGTTGCTAACTCAAGTCATGAACCATTAGTTTTGAATCTGTTTGGCTGCTTGAATTTTGAGGGAAGTAACTGACCAATGACTACTGCAAATAGGAATAAAAATTGGTTTCTGGAGAAGATGGAGGAGTTCTATGTAGGACAAAGAGTCAGAAGAACAGGCATTGCTCTCTGATCTCAGAAGAGGCCAGAAGTCAGCCGCAACAACATCAATAACAACAAAACCCTCCAAAAAAATCGATCAAGCAACCACACACACACACACACACACACACACACACACACACACACACACACACACACACACACACAAAGCTAAAGTCTGTGGCAGGACATGATATGACTGCTGAGATCAGAAGTGTAATTTCTTTGAGTGAGTTTTGCTGTAGGACAAGGAGACAGAAACTGTGGGTAAGAGTACAGCTTTTCTGGGTATGGAGTGGTAGGTGAAGCATCCCTGGTAGCTTCATCCATCAGGGTGCAGGGTATGTAAGTTTCATGGCCAGTGAAGTAGATGCTGCTAGAGAAATTTAATACCTGCCTGGATGAGAATGAAAAGTAGCCCCCAGAGCCAGAAGCACCCTAGCACCCAGCAGCACCTTGCAAGGCCAACATGGTGGTCTTTCGAGTGCTACCTCCCGATTCATGGGACAGCTTTAAAGGAAATGGGAGGGCTCTCCATGCTGTAAAACTTCAAACAGAAACCAAAGTGAAGGAAGTGACTGAGTTGGGCAGCTGTTCCTGGGGCCCAAATACAGAACAGGACTGTGCAGGCTCACTAACTGTGTACCTGGTGTTCTGTAGTCAGAGGGACCCTTACCACACTACTGCCCTAAACACTTTCAGTATCAGTCGCATATTTGCTGGAAGTCTTCTTCTCAAACTTAGTCACCCATGAAAGGCTGATATCCTTGGATCTCACTGGACTCCCAGGATTGGGGAACATGACATTTAAATATAACTGTCTTCTTTTATAATTCTGTGTATTTTATTTAGTACAATTACTGATTTTGTTCAACTCTTTAGAATAAATGGCAAGAATTACATTACGTTTCCTCTTTTTGTGAATTTGGAGAATTTTGGAGGGAGAAATGGTAAGTAATAAAGACACCAGTCAAATCTGGCAGTAGCAAGAACAAAATCCTTAACCATGGTAGGCTTGTGTCACATTAATACTCTTATTTCTTTAAAATGATGCCTGGTCCCACTATAGATTCATAACTTTTGTCTCTAATTCTTTTACTGGCTGGTGATTCTGAGATTAAAGCTATTTTTTGAACTTACCAAACAGGTATTCGACCGCTGAGCCTAGACTTCCAAATTTTTGCCCATTATTCTTTCAGATAATCCTCATGTTATGTTTATTCTGATAATTCTTGAATAACTTATGAAATGAACATTATATTTGTTTCAATTCAAACACTTTTAAAGTTGTCATAGTATTTGTACTAACATAGGCCCTTGTTGGATTTAAAATAGCTCCCCTGAGACAGTTAAAAGCAGGCATGCGATTAATTTTAGTATCTACTATTTATCACACATGACAAAAAACATTATACCATGGAAAATAATGCATATTTCTTACCTGATTATAAATTCTAGTATCATATATCATATTCAGTGAATACTAATTACTACTAACTAGCATTTGATTGAAGCAGTAAAAAGGTGAATTCATTCTGTTTCACTAATTGATTCAAGTTGGATTTGGGCCAACTCTCATGATCTACGTATCCAATAATAACGGAATGATTAATTGAACGTTAGCACATCCATATGACAGAATAATGTAATGCCATTAAAATAGTATCTTAGGAGAACCTTTGGTACAGTTAGGAAATGCTTATAATAAATTTACTATCAGCATGTGGAGAATAAAATCCACACTCTGGACTCTAAGGTCCTACATATTCCAGACCCTGCAACATTGCACTCCTTAACCTAAAGTCTCTCAGTCGATAACCTTGATCCACAGCGGTCCTTGGTTTGCCTTGCAACATCCTGAGACTTTTCCATGATGGGGATGTCGTAGCACCTGGTCCGGCTGTTCTTCACACTTTCACATGATACAGTGCCTTCTTGTCACTGAATAAGTCTTCCCTACCATTTACTCACTTTTGAGTATATCACATGGTTACATCCCTTACTACCTCTCATTATGTGACACTGCCTTACTGATCTTTAATTTATTCTTCCACACTTGCTACTAGAATGCAAGCTCTTTGCAAGCAGGGGAACTTGTGCATCTTGCTTGCTATTTCATTTCCACGGCCCAGATACATCTCGGGGAAGGCCATTTTTTTTTGAGTGAATAAGCAATAAAATAAGCCCATACCTTTTTAAAATATTAAATTTCTATTTTACAAATATTTAGAAATAGAAAAAGGGAAAGTTTTTAAAAGGATTAATCATGACTGCTTAGAATTTAGGAAAGAGAAAAATATAACTGCAATGCCTATTCAAATACATAGTAAATATTTTTAATAAGTAGAGGGAGAAGACGAGTGTTGTATTTGGTGTGGCTCTACTTCAATTGTTCAGGCATCAGCAACAGATGACAGAAAACCAGAATAGGGTGCCCTTGCTGGCTGCTTGCAGGGAGAATGTCTATATATTTTATTTAACTTTTATCTCATTTTATTAATATGTATGTGACACATAATGCTTACTTTGTACTAAAGTATTATGTATGTGCACACGTATATAGTGTGAAAATTACAATCCCTTTTCCTCCACCTTTTTTACCCTCCCATGCTTCACCCTTCCCCACTAACTCAAACTATCACTCCCATTTGTCTCTATAAAATGACTGTGTTCTGGGTTCCTCAGATTATAGAAACCATTTGATATTAAACTTTCTGCATCTGACTCATTTCACTGAATATGATGATCTGAAGTTGCATCCATTTACCTAGAAAAGCCTCAGAACTGTCTTTATAGAAGAGTAGCACTCCATTGTGTAAATAAACCACAATTTTTGTATCTGTTGGTCTGTTCATGGGTATTTTGGCGTCTCCCAAGTTTTAGCTATTGTTAATTGTGCTGTTTCAACCCAGATATACATGTATCTCTGTTGTATGTTGCTTTAACTCTTCTGGAAGATTCCTAGAGTAGGTATCGCTGCATCAAAGGGAATGTTTATTTTCAGCTTTTCAAAGAAGTTCCATACTGCCTTCCATAGCGGTTGTACCCGTCTACAATCTCACCAGCAGTGTAAAAGGGTTCCTTTTCCCCACAACCTCGCCAGCATTGATTGCTGTTTGAGTTCTTGATGTATGCCATTCTCTCAGGGGTTAGATGATACCTTAAAAGATATCTTTACTTTGTATAAGGCCATCATTAAATTAGTTAGGTTGGGCCCAAAAATTTAGCTTACATGATGGCTCCCATAGTGGTATGAAATGGGAAAATAGTATTATTTCTTACATATCAAGTCTATATTCAAGGTTCCACTTCTAGATGGTCTTTTCATAAAGGCACCATCAGTATCTCAATACTTTCAACTGGATCCCACTTCACTAGAGTGGCACAGGTGTTAGTGCTTTTCTCAGTACCTATTTCACAGGGCTGATCATTTTTGTAGGACCAATCATTCTACACGTGTCAGTGCAAATAGGTTTGCCTTTCCTTCATTTTCTATTCTTGATATTTCAAACTTCAGAATTGACTTGATCTCTCTGGAATGGCAAATTCTTTTTGTTTGTTTTCTTGTTGATTTTGTTTTATTGGTATTTTTGCTTGTGTTTGTTAGCAATTTGTATCTTTCTTCACCCCATTTTCACAAGCACTCCATTAGTCTTTTCAAGATTATGTAAGAATGTAATCTTAAGAGAAATAGGACAAGCAAAACAAAATCTGCGTATAAGCCAGTCTCATCTCAAAAATTCGCATAGCTTTTCAGCATATAGCTAATGGTAGTTTTAAATTTGGAGTCACTTATAGCCTTTAACAATTCATCCAACATTTGTTGAGCTTTGTATATTAATTTTAATGTAATGGCTAATATTAGTAAAGCATTGATATAATTAATAAATTGTTTTTATTATATATAATTAATTAATAAAGAACCAAGAAGCGAAAAAATATCTCTTCTAAAAAGCAAGGCAATCCCTCTTGGTCCAATGCCCATTTCCTCACAAATATGCAAATCCTTTATTTCTTTCACTAATCTGTGTTGTACTAATGTCCTATTATAGACATAAAAATTATGTGAACTTAGTAGATTTAAAAATGCAAATTTATTAACTTTCTATTTGAGAAATCACTAATATCAAATGGGTGTTATGTGCTAAAGGTAAAATGTCAGCAGAGTAGCACACTCTCTGGAGATTTTCAGGGGCTCATGTACCAGCTCTTAGAGGTTCCTTCCTTGCTTGGCTCAAGACTCCCTCACTCTGACCTCTGTTACAGTAATCACACCTTTCTTTGTTTCTGAGTTCCTTACCACCAGCTCCGAATGATTTCTGTATTTACATTTAGCCCAGCTAGAAAATCAAGTGTAATTTCTCCCATCTCAAAGCTCTTCATTTAATCACATGGGCAAGCACCCCTTCTGCATGTAAAGTGTGTTACGTACGAAAGCTGAGGTAGGGGGAGCATTCCTACGCAATTGCCTACATATCCTGACATTGAGAATCCATGATTCTGAGTTTGATTCCCCAGCACCACACAAGCCTGAAGGGTGGCATATGCCTGTAATCCCAGCGCGTGGGTGGCTGAAGCAGGATGGTTGACAAGTGTGTCCAAGGCTAGCCTGGGTACATAGCGAGTTCAGGACCCGCCTGGAAAGAAGGAAGGAAGGAAGGAAGGAAAAGAAAGAATTGAGCAAGTGTAACAGAAAGTAGTAAACAAATTATGTATAATATTGGTTTTCTTTCCCCTCCGTGATGAATAGAGATTACCTACATTTGTGTATTTTCAGTTTCTTGCCTCCCTTTAGTCTCAGAAAGAATCATGTCTTTCTATATTGTTATTTCCCGTTCCCCATTCATATCAGATTCACTTGTCTTTTTGTGTCAGCTCTGCCTTCAGTTTCCATGATGTAATTTTCAGGCAACAAAGGTATACCCAAACAAGTCATAATGGATTTAGGACGGGTAGGGGGAAATATAGACACAAATTGTTGAGTGTTTTTGGAAGAGTCTTGTCTATTCAAGAGAAAAGAGGAAAGATAGTGGCTTGAAAAGAAGCACAAGTTCAGATTGCAGGAGGGAGAAATGGTAAGAAGATGTGATTCAAAGAAACAATATTGTTGATGACAGAAATACAAAACTCTTTTAAACGTTTTCAAAGCGATGAGAATGTGCTTCTTAACATTTGACATTATCGTAGAGATGCCCATTCATAGTGATTTCTTTTCAACGTGTTCTGCTGCTGGATTCTAATTTCTTTGATCTGAGTCCATGCTTGGGTTGGTCCTGCAGGAATTTTGCTTGTGTTTAAATTATGCATCATCCAGAAGACGTGTTCTGTTCTCTTCAAGTCACATAAACCTGTTCCTTGTCAATCATATTCATCAAACCGTTTAACGTCCATCTGTCTTCTCCTCCCACAATCTTTACCATTCCCGGTAACTCTTCTCTCAGAGGAGAAACTGACCCTTCCTCTGTTCAAGTTCAATTTTTCCAACTGTTCGAATGACAGTCATTCTTGCCTTCACTCTGCAAATACGTCCTCGAAAGACATAATCACACACACACACACACACACACACACACACACACACACACTTTATCAGTACTTCTCTTGCCAGCTGCTACCCTGTTTTCTCTCCACTGTAAACAAATTTTGTTAAAGAGCCTAGAGAATCTGTTTGTTCTTTTGCATTCTAACTTGCAGATAAACTCACTTTGATGTGATTTGTTATTGAGTAATGCAGAAAATGTACAATCACCAAGTTTAGTGATTATCTTTATTAACTTGGGTATTGTACAAGATAATATTGATTATGTTTTTAGCTCTTTACTGTAATACATTCTTACTGTTTTCCCTCCAATTTGTTGATTATTCTTTCTTCTTTCCTTCTCCTCTATTCTGAGCTAATAATGAATCTCATGGTTCCACCTTTGCTATCAGCCCATGAGACATGTCTTGTATGTGATAACCACTTCTACAGATTTCAGTTTTGGATAATGTTGGGGATTGAACCCCAGGCTTTCATATGTTAATTCAGCTCTGCCTCTGAGACCTCTTTCTGTTTCTTTTCTTTAAAGTGGTAATTTCTAAATTAGAAAAATTAAAAGAGCCAAAATACATCAACTTCTGAAGACCCCTGTGTTTTCTATTTCATTAAATAAAACTATTGGCCTTAGTATCCATCGGGAGTCCAAACCTAAAAACTTTTAACTTAATTCTTTTAGCCTCATATCAGTTGGTCACAGAGTTGCTTTTATTATTCTGCATATTTTAAATATAAAGTCTCTCTACTTCCTCACATAGGTCTATCTGTTCAAACTTTCCCAAATTTCTCAATTATTTCAAGCACTTGAGTTGAGCCTTCTTGTGGAATGCTCCAATCTCCAAATCAACTTTCATACATTTTAATCTGGAATTTTTACTCATCATACTTGTTTTAAGTCTAGGTTAAAAAGGCATCACTTAAAGAACCTGTAGAATATGAGCCCTGTTGTGGGCTGAATGTTTGTGTTCCCTTGCATTTCGTGTGTTGGGATTCAAGTTCCTAATGTGGATATATTTGGAAGTGAGGCCTTTTGGTGGTAATTGGATTTGTACAAGGTCACAGGTTGGGGCTCTCATAATAATATTGTAATAGTACTGATGATATTGGTGCATCTAATATTTTGGGGGGAGGGAGGGTTGATTTTACCTTTACCCTGAGCTACATCTCCTGTACTTTTTAACTTTTTTTTTTTTTTTTCAAGTTTGGATCTTGCCAAGTAGTTAAATTGCCCAGGCTGGGTTCAAATTTGTTATTCCTCTTCCACAGACTCTCAAAATTTCAGTCATGTGCCACCACACTTGCCTTGAATCCCCTTATGAAGGACAAAACCAGCGTTCTTTTTAGTCCATGTGAGTATGCAGTGAGAAAGTGGCTGCCTCTGTGATCCAATAGAGCCGTTTACCAAAACCTGACATTATTGGTGCTGTGGTCCAGCTCTCTGGTGGAGTAGACAGGAAAGGCTTGTCCCACTCCAATTATGGCAGCTTGCACTTTGTTACAGTTTTTTGATCAACCAACACTATCACAAAATCCCTTTATTTCCTTAGCAAGTGTCTTAGTTACTTATTCGTTGCTGTGACAGAATATCTGACATCCACAACTTAAGGGAGGAAAAATTTGTTTAGCTCACAGTTTCAGAAAGTCTCACACAGTCCATTCATACGCAACAAGCAACAGCAGAATCAACACATGGCAGAGGCGGGAGAGCTGCTCACAGCATTGCAGACAGAAACAAGTGAAGGGTGAGCCAAGCCAAGAGAGAAGTGAGCTGTTGCCTGGAGACAAAGCCAAGTGCAGAGCCTTTGCAGGAGGAAGCTGTAACAATGTTTTCTCTTCCTTGGTTTATTTAGTTCAAGTTTCCACTTGGATCCTCCATTCCCAGGAAAGGTCCCCCCTCCCTCACTTCCTGGCCCACAAGTCAACAACACATGCCCGAAAGCTCTGTCTTGGAATCTTCTAAACTTAACAGGTTGACACAATCCTTTCAGGTCAAACCCCAAGTATCCACCCCTTCCAGCCAGGCCTTACTTCCCAGAATCACATGGCTTTTGAGGGACACTCCAGATCCAAACCATAGTACCAAGATACATCTTGGTTTTACCCATTCTAACTCACTTTTAAAATGTATGAAGGCTCAGAGGTATTTTTATTAGAACATTAAGAAGAAACTCTTCGGTCACACAAAAGCACAGCTTCAGGCAGTTTGTCACAGTTGCATATGCTGGAAACAAAATCTCAAATGGCTAAAGCACTTGAGCAAAAGAAGCCAGCAGTTTAGAGTGTACTTATGTCTGTGGCTGTCCAGAGGCATGTTCATAAGCATTGGACACACTGATGGTGTGTCAGAGACAGACAGTGCAATGAAAAAAAAAAAAAAAAAAAAAAACTAAACTACTAATTTGGCTCTCTACAATTTCTGCTTCCATGCTTCCATTTTTTGAAACTTTCCCTTCTTTCCATGTTTTTTTTTTTTTGTAATCTCTACTCTTTTTCTCTTTCTTATAAATATACATGGTATCTCTTGACCCACAAGTTTGTAAACTGACCAAGGACCCTTTCTATGACTGGCTCACCCAGACTGTTATGATCCTGAATTTGTGCTCAAGCTCATATGGCCTGTAATCCATTCATGCAGGATGAGCAGAATAATCTCTGCAGCAACATGCACACAGACATGTTTATTTTTTTCTATATTATGTGTGGAAGTGGTATTTTCTGATGATAGCCACACAGGCATCACACCTTATGTTCCTTTCTAGATTCTTGGCATTCTGCCAAAAGAAAGATACTGGTATCCCTTTTATCCAAGTGAGAGTGATCCAAGAGCTGTGTAAGCAGTGGGGCTGCTGAGGCTGCCATGCTGTGGGAAGCTCAAAGTGTTCTGTGTTGTGGAAACAGACAGACACACACAGAGGGAGGGGTGTTTAAGTCCCAAGTGACGTTTTTCACTTGTTTTACATCTAATTCATGTCTAACTGATTACAGCCATATGAGGGAGAGTTCTTGACCTTGAGTAAGTATAAGAGGCTTTAAAATGGCTATAAGAGGCCAATGTAATTTTTGAATAATTTGTTATATATCTATCACTAGATAAATGGAATGCTGCCCAGGTCCAGGTTAGAATCGCAAATCTACTCATTTTCTTCACATGCAGAATAATTTCTGTTTTGTCTATGTAAATTTAAGATAACCAATTTTCTAACTAGCTTTAGGAATAAACATGCTTTAGCAGGGATATGGCTAATAAGACATGACCCAGTGTTAGAGGACTCCTGGAAAGGAATCACACATGCAAAAAAAAAAAAAAAAAAAAAAAAAGTAGTTTCCTAAAGCATGATGCTAATCTATGAAAAGTGCAATGAGAGTGAAAAGACAAAGAGCAACCCTGTTTCCTGAAACTGTTCATCAAATAAATTAGCCAGCTTTGCTAATGTTCCTCCTCTTATACAGGATGGAACATAATCTGATTTATTCAAGACATATGACATCACTTTTTTATATTTATTGCTCAAACAACCATAACTTTTAAAATTCCTCAATGTAATTTTGAATAGTAGTCACAGATTATATTATTACGTCACTAATGTTACAATTTAAGAGTAAGGATTCTCAGAATCAAGCAGAGGAAGGACAATCATGACAAGCTAGCAAAATAATTGAGAACCAGGGAAGATGATTGTTTATAAAAATGTACAAGCCTGCAAACTAACTGGACATATGATAAGTTAGCTCATATGATAGGCAGTAACGCAGATGATGTTTTTAAATTAGGAATTCCATTAGAAATTAACCAAGTAACTAGTTCTCGGTGTCTTAGCTTTTCAGAAGTCTAGAGGTCAGAGAAAGTCTAAGTGGATGAAATAGGCAATGCATAGGTAGTATCCTTTTTTTCCCCCCATGGAGAAATAAAAATGAGCCAAAAGGACACAACTATAGTAAACAACTGCAAACAAAACTAGCTGAAGTTTATGGGCTTCAAAGAACAGTATAATAACTTTCAGTATTGACTACACAAGCAGGCAACAACCATTAAGTCATACTTACCTTGAGAACTTGAAACTTAAAAACATGTATTGTTCAGTGAAGTGAGTCAGAAGCATAAGGTGAAACATCGAATGGTCTCTCTGATATGAGAGTCTCAGAGCACAACTCCTATGAAGCTTAAAACGAAAAACAAAGTGAAACAGGGGGGTTGGGTAGAGGAGGCGGGAGGGATGGGAGGGGAGGGGGAGGGACAAAAGGAGAGTGGGAAAGCCCTTGTCACCTTGACAAGATACATATGTGCATAAAAGGCTCAACTCCATCCTAAAACTTAAATTTTGCACGTATACATATCAATAAAATGGGGGAAAACATTTATTGTTCAGCAAAACCACACAAAGTGTTTGATATTTCTTTCCGAAGTTTTGGATAAGAAAACATACAAAGAGGCTGAATTTCTTACTCCTGGTCTTACAACTGGTGCAGTTCTGAGGCTTGTACAGAACGAATTCCATCAGCATAACTTATGATTGACTTCTCCACTGTATCCTGAGGACTTATTTTTATTACAGATTTACAGAAATAAGCCCTGCTTCTTTAAGTCCAGCATCAGAGTTGGAAGGAATTGACTTTCAGGTGGTAGAATTCATCGATCAAGCTTGTGAGAAGACAGGATCTCCGTGCAGCAGAGATGAACTAGCAACTACATTGTATGTGAATTTTACGTAAATTTTGTTTTAAACAAAACCATTTTTAAAAAAGTGTTTTATCAGAAACAATGAGTGTGTTTTAACAGGAATTCAGTCATCGATGTACCTGAAGTGCAAATCATAAACAATTTAGGGCAGGTATTTTACTAATGCAAGAAGTATTTAAGCTTTTCTTTTGCTCCTACAAGCCTCAGAGCAATACTCAGTCTGATTAGACCAAACCAAAATGTTTTTAAAACAGGTAGTGTATAGTTTTAAGCAAGTCTCAGAGAAATACATAAGACTGTCCACAGCAGCATCCTCAAGTGACTCGATCTTCAGTGTGTATGGAAGGAATTGAAAATAGATACACATATGAATAAATTTGTTGATTTTTAAAAACTGGAGCTATGGAAAGATCTTAAAGAAGACAAGTAAACTGAAAGCAAAAACACGAAGTGTTTTTACAAATGAAAAACACACCTGAAGAAGAGATTGACCCTGGTGGGAAGTATTAGAAGTATAAAACACTGGAGAGAAAGACATCAAAACAGCATTAGCTGTAGCAGAAGAATATTGAAATATTTAATGCTAAGAAGAAAGTAAGAAAAAAAATACAATACCTGGGAAAATAGGTTCTTTATCTTATAGGGGAATGTTTTTCACTCATATGATCACTCACAAACAAGTTCAGAATAGAAAAAAATTACGCAATGATTTCAGTAAAAGAATATCAGCCTTTATCAAAGCTAAAGGATACAATACACAAAATACAATTTAGAGTAGTCTTGAATAACAATATTTTGAATCAATTTCCTTGACATTTAAAAATTTAAAAAAAAAATAAGCTAGAATTGAGGTGACCTTTAATTGCATAAGGTAATTTTGCATTCAGCATCCCATAATTTGAGGAATTTGACTTGGATTTTATGAATTTCCAGTTATTACATGAAGAGTTTTGTGTCAAATGGCATCAGACCTTGGCATTTAACAGGATCCTCTTTGTTTCGGGAAATGCTAAATCTCCACAGAGTGCATCCATGAAATCTGATTTTCATTGCAAAGAAATATTGTCATGTTTTGTCCAGAGAGAGTCAGATAGGAAAATTCCTGCCAGAAAAAATGAATCGTAGCATCCAAACAGATGAGGTATTGAAGAAAGCTATTATTGATATATTGATTGTGTCTCAAGTTTAATAACTTCATGGGTGCTTGGTCTGTTTATGTGATTAAGATAATATGGAAAACTCAAGAAAAGTGTTATGAAAGTAGATGTAGCCCTCTCACTTTAATACTATGTCTTGTAACAGAGGAATTCACAATTTTTGATTTTGAAAGAATACTTACTTTATTGCAGAGATTATGGAATCATGTGATTATCATGGCAGCTCCTTGCTAAATAATATGACAGGAAATAAGAAAGAAGAAAATGGCTTTCAGAAAATTAGAGAAATTTCCCAAATTGTTTGGTGACTAAATGAAGCCTTCTGTTACCATCAAAGCCAGAACTTTAACACACAGGGATTGAGTTTGACTTCCCCATTGGGTGCAATGATGAGTCCATGATGATGTAATTAATTGTTGAAGTTGTTCACATTCACCTGTGTAACAGAAAGGGTCTGGAAAGGAAGACCCACCATCACGAACGAAATTGAAAGGACACTTACATAAGGTCAAATTAAACGTAAGAACTAGAATACCATGATACTGTAATACAAATAAGACAACATTTACATTGTATACAGAAATATATTCTCACTTTTTCAGTAATGTGCTATTGTACACATCATTAATTTAAAGTTTTATTTTTGAAAAACTAAGAATAATACTTTTTTGTATTATTCAGTGCATACAATATGACCAAATGAGATAATATTTGCAAGCTAAAATTGTCATACAAATGGTAATTTTATACTTATGTCTTTTATTTTGCTCTACCTTACTCTCAGGAAATCCAGATTATATTTAGTATGCATTATCTTTGCTACAAAAATCAAAAACCAAATTTATGTTGTAAGCAAAAGTCACACTGACTTCTCACATTTACTTGGCAATTAAATTCTTCTTAAATCCTTCTTATCGCATTCTTCATTCTATATAAAGTTCTCTATTTGCAATTATTGCATAAGGCTAAATAGTTCCACTGTCGTGAAAACTTTCTACTCTTTATCTATCCATCTTCTCACTAATCCAAGTACTGATACTTCAGTTGTCTCCATAATTTTGTCTTTTCCAGATGTTGTGTGATCAGTATTGCACAATTTAAATCCTTCTCACATTGGCTTCTTTTATTTAGTAATATGCATTGAAGTTTCCTCTGTGTGTTTTTGTAGCTTAATATTACATTTCTTCTCACACTGAATCACTTTTCATTGAAAACACCACAGGTTGTTTAATCCTTAACCCATCAAAAGACACCTTTGTTGCTTCCAATTTTTGGCTGGTATGATTAAGGGCATTGTGAAATTTACATATAGATTTTTGTGTAGAGATGTGTTTTCAAACCATTTGGTAACTATGTAGGGGTGAAATTGGTGGAGAATCATATGGTAAAAGGAACTGCAACCTGTCTTCCAAAGTCTCCTCTCTTCTGCACATTCTCACAATTAATAACAACAATTGCTGTTGCTTCACGTGTTCCTTTGCGATTGTTACTGTTTTAGTTTTAAACCCTTCTACTAAGCGTCCGTCAGTATCATAGCTTTGGCTTTTGATGCCGTAAAGGTGTACTGCTGAACGTCTTTCATTATGCTTGCTTGCCGTCTAAGTGTCGTGTTTGGTGAGGTGTCTGTATGGAACTTTGCTCATTGTTAATTGACTTGTTTACTTTCATTCTGCTGAGCATTAAACATTTGGATAGAAGTCCCTCACCAAATGTGCTCTTCTTTGCAGATGTTTTCTAAGAGTTTGTGACTTACTCCCTTTGATAGCATCCTTTACCAAGCAGAAGTTCTTAAATTTTGATAAAGATCTACTTATCAATTTCATTTATAAATAGCAATTTTAGTCTTCCTTCCTAGTTTTCTGTCCATAATGCCAGATAATAGTATTGATGCTGACATGCTGACATCATTGTTTCGTGGCCAGGCACTTAATGCAGTCATTTTTTTCAGTAACCAAGCTTCCTTTTTTATACAGATGTCTCCTTAGTGGGTGGATTTCCACACTGATCAAGGTCTATTTCTTGGTGGTTCTTCTAACACATAAACAGCCCATCTTTGAAATAATCACAGATAACACCTAAGATATGGTACAAAAGAGCTATGCCGGTTTTGTTTTATATAAAAAAGAGCCAGAGTCTCCTATTTAGTTTCAAAATACAAAGAGCTTGGGTGCCATTAAAATAAAAACCTTGAAACACTAAAAATCAATGACTGCTGTGGGAATGTCAAATAACTGAAGTTTAAGAAAAAACTACTCGCTACTACCATAAGTCTGGGCAGCATCCAATTAGTAGTATGCAAAAGATGTGTGGAAGAATCAAGTTTGGTGGGCTAACATCGGGGAAGATAGATGGGCTCAAACTCAAAACTTTATTGTGGGAGTTGTCCACAGGTCCCTAGGACTCTGAAAGCAAGGAAAAGGAGAAGCAGAGCAGGAAAGGCGTGTGCTACAAGGCACCTTTGTCATCCAGGATGGCTTAACACTTTCAACTAGCAGTCAGTGTTACTTACAAAAATAAACACAACAACAACTAGAAAATAATAAATACTTAAATAAGATTTTAACAAGCCTTTGCCAAATTCAACACCCAACTATAAGGAAAAATAATTGTTAGTGGTTAGGTGTAAAGAAAAAAAATCTAATTTTTATTAATTAAGATATGAAAAAGGGTATTAAGGTGCTCATTGTTATTGGTGGCAACATATTGCAAGGTCCGATTCTCCTCTGCTCTCTCCTTGCTCTACTCCCCCGAGACAGCAGAATGTATGAAGGAAAGATCATTCTTTCGCTACTGTCATTCACCAACATACTGTAGGCTTCAGCCAGTGCTGTATAGAAAAAAATTGTGTGCATCTGAGAAAGTGATAAATTTTAATTATTTTCTCACAAAATGGCTATAATATAGACTTAGAACAACTAACTATGACCTATAATCAGTCAACTTAGTATGCTTTCTGTATGAAATTGTGATGTAGAATTGTCAATTGTATTGAAAATGTAAATGAATAATATCACAAACCATAAGTTTAAACATCAATATCATCAATACCAGGAATAAATAAAAATAAACAATTCTTTATGCCAAAAGCAACGAAATATTAAAAAAAATAAGGACAAATAGATGAGATATTGAATTCTTTCTTGCATGGGAGGAGTTAGTCGTTTAGAGTGTGTGTGTGTGTGTGTTTGTGTGTGTGTGTGTGTCTGTGTTTGTTTGCAGTCTACTTAAACATGTTTTTAGTAAAAAGGTGAAAACAGTTGACACAAAGAAACAAATTTGAGCTATTTTTTAAATTAGTTGCCAGTATTTATCTATTCTGAGACCTCTTGAAGGTGAGATCCAGATCAGTAGTTCAAACTATAAAGTGTTACTGTCAGCCACTTCAAGGCAGTATGAATGCAAGGGGATGTTACTCAAGACTAACATGGGAAAAATTCTCATATTTTAAAATTAATAACTCATTCTCAATGTAAATATTTTTATTCCCAGCTGTTCTATTACTGGGCACAGAGCGTGTAGTCTTGGCAATCGTCTGAGTGTCCAAATGATCGTGATATTCACCCTTCTGAGCAAGGGAAATCCTCATCATTTTGATAACGACAATCAGCAGAATATTTATCTTTCAGTTGCTTCATAAGAAAAGACCTCCCAAGAGTTAGGGTGAGTTATTTTCACAACACAACAGAGAGAGTTAATGACATTTTGAATAAATAATGCTATCTTGTGGACACATGATACAGCCTTCCCACTTATAGGATTTCTGGTTCAGATGTACAGAAATGCACGAAATCAGCAATGAGAATATTGTTTTATAATTATTCTATTATATTTCTGAAACTAGGGTAGAAAATGTTAGGGACTGCTGCTGGCATTCTGGTAGCAGAAAGTTAATGATTCTCTTGTCTCTTAGCACAGCTAGACAGAGGTTCTTGTGCAAAACGTGCCTCAAGGCCCTGCTTTAAATGCTTGGCTCATTTATCTCTCATCGGTTAGGTAAATGAGATATGAAAGTGGCTCCTAGTTTCTAAATAACTTTTATACACTACTGAAAGCCTTAAAGGGTCCTAAAATGCTCTCTCTCATTAATGAAATTTAATTCACATAATGTATCCCTTAGTCTGGGAGACTCATTTTTAAAAGCCTCCAAGCAGGAGGCTGATTCCATAGTCAGTACACCATTTTCATCAGTTTCCTGTACTATATATTCACTGGCTGTATGGTGGGATTTCAAAATATATGTACCGTAGTCATGTAAAAAATATACTGACATTCTAGGCATAGTCAATTGAAGAGTATGTTAAATTGTACTATAGTAGCCACTTTTTAATAAATTTGAAATTAATTGAAAATAAAAATGTTTTTAAAAAATGACGCACTGTTAAAGAAGCTTGTTTTACTCCAAAAAAGGAAAAAATATGTGTTTGCTCAGCATAAATTTTGAAATGGACTTTGTTGAGCTGGGAAGGAAACCTAGGGAAGGGGAACTCAGGAGAGCAGAGTGAAGAGTTAGGTGAAGACGATTAAGATGCAGTATGTGTATCAAAATATCTCCTTGTTGAATGGAGTTATTGTATATTGCAAATACTATTTAAAAGAGTAATTATGAAGAGAAACAATAACTTACACATTAAAAAGTAGCATATTATGAGGAAAGTTTTATGAAAACCACCCCAAATATAAAGCCTACTAAGTAGTTACATTGCAAACACTTCAATTGGCTACATAAATTACTGTTGATAGATGAAAGCAGAAAAAAAAAAAACATCCCTGAGTTAAACATCGTTGTTCCCTTTGCTATAACCTTCAGTGGTCATTCTTACTGTTCTGGACAAAGTGTTAACTCATGTGAAAGTAAGACATACACTATTTTATTATCTCTTTTTCCTTTCCCTGAATATTTTACTTTTCTACTAGAACAAAATTTCAGAGAATAAAATTGTTTTCTGTCTTTCACTTGAGGAAGTTTTAAGGGAAAAAAATAGGGAAATAATCTGTGTTGGATAGATTTGCAATTTTAAATGCTTGAGCTATACTTTCAGAAAACAATAAGGAACAATATCATATTTCAGATGTCTGCAAGATATGGAGGATTTGATAATTAATTTTATATGTCACTGGGCCACAGAGCACCCACATAGATGATTGGTTAAACCTTACTCTCAGTCTGTGTATATGAGGATATTTCTGGAATAGGTTAACATTTGAACGGGCAAGCTATATAAAGCAAATTGCCCTCTTCAATATGGGTATTTTATATGCAATGTTTTGAAGATCTGAATAGAAAAGAAAATCTAAAAAAGAGAATTTGATTCCTGTATTCAACTGAGAAGTTGATCTTTTCTGGCCTTTAGATTCAGACTCAGGCCATAATTCACTACAGTGACTTTCTGGTTTGAGGCTTTAGCCTCGGGCCACAATTATATACCACTGGCTCTCCTGGATCTTCAGCTTGCTTAGGGAAAATCTTGGCTCATTTCAGGCTCAATAACTGAGCCAATTCTTCATAATAAATCTCTCTGTCTTCCTCAGTCTTCTTTCCTTCTTTCACTGTGTATAAAAACATACTCTACAATTATATAAAGGTATTATGCATAATACATATGGTATATTGTGTATATTACAGATAGAAAACATATGAATAGATGAGTCAACATATAGATTTTTGTGTTTTGATTCTGTTTCTTGGAAGAACTCAGATTAATACTCAAAAAGTAATTTGAAGTCTTATTGATTTAAATGACATTGCTTTATAAAGGAAGTTAAGGGACATCTCAGTACTAAACTCTACTTTTTAATTACAAATTTTGTTATTTCACTAAGAATACTTTTAACTAAGAATAATTTTGTGTGTCGTTTGTCATATTCAATGTTATGCTTTTATCAAGCATTCAATAAAATATTAATTTGATTTCTATTATGTTTGTGTTAGGAATGTGTGAAGCCATTAACCAGGTTAAAAGTTAAATTTACTCCTGATCTCGGCTCACAGGAGTTTTAACTTTCCCCTTCAAATTAGCTAAAAGTTTCTTTAGCACTATTCCTCAGTCTCTTTTTTCTTTTTCTTTTTCTTTTGCTTCATAACTTTTCTCAGAGGACAAAATCATAACCACTGAACTTTATCAAGTCTGTGCCTTGATTCTAAATCTATGGGGACTCTGTTGGTGATTTCCCTACAGGCTGTAGTGTTCTGGAAATAGTTATCCAGGTTGCTGGATTCTAACCCCAGTCATAGTGTCTTAGCATGGGATTATAACTCATATCTTAATTTTATCATAGCATTTATTATAGCTGGTACTCAACAGAACACTTGATTCTTCTTTTTTCCTTCCCAAAAACCCATCTCATAAAATAGAATTTCACAGGTCTGAGTTGAGGCCCAGAGTCCGGGATGAATGTGAGTGTGAGAGACAGGTTTGTGTCCATAGAACTTGCAGTGAGAAATTAACGGCTGACAGAAAACCTCGGAGTCCCAGAGGAAGGGGGAACTTCAACAGAAAACCGGGGAATTCCAGAGGAAGAGGGAACTTCAAAATAATCAAACTAAATTTAAAAAATGGGCAAAGGATAAAAGCAAAAGCTGGCTTAGAGACAGCTGCGAAAGACTTTCAATGACTTACAGTGAGAGTGAGTGGAAAGGACCATGTGAAGCTGGTTCTTTGAAGGATTTCATGACAAAAGAACTCTTTCTTTTTTAAAATTGAACACTTGGCTTCTTATCATGCATGGTAGAAAACAGAAAAGAAGGAAGAGCTAAGTTAAAAATATTCTGCAAAACACTGGCCCTTTTCACACACCTATCAATTCCTAATTGTGTTGATTCAAACTTGCTAGATACTTTGTTTTTCTTAGGCATCAGTAGAGAAAATAATGAAAGTAATTAAAATCATAAGACACATAATATCAAAATTATACAAGTTCATAAAACACTTCAATCAATTTCCTTAGTTAAATATTAAATGCAAATGTATGCATTTTGTTTCTTCAATCCAGATTCTTTGGCATTATTTCCTAATTATCCAATAATTGTAGAAAGTAATTTAGTCATGAAATATATGATTATTTATCTTATCTAAAATTGATACTTATGACATTGATTTAGTACAAAATTGCCATCGTGTATAAGAATGTTAAACAATAATAAGCATATCTTAAAATTACAACTGCAAAATATACAAAACTTTTTTTTTTCAAAGTATAGTTGACAAAATTATTAAAGTGCCACTATTGTTGCAGTTTTGGAATTCAGAGTAGGAAAATGCCAATGTGAGACAGTTAGGTTTATTTCAATGTTTTAAAGTCCTGCAAGGTTCATTATGTAGCTATTAAAAAGCAATTTTTTGTTCCTATTACTTTGACCATATCACCTTAGGCCTTCCAAGGGTGCTATCCTGCCAAGAAACAAATTAAGCATTTATTTGAGGGTCACTAAGGCATCGTTACAGGAGCGATCGCTCACGATAGGTTCTTGTCATTAGTTCATTTATTACCCTCTCCGTCTCTTGCAAGCTTTAGAGAATCATGGATTTTTAATAAGTCTTGCACTCTGTGGTGATCTCAGGTTGGGTACTGCTTTATAGAATTTGTTTCCTTTTTGATTCTGACAGCTTGCTGTTTACAAAGTGGCATGTTGTCCTTCCTACAAGCCTATGAAATGGCTTGAGAGATGCTATAAAATTTAATGCTGAATATGAATTATTGATCATACTGACTCTTTGTCTTTTCTGTGACTTAATTACTCTCTTTCCATTCTTTATCATTTTCTAATTTCCAGTGTCAGGCAGATCATGTAGTTGGATTGTGAAACTGTAGTGAAGTCTAATATCAATGTTACCAGCAGGGTCATTCTGTAAGGTTTCTCCAGTTGCCTCCTACACTGCACCTGTTTATGCTGGACTTTTCCACCTCTACCATTCACTACCAAGGCTGTGCCACAGTGGCTTGAGCACATGCTTGGGAATTCTTGTGGAGCAAATACTACACATGGACCCAAAAACGGAAACTCCAAAATAAGTCCTCAACGCACCGTTATGTTTCCTCTCCACGTTTCTGAGGGGGACTCTCCTGGACGTCACTTTCACATACAAGTATGCTGTTATGCAACTAATTTTAGAAGAGGGTGATTTCCTTACAAGGTAGTTAAGTGTCTTCTCATATAGCTAAAGATAAATCTGGTAAGACAGTAGCTTATATTCTCATATTCTAAGGCTTTTGCTATATTATTTGTTAAAACTTTGTCATTCTATATAAATATTATAATCCATAAAATGATGCTTTGATGACTTTTTTTCTAAACTTCTTGGACTATGAGACAAGCTAAAATGCAAACAAGGAACCAAGCATGAATATAAGAAGAGGCTTTCTACTTTTGAAAGTCTGTGTTTTACAGAACGAGACAGCTTTGGTGCTGTGCTCTGTATATCAGAACACCACACACTATGATTTTGGAAATGTGCAGATGTGGGTTTTGTCTAAAAGCATGCTTATATTTGTCTACTTCTCATTTTCTTTTTTTATCCTCTTGATTATTTCTGATTCTCATTTTCAAACAGAAAATTAAATATACTTGTAATACAACTTAAGTTCACCAAGTATGTGTGGTATTCCTAAGTATCCATCCATTGTATCTAAGTCTCCTTGCTGCCTACCCTGCAGTTCAAAGGACTTATGGGCTGCGTTGGGCAATGAAATGTGAGCAGAACTGACTTGTGTTATTCATAGACTAAGACTTTGCAACTAGTATATAAACAATTGCTTTTTTTCTATCATAATAACCAGAAATATTCCAGGAAATGGCTTTGTTGCTGGCCTAAGATCCAAAGTGAGAGTGATTTAAATGAGGGTCCCTAGCTTGTCTGTAAAATGATTATAATAGAAATGAAAAAAAATTAGACAGTTCTGCAGAGTTTACCTTTAAGGTAAGGTACTGTGGTTGTTTTGGTTTTAGGATGTAGATAAGTTTGGCAAGAATGCTAACTACAGACTACCCTCTCAAATCTAAAAATTTATGTCAATCATATGCAAAATGACATTCCCTCCTTCCAACATCTTCAAACACTTCAGGATCAACTCAAAGTCTAAAACATATTAATGAAATTGTATCAACTCAAAGTGCCAAATCACATTATGTAATTGATTTAATTCACGTATAGATGAGAATCTTAGTACAATCCACCCATGAGAAAAAAATTGTATTCATCTTTAGAATTATGGAACTAAAATTTAAGTTATCTTCCCTTAAACTATAATGGCGGGACAGATACAGAAGACAGATTACAGACATTCATACAAGAGAAAAGAGGATGGAAGTTTCTGGGGAAAATATAAGTTGGCTTATTATTCTTGAAAAATTTCAATCTTCATCAGGCAAATTCCATTGAGTGGAAGTCCTCTGTGGCTCATGGCTTTGCCCCTACGATCAGTCTTTTGTGTAAAGGAAAGCATGCTGGCTGAACAGTTTTACCATTTCCTGCCCTGAGGTAGTTGGAAGCAGCTGTCATTTTTCATTAGTTTCTCTTTCTTTTCCTTCCGGTAGAGAAATTGGCTGTGATGTTATGAAGTTCTCAGGAAGGCTGCACATTTCCCCTGCTCCTAATGGAGTTCATGTGACTTGTCAGCAAGTTCTCCCAGAGTACTTTCCTCAATAATTCTATCCTCACATCTATTTTCTGTTGAGAAGATAGAAAGTATCCATGAGTCTAAACTAATCCCTTCAGAGAAACTTTCAGCTTTGTCTGTCCTTGGTCCTGTGGTTAATATGCAACCCAGAATGGCTTTGAAAGAAAACCAACACCTGAGTTACAATAAAAAAAAAATTGCATAGTGTTTTAAGACAATTTATGAATTTCGGTTGGGCTACATTCAAAACCATCTAGGACTAAATATAGACCACAGGGCCAAGGATAGAACAAGCCTAAGGTGCTCTATGAAGAGAATGAAACCCATTAAGATACATAGGTGCACAAAATGCTAAACTTCACTGTAAACCTTAAATTTTGCACTTATACATATCAATAAAATGGGAATAAATTAACTCTTAAAGAGTTAGATATTTCCCTTTTTGATGCTGAGACTGATATACCTTCTATAGGTGAAAGGTCCAATTGAAGGCCCACAGACTGCATTCTACCCTGGGTAGCTAGGAGTCAAGCTCTGCAAGATGACTAAATTTTATTATTATTACCTGATTTTTAGTAAAATCTTTCATGGTTCGATTGTAGGATCCTCAAGGGTAGACTGCATAGGTGACAATAGCACATTCTGTAGAGAAGGACATAATATACTGCTGACTCCATCTCTGGTGCCCACCAAAGACAGTCAATCAAATCAAAGCTTCACGTGTCAGATATTAAGTATGCTCATAGGACTTACCATGTACCAAATAGCTAGTACTGATAGCAACGTTTCAACTTACCTGTATTTGTGTATGTTGAAGAAGGCAGATGCTTCTTCACGTTTGTTTTATTTACTAACTTACTAGCCTTGGGTTTGTGCTATTTTGAGAAGTAATAAGTTGAATACTGTTTTTAGGAGACATAGTGAAAATTACTATCGGCCAGAGTCTTTATACATAATGTTGTTATAAATACATGTGCAAAATTCTTAATCCTAGAAAAATAAGTGGTACTTACTTATTAATTTTTGGAATGTATAGAGTTGATTCTGACAGTAAACTAAAAATATGGTTATTTATTTTCATTTTTAGTTCTAGGGATGAAATTCAGGTCCTCATATTTTGCCAGTGCCTCTCATTTTTTGAGATGGGATGGCTAAGTTGTCATATGTTCTCAGTGCTGAAATTACAGGCACTTGTCACCATCTTTTGCTTGATAAGATTTCTACCTCTAGACTTTTATATGATCTGTCTTCCCAGAAAAAAAAAAAATAGTCCTTGTTTCACGATCACATCTTATTCAGTCATTGTTTTGTGACAGTGTGCATGTGCATGAATAACAATTTTGAAAGATGACTCAACAGAGAATAAAATTAGATTAAAAGTCTCATGAGTATTTTACAAACTCAATAAGCCTAAAAACTACTTCCATCAAAGCAGACTAAATATCCCATTAGCTTTCTGGTTTTGTTGCTCTCTTTTAGAAATATAGTGAAAATGCTAACAAATTAAGTGCTGTTACTTATGTACATTAATTATGTTATAATTTGTCTGCAGCTGAGTGCAATTCTTCACGCAGAGTGGTCCAGGAAGCCCAAAGCTTAGATAGCCATATTCCATGACATTGGACTCTAACCTTTCATTCCTTTTGTGACACACACGAAATATTGTTGAGTTATACACTTTCTCTACAGAGTAATATTCCTCATAATAAATCTTTAAATGTAACCTGAATAGACTGAGAATTTCCAAATCATCAAGTTCAGGTTTCTTTTCAACAGTGTTTGATCAGTGTGTCACTTCAGGTCACATTTTGCTAAAGGGATCAAAAACAAACAAACAAAATAAAACAGACTGTAGCTTCAACATTGTGTTTGGAAAACCAGATAGCTAAGCATCCAAGTTTTGTACTTGTGGGTTTTATTTTTGTAATGTTACCAGTACAGATTATGGTTAATTTTTCCATCTCTCTGTAACACTACATAATGGGAGCGTTTTGCCACCAGTTGCTGCTAATTCTTTTCATAATTTTGTGTGATCCCTCATAGTACTATTTTAAGTCTTTCTATTCCAAAAGTCTTGACATGACAGTTTAGGAGTTTTATACGGTGACATGTATGTTCTTTGCCACACGCCTCACTTCCTTCTAGAACTCATTAGCAAACATAGTGTTAAAACCAAAAGTCTTTTTAAGACCATCCAAGCAAGTTATATTATTCTCTTTATTATTCTTCAACCCATTGTTCATTATTCAATTCCAAAGCCACACTCAGCTTTTAGCTATTTCTTATGCTCATAGTCTTTACTTCATACTAAGATTTTACTTTTTTTTATTATTGTAATTAGTTACCATAAGCCTAGTAGCTTAAAATAACACATATGTATTATCTTAGGGTGCTCTCTAACTGGGTCTTATGGTGTGTAAAAATAAAGGCATTCACAAAATTACATCTCTATTTCAAAGTTCTCAGTAGAACCCATGATTTTCCTTCTCTAAGTCTTAGGGCTGACCCATGTTTATAGTCTTGTGGCCATTTCGCCTCTTCAAAGCCAGAAAGTCTGTTAAGGCTTTTCATCTTATCTTGTGGAACAGGACAAATAAACAGATATCAAGAAGCAAAGCATAACAAATCTCTACAAAAATGTATTGGTGCTTCTCTCTTAGAGAGTTCCTGAATTCTTGTATTTTAAAATTCTTTGTCTAGATTTGCCAAATTAGAAGTATGAACTACTTAGAGGTCAGATGCAAGGCATAATAGACTGTCCAGGCCTTCAGTGGAGGAAAGCTAGGACTAACTATGTTCCATATAAACCTATTATTATTCCATAACTGAGAGTACTGGACCTTGCAACATAAGTGAACCACATTCAAGATTTTCTGTGAATAAGTGATGCTACTTATCCCACGATTCTCTTATAAGGTGGAATATTTTTCATGAGTTTCCTTTTGATGGTTCGTTGTATACAAAACATATTGGGAGTACTTAAATAGAGTGCTAGTTTCTAGATCTGTAGGTCAGCAGAAATGATATCAACCCTAAATGCAGAGATATTTAGCCATCATCTAGGATCCTGGATGTCAGACTTTGTTTTAATTGGCAAATATCAGATACAGAGAATATGTGGGACTCTTGGTTTGTCTCTGTGCTCTTAATAATACAAAGTTGCATTGAAAAGTCTATTTGATGACCCAAGGGCATATTGTTGTAGTCTTTGATATTGTGTACAATTGCTTCTTCTTTTCTTTGGCACAATAATAAGTCTGTATTTCCCCTTTGTTTTGAAGTTGAGGGTGGCTCTTTTGTTTCATTTGACAAAACAGTGACTGCCAATTACATGAGTACTGAGATTTACTTTAAATGGCTTTAGACCTGTATTTGAAAAAGCAGTCAAGACCTGAATGGGCATCAAGTTCACAAAAAAAAAGTTCTGCTTTTGAGAAAAAAAGTGTCAGACACAAATCTGAAGCTATTTAATTTCTTTATTTGGCAACTTCCATATAAAAATGGATATAAAGCTGTTTTTTCACATTACAATAAGACATCAAATGATGAAGTTTAACTCTTCAAAAATTGCATCAAATAAAAATAATTCTTATATTACATGAGAGTTATGTTCAAAATATTCTTTGTAAGATATTTTGGGAAGGAAAATTGTAGGTTCTAAGAGAAAGAAAATATTTATGGTAGCTTGTGGGCAAAAGAATGGTTTTCTCAAGGCTTTTCATCACACTATTCATGTTCCTAACATTACTAATAAGTAGCTCAGAGAAAATACAATTTAGGTAGTAGAATTTTATTGATTAAATCTGAGTTGAATAAAATTAAAGAAGTCTTTTGGAAACTAGTTTTTCAATGCCTTTCACATTGATAGGTACCGGTGCTTCAATATATGTTACCATGAAACCACTAATTGCTTTCAGGAAATCACAGGCCATTTAATTTTCTTGAATACATACATATATATATATATATATATATATATATATATATATATATAGCCTAATAGATCTGTGGTTCTTGAACAAGAACCTGAGCCCAGCATTGGTATAGTGAAGGAGTTTTAGCTGTGACGATTGCAGCACGGATAGAGTTAGAAAGCAGCATACACTATATATTTGGGAGATAGAAATAATATTTATTAATAGAAAACTAGGGAAGATATCTTCTCTTATTATAGAGATATTATATCTTGGGGTATCTACTTAAAGACACTAAAAGGTAGTGACCAATTTAAGAGTGTTAGAATATTTTGAATATGGTCCTAAGTTTTAAAAGAATTTAATTCTCAGTTTACTCATCTGGAAATGGGGAGGGGGAGGATCAAATGAGCTACAGATAGATTTTAATCTGTAAAATGCATATGAGATCTATAAAATATTTGACGCTAATGGCGTACAATAAATGTTGAAAGAAAGATTAGTGTTAGGGAGCTTGTATCTATAATTCTGAATGGCTAATTTAAAAATTTCCAACTCATCTGGTTGTAAAAAATCAGCTCTTTTCCAATAGTGGAAATGCTTAGTTTGTCAATTAACTTCCTAATAAATTGTTTCCATTGATGTTAATATGTCACTTCAATAAATAATGGCCAAAGAACTGATATTAGGAACTATTTTAAATTCCCCTAACTGATCTCTTTGATTTAGTCATCAGTTATTAATTCAAATATCTCTATAAATTCCAAACTCCAATTTAAAGAAAATTGGAAATTATATTGGTTTCAATTTATTGAATAAAAGGAGCAACATTCACATTTATTTTCTACCTTGTTTCTGGCAATCCAGTAGGTTCTTACAAGTTTTATATGTATGTTATTCATATTATTACTCATATCGTTTTAGTCAGATGCAAAGAAAAGTCTTGGATAGTTAGACATACTGAGAGTTACACACGTGTAAGGATGCTAAGCCATGAAACTGGAGTCCTGATTCAGTTGTTCTTTAAAAATCTGTTCTTCTATATACCATGCATTACTTCCTCCTTCATCGTTGTCCAAAAGCACATATATTAACATTGTTTTTTTTTTTTTAGTTTCCAGTACTTTAAATACTTCAAGACTCAATGCAAAATATTTTTTGTCAAAATAAGAATCAGATGACTAGTTGGCAATAGTATAAAAGACTCATTGAGTAATTCATATGTGTCGGGTCCCTGTGTTACTTGATTTTACAGGCATTGATTAATTTAATACTTATAATTAGAGTGTGAAGAAGTAAGTGATAATTTTTATCTTTATCATACAGCTGGAGGAGCTGAGCCTTAAAAGTAGAATACAGGTGTTATTGAAAGGTACAGTGAATGTTAAAATAAAAATAGAAAAAAATATTATGATTAAAAAAACACGCTACCATCAAGTCCCATTGATATTCTCCTCCTCCATTTGAGCACACTTGCCCAGCCCCTCTTGCCACTTGTTGAAGGATTTTTTTTTTTTAAATGAGAGTCTTTGTGTGGCTACCCAGATGTCCTAAATTAATTAAAAATGTTCACAGCAATTTCTGTCTGTCAAATGAAAACAGTATGGTGTGTCCTCATCTACCTTATTTACTGGATTTGACACCATGAAAGTTCTTGTTCTTTCCAAAGTCAAAAAGATCAAGAAAGATAAATGATTTGAATTCATTCAAGGCACAGAGGTAGGCATGAGGACACAAGTAATGATATCGATAACAACAACAAAAAAAGGGACTTTCTCCATTGCCGCAGGAAGCTGCAGGAATGATGAGATAAGTGTGCTTGAAACGGGGGATATTTTGAGGGAGATTAATGGCAATGTAATATCTTTTCCTTTAATATATCCTTTAAATTTAAATATTTATAGAAAATTTTCAATCACATCTCTTGTAAGCATGTACGTGCAAAACAAGATACAGTGAATCTTTAGTCTGTAGATAATGGAACCATGACAGGCACCTCTGTAGCTGTATTTTTCTTTCCTTACTGTCTTCAGATAATCACTCCTTATTGCACAATGATATTTGTCTTCTCCGCTTACAGACTTTTTAGCATAACACTCAACATGCCTGTCGAGGACGCAGCTCTGTGTGTTTTTAAGAAGAGACTCTGAAACTGAACTATTTATGTTCAGACTTCTTCTCAGGCATGTCACAGTTTACTATGTAATCTCTTTGTGCCTCAGTTTCCTCATCTGTAAAATCGACATAAGAGTCATAAAGTTTCACAGAGAATTGATGGAAGAACTCAATGAGTGATATTAGAAAGATTAAATAAAGAGCCATGTAGATGGGAGTCAAATAAGTAGCAGCAGCTTCTTCGTGATGACCTTGAGGACTGGTGCTCTGCCCTCGGTCTGCGTTTGCTTCACCACCTTGCCTTCCCTTACAGTTACTCATTCACATACCTTCCAAAAGAGAGTGATTTTTAAGCTCCTGGCTGTTCCTTCTATAGGCTAAGAATACTGTTCAGTTAGTACTCATGCCTAATTGAATCAGTGAATCTCTGCGGTCAAGGATGTGGTTTCCCTCCAGTACAATGCTGATGACCTGGTGTCCCACAACACCGTCTATCTAACAGAGCGGCAGTTAACACTGGAAATTGTTAATTTCTAATATGATCATTTAGTGCTTTCTATATATATGATGAACTAATTTCCCTATGAAATTGCCTGGGCCCTAATCCCTGGAATCTGTACATTTGTTACCTTCTTGGAAACAGAGGACTTTGTGGCCATGATTAAGCAATCTTGAGAAGAGGGGACAATCTGGGATTCTTCAGGTTGGATCAATTGAATCACAGAAGTCTGTGAAAGGGAGACATAGAAGAGAAATCAGACTGATGACATTGCAGGGGGAAGGCGAGGAGCCATGGGCAGGCTCTACAACCTAGAGAAGTGTACTGAACACTCTTCCGCGGAATCTTCATAAGAACTCATCCCTGCTGATAAGTTGATTTCAAGATTCCAGAACTTCAGTGTTATGAGACTCTAAGTTCGCTCTATTTTAAACTTCTAAGATCATGATAACTTGTCTCAGTAGCAACAGAAAGTAAAATCTGCTGCAATAAAAGGAAACATATTAGGAGGTATAGAAAAGAATAGAAAGAAGGAAAGAAGAGAGAGTTGGGAAAAACCAAGAATGCTTTATTGTGTTCGATTCCTGAGTGGTGTGGAGACTAGAAATGAAAGTGTGTAAACAGAATTGATCTTTAGAAATGATGGAGAAAAAAATACGATTTGAATTTTTCGGAGCAAAATTCTAAAGCAACTCCTTTTTAAGCTTCTTAGTAGTCAGTAGAAGTAGATGTGAGAAAGGATCTGTGATTAATTCATTCTCAAATTGCAGATAACACAATCCAAATTCAGGGTTGATGTTTAGAAACTCAATGTTGGTAATGGTAAGTGAGAGTTTCACATATTTTAAAAGAAATTATGATATGTGATGTGTCTGCTCAGGCCTCCTGGCCCTGCCCTCCTGCCTCTGCTCCCTAGTTCTGCTCTCCCCCCCCCCCCCCCCCAAAACGATTTTGTACAGGGGAGCAGTGGAAAGGAAGCAGCAAGACTGGCAGTGAGGGGCTGATGCTGTGAGTGCCATGTAACAACGGGTCTCCATAAATGCTGAACAGAAGCTTTAATGGCAATTCCGGCAGTAATCACCTTTGTTCCCCATGTATTTTGAATTCGATTTAATTTGAATTAAATAGAAATAAAAACTCTTTACCATTTCTCACAAACGACTGTAATTTTCTCTCAAGCTGTTACTCACAGACACAGTTTGTTGCACCTTGGAAAGAACATTCCTGTCTTTTTTTAAAATTTTTTATTTTTGTCTTGAGGATAATGTCTTGAAAATGAACTGATTTTTAAAGAATGAACTTCAACACCGTGAATTAACATGAAATATAAACTCTTCTAAATTCTCCAGATGAGAAATTTTCGGTTTACTTGCCTTCCTTTTATTCCCTTTATGCCACCCCATCCAATCGTAACACCCAGTTTGTCTTTTTCCAGGCTGTAATACTCCTGTCAGTATCTCTGTGTGGAGAATTTAACTCACCACATAGCTGTAACCCCGAATGCCAGAACCAAAATGTCTCCATTACGACTTCAAGTAGCTCAATTCTCTGGTGCCAGATGGTATGCAAATTGATCTCTTTCCACAGACACAGATGTCAGGGTGCCCAAAGTTTGTTAGAGTGCTTGCATCCACTCCTGCTGGGAATATAACCTGGTAGAATTTGGCTTACCTGCTAATGAGCTTCAGAATATTGACTCAGTCTCTGATGGAAGCTTTGAAGCCTGGACCCTTCTATTCATCAAAATGACAATGATTAAAATTCAAAATTGGGGCTAAATAATTTTTGAAATAATGTCTGTTGGATGGAACATGTAACTAGATAGAAGAAATTTACAAAAATAGGATAATTGCAAAAGTGGAATTTCACTGAATTAGAGGTCTGATTTCTTTTCCCTTTTTCCTTTGTTGTAAATACTATCAACGAGAGTATTAGGTTGGTCTTAATAAACACAGTGAAGACCTGTCTGCATCTATGCATCATTTCTTTGATGTGTAAAGAAAGGAAGGATGGATATCAAAGATGTTAGGACTAAACTTGAATTAGATAAGAATTTTTAGAATCAACAGCTGAATTGAAACTTGATAGTTTTTTTTCCTTTTGCAATAATATTCAGTTTCAATTTTGCATAATTCTGTCCTATGTAGTGGAATAGTGTTGTTTGTTTCTATTCGCAGTTAGGTAGTCCTTTGATCAAGTTGTTTATTCAATTTATATATATTCAAAGATTGGATGAAAAGTTAAGCTTAAAATAAATACAACTGGTAAGGTAATTCTTTTTAAATTAAAAAGGTTTTAACTGTAATCCAATAATACAAAAATTATTTTCAATTTAAAATTATCCTTTCATCATCTTCTTCTCTGAGAAAATGGAGAAAATTCCAGAATATTGTATGTATGAAGTATCATCTTGAGAGTGAAAGATAAGGCTACATAGAAGCCTAACATTTTTATATTATGTTTTACTTTTATAGTTGTCAAGCGACTTACTTGATTTTTGCAGTAAGTTTTTGGGAAACCCTTGTAGTCTTAATGGACATCCTTATCGCTTGCACAGCATAGCTATCTGGGAGAGCAAATAGACAGCGGGTAGGGGTTGTTCCCTGGCAAATATTTAATAAATTTTAACTATGCTGATGCTGGTGAAGACAATAATGATGAGGGTATCACAGAAGATTAGTAATGCTGCATGTGTGGCATATGTTCCTAGCCACTTTACATTAATACACATTCTAAAATTTTAAAATGCCATTTTAATGACTTCATAAAATTTTATGGCTTTTCATTCTTCCATTTGTTGTGACTTTATTTTTGTGTTTTGTGCTTTATTGCCTCCTATCTTTCCTGGCTTGTGGGTTACCTGTTAAGTAGATAAATAATCAGTTGTGGCTTTCACATTAGGAAGTTGACAGCTCTGGCTACAAATATTTATCAATTTATGTTGGACCTTTATTTTCAATGTATTTGTTTTGTTTTTGTTTTTATTTTTATTTTTTTGTGACAGTGTCTTGTTTATTACCCAGTCTGGTCCCATACTCACTATGCAGCCTGTGCTGGCCTCAAATTCACAACAATCACCATGCCTCAGCCTCCCATGTGCTGGGTTATAAGTAAGCATGACCACAACCAGCCAATTTAAATGTGGTCCTGGGGAGTCAAACCCAGGACCTGTGCGTGTGAGACAAGGGGCATGCTGACCTATGCTCCTAGCCCATCTTCAGGTATTTTTCAGTATAGTCTTGTAGCATGATTTCTTTATTTCTCTCTGGTGAAAATTAATTTTTACTAAGTTCAGCCTTCAACTCACATCCAATTACCTTCAAACTAATGAACAATTTATGCTTATAAATTTATGTATTAAAAGAGAATATTTTCACTCTAAAACACAACTTTATCTTACTCTCATCATTTGCATCCATTTCATTCATATCAGATACATTTTAGTCCCCAGTTTGCCTAGTATATAAAGGAACACTACTAGCTCAAAAACTTTCACGATATGTGGCTTTCTTCCAAAAAATTGGAATAACTAATTCAATTCATGTCAGATTTGCAGTTTTACTGATTTTTAAACAGTATCACTATCATCACTAGTAAAAATATTGGCCTTTCTTTAATATAGAAGGTATGAGTAGTCAGGTGTAGCCCATTAAGTAAACAGAACTGCTTCCATATATACTGCCAAGGATCCCCTGTGTCATTTAGTAATAAGGTAATGCTTTGTAGTAAATATTAGCATGTATATAAATTGCAATCATTTTTCTTCCACCTTCTACTATCTTAAAAAAAGAAAAAAGGAAAACAACCAATGCTATTATGAAACCCAAAAGGCTTCTGTTGTTTTGGCCCACCAACTCCTAAATTACCTCATGATTTCTCCCTTTATGTTCCTCTTTTATAATTGCCACTGCATTGAAAACTGAGCCCAAGGAGGTAACAGTGATGAGAAAAGTTTATCCGTGACTCTTAATGTCATGTAATTAAGATTCAAATCCTCCACAGCTCATGCATAATAAAGATAGATTCTACAAATTATATTGGCATTTATAGAAATAAAAGTTTATGACTGTATAATGCTGGTTTTAAAGAAATTTCAACTAATTAATGTAGACCTCATGGCAAAAAGCAATTCAAACAGTTACAAGAGTCTGGTGATAGAGTCTTCTAATGCCAAGATTCTGGGACACTGGGGCAGAAGGATCATGGATTTGAGACCAGCTTGGGCAACTTGTGAAATTCTGTCTCAAAATCAAAAATAAAAGTTGACTGGGTATATCTTAGTCATTTTTTGTTGCTGTGACTCAATACCTGACACCCACAAACTCAGGAAAGGAAAGGCCTATTTTAGCTCACAGTCTCAAAGGTCACAGTCCATTAAGGGGTGGGCGGTGACAATCGAAGTACATGGCAGAGAGAGAGGTGGAGGCAGCTTCCCAGGACAAACAGGAAGACAAGTGGAGGCTAGGCCTCTGTCCTCTGAGCCAAGGTGTGTGTTTCTATATCCAGAATGAATTAATACAGAATGCTGCAACAATGCCTCTTAGAAAAACGTCCTATAAATCTAAGATTTTAAATAAGTTGCCTCTAGGAGGCTATTTACCCTTACGTAGGAATTTCCTAGGTTTTCCTGTCCAAATATTCCACTAGGTAAAGTTGAAATTTAGTATTGAAGTTGAGTATTTAAGATAGAAAACCTATCTTTAAAAATGTAAAAAGATAAGGCAAAAGGGAGAAGAAACAATAAGTTATAAAAGAAATGCAACATTAACTAAAAATTGTGCTTCCTGTGATAAATATATACTTTATGTTACTATTCAGCTTAGAAAATACATTTGAAACAAATTTAACAATTTTGCAATATTCCTATGTGGTTGGCCTGATTTAAGTGTTTGTATGTTTTAAGTATGAAGTTTTGATTATTATTTTTCTTGTTTTTACATAAAAGAAAACTGAAGTACAGCAAAATTAAATACCTTCCAGAATTCTTAGAAAATTTTGAAGACTGGTGATAACTGGCTTTAAATTGTGTAGTTTGACTGTAGAACTTTTGTTTTTTATCACTGTAATGCTTTGGAAATAAATTATTTTGGCCCTCATGAACTTTTTTTGGCAGCTTCAAATGGGCTATCTCCTTACACCAAGTGCACACATGAGAACCCTCTCTGTGCTATATGCCTCAGAGGATGATGACAACTCAGGGCTTGAGAGAACTGAAGTGTAATTACATGGGGGTTTTGATTTCAGTTCTGAAATCTACTGCTTTGATACTATATTTGAGAACCAGTTTCCTTAATTATACCTAAATATAATGTTGTAGAAGATATTTAACCTTCCTAAATTATTTACTATTTAATTTTGACTATTATCAATTTGGTGCTTAGTAGAATATTCTGAATAGCAGGTAATTAGAAAATTATTAACAAATAAATTGATAAAGTTTTTACCCCATGCAAGAGATGAATTCTAGCTTCATATATGTATCCTCAAAATGTACCAAATTATGTAAACTTAAGATAACATTTTTTTATAATCCTTTCTTTCAATATTCTTCTTCCAATGAAGGCAATGAGGTACGTGTGTAAGAAGTGACAGTCACCTGTAAGCATCATCAAAAGTTGACAAAGATGCAGATTACACTTAATTATATGGTGACAAAAATGTTCCTTGTGAAAGCTGAGAATATATGTTTCATAATACAGTTGTTGGTATGGTTCTGTGTTTGATTTTTAGAAATGAAAAAAAATTGCAAAGTTTTAAGGAGAAAAATGAAGTGCAAGCTGTTTATTTCGCAAAGATTATGAAGGTCATAAGCTGGAACTACACAGACCTTTTATGAACTCTCAATTTGCAGTAATGGGTGAACATACATGGTAGTGTGCAGACATTCTCCCAAAGCTCTCATTTTCTAGTTTAGGATAAAGTGATGGAATCATAAACTTTTCCATATCTATGAATCATGGCTTCCATAGTGAAACTAGTAGATATTTCTCCTATTTTTCAGTCTTTCAAAACTTGACACCCCTCTTCCACATGTATATATGCTATCTTTACATTTACTTACATTCCTGGTTCTGCTAATATACTCAGTGATTCTGTGTTCCTTGAAAAAAAAATTAATGTATAAAGCTTTTGAACTATACATTTTTTAAAGTTAAAAAATACTACTTGAAAAAGTACAAGAGTCATTATAATATGCTTAAATGAGAGAAAAAAAACAAAATAAAAATAAAGGTTAGTATATTGTATTGAATTGCTACTTCCACCAAAATGAAATTCACATTTACATGAAACCTCAGCAAATGAGATTATTTAGAAGTAGAGTCTTTGCAAATGTTAACTGTTAGGGTTTTCAATATAAAATCATTCTGGAGTCAAGACTAAACCTAAGACATATGTTCTCATAGAAGGACACAGAGACTGCAGAACACAGGACATTTGAATATAATTGGACTGAGGCAACTGCAAATCCAGAAATACTTCTAGTGACTGAGAGACAAAAGAACACAGGGAGAAACAGAGAAAGTCTTCTTCAGAGTCTGAAAGAAGCCTGGTCCTGGCTACACCTTGAGTTCACGTTTCTACTTTCCAGAAATACGAATAAGATTATTTGGGTGATTTTCAGCCATCGTATTTTTGGTAATTTTTACACTGTCCCTAGAAAAATAGTGCAACCAGTTTGAAACAATGCATGACAGACATGCATACCAATAAATATTTTCTTATTCTGTTGATTTTGCTTCCTAAAATAGATTATGTGATTAAAGTTTTATGATGTGAATTATAGAATATTGTGTCATGAAAAAAATTTGATACATACTGTGCAAATATCGTATATATTTTTGTATGTATTACCCGTGGCATCACAAAGGAAGGTCCAGGGCTGGGGAAAAGAAAGAGCAGGAGTTTATCATTGCTGGCTGCACCCTCAGGGATCAGCCATACATTCAGTCATTCACTCCTCCCAAGGTCCCAACAGCCCCTCTTCCTAACAGCATTTGACATCCATAGGAAACATACAACATTTGAATTCATGAGGCTTTTGGGGGACCTTCCAGGTACAAGCCATAAAATTCTGTTCTTGGTCTCCAAAATAAATCGTGTAAAATGCATTTGGTTCATCTAGAAGAGTTGCTAAAATCTTAACATTTCCCACAGTGCTGACAGTTCAATCTCAGAGTCTCTGAGATTCAGGGCCTACTCTTAACTGTTAATAACATAGTGTAAACGGTCTCAATCCAAAAGAAGTGAACAGGAGGACAGAAAGCAATTGTTCCACAACAATACCAAAACCCAGCAGGGCAAACGTTAAACCCTGTTGTTCCATTTAATTCTTTAGCTCCATGATCAGCACCTAGGGCCACGCTGCAATGAGACATGAGCTCCAAAGGCAGTAGGTGGCCTAAACCTATGGCATGTCCTCTTGCTGAAACGTCCGTGGGTTCTTTTTTGTTCTGTTATAGCTTTTGGCCTTCCTCTACAAATCGTCTATGTTCTTCACATCTCCAAATGCCTGAGGTGCCCTCTACACCTTCAGCTTCTCTTTCATGGCTTCATGTTCTGCCCTCCTAGGGGCACACTCCCTGGCCTCCAAGACCTTCTCCTGGAATCCAGAAGGGATCTTGCCTGACCCATGACTCTTCCATTCTGCACGACTGTAACACCAGGAGGGCAATAGCAAGATTGGCCAGACTTGAGCAGTAGTCTGGTTTCCTTGGACCATGGCCGCGGAGGCCTTTGACTTTTCAAGTGGCTGAATTCCTTTGGGAATTCTCTTGTAGATTGGCTGGCAGGGTGCCTTGGGGCTCTCTTCTCAAACAACAATTTATTCCTTTGCACCTTTGAACATAAAGAGTGAAATCTTGTCATATCCTCATATGCCCTTAAGGCATCTTTCCTATAATCCCGATGCAAGGTACTTGGTTTCTTTCAATACCACTCTCTTCAACAACCATCTACTTTTTGCCCCGATTTCATTCACTTTCTATCTGGAAAAATTGTACACTGTTTACATCTTTTATCTCCACTGTGTTTTGATTCTCAACATATAGCTGATATAAAGATGTGAGCAGTAACCTGAACTTTGGGTTGCCTTGAAAATTTCTCCACTAGATTAAGTCATCCACTGCTTTTAATCTCAGTATCAAGCAAGTTTCAGAACAGAGGCAAAGCACCAACACAGTTTTTGCCAGAGTGTAACATGCATTGTTTGTAGACTGTCAATAAAATTCTCTCCATCTGAAAGCTCTTAAGCTTGGTCTTTCCACACTGTACATCTGTCATCATTCTGGTCTTCTGAGCTCTGATCTGAGTATCCCATCAAGCTCTGCTAAAGACTTATAGGTCTTCCCTAGGTGGCGTCTTTAAACCTTTCCAAATCCTCCCTCAAACCAGTTCCAGAGGCTTCTAACCAGGTGAAGTTACAGCAGTGACCGCACTTCTCTGATGGTGATTTCTGTGTTAGCCATTTCTTATTAATGAGACCAAAATCCAGACACCCACATCATCAGAGGGGAAATATTTCTTTTAGTTCCTGTTTCAAACTTTGTTCACAGTTGGCTGGTAATGGCCAACTCTGGCAGAAAACAACTTCTCACAGCTTCATAAGGGCTCAGGGAGAAGTTGGATCAGAAATGTATTCTTTCAGACCACACCCACAGTGATCTGCCACATTCTCAGTAATTTATCCTCATTCTACCAGACCCCACGTCCTGACAGCATATGATATGCATAGATAATCTGATATGTTCTAGTATGGGAAGCTTTTGAGGGTATATTTCAATTCTAAACTCTCACATTGAACTTGCACAAGGTCATGGGTTCAAACTCTAGCACAGAAAAAAAAAAAAAAGTACCAGGAATTGGTAAACTAAAACCTGAGAGGTAAATTCAGCTGCCTTTGTCTCAGAATTAAAGATTATTGGAAAAATAAAGTTTATTTTAATACAGCCACACCCATTATTGAATTCATTGCAGATGGTTATTTTCACTTTAAAATGAAAAAAAGAAAAAGTTATGGTAGAGGTTGCATGACCAGAAAATGTTATCTAGCTCTTAGAAAAAACACATTTCTAATGATAATCGGGTATAGTAAATATCTCATTACAAATAATTTGTGTACCACATACATATTAGAATCAAATATGGCTCCTTGTGGGTGTTTTTTGTTGTTGTTTTAAAGTGATTGAAAATTTGCCTTGGGAATTGATTTGTCATTGTCCCAAAATCTTCATCTAATTACTAGAGATGTAGATAAATGTTTGTTGAATTCAGCACATTTATTTAATCAGAAATTTGTCAGCTATAATATATGGTTGAAATGTTTGTATTAATTACATGCTGAAGTGTTAATTATAGGTTTGCAATTGTACCATTAACACTAGCACAAGCATATTAATTACAGAAGTTCTTGATGAACCTCTTGACAGACATGTTAGGATAGAAGCTATTAAGTCGAGATGGGGCTGACTGATGCTACTTAGAGTAAAATCAGAGATGCCAGCTTGCTTATGAACTAGGGCTTGGGGATGAGACCTAGGGGGAAAGGGGACAGATCTTGTCCTTAGGCATTGAGACAGGAGTGAGGTAGATAATGTCACAATTTGGCACTTTCCTTGAAACTGGAGAAAATGAATTTACACTGCCTCCCCACCCCCCCACACAAGAATATTCAAGGGACAGACCTGTGCCAAGAATTTGAAAGAAATAGTACAACTAAGCAATGTTTTCAGTATGAAAACAAGGGAATTTAAACCAAAGCTCTAAAAAAGAGCAGAGCCCAGTGTAGCTGAATACTAGGTGGATACTGCTAATTTTTCCATCCTAAAATGGATAGGATAAATTTTAATAGCTTCATTTTCTTGTTCTCCTTCCTTTTCTTCTTCTTTTTTTAATAAGATAAGGCTTACTAGTTCTAAGTCGCAGAAAATAGGTCTTGAGATTTGTATTATCATAAGTATTGCATCATTTTGACAATCATGCACATTTAGGAATGACTGGGGTACACTGATTTTAAACTGAGGCAGGAAAAAGTAAAATTTCAGCACAGATACAAATGTTTGGTATTAAGTCCTTCTTATAATTATGTCAGCTATTTTAAAGACACTGAGTGCTTTATAAAACTTTTTAGTTTTCAAGAAAAATAAATGTTAACAAACTTGAATTTGAAAGACAGTCGAAACTGATTCTTCCATCATCTAGTAGGTTTTAAATCATGGTACATTTAATTATGCATTTGGAATATATTCTGGGGATCTAGCAAATATTATTTGAACAAATGTATACAAGACCATATTTAAATTTACTTTTAGTGGTATGTTTGCTGATAATAGATTTCTACGTCAACAATTTTCATCTAGTATTTTGAAGATGTCACTACATTTATGTCCCCCCAAAAGAAAACAACAAAAAAACTGTTAGAAAAAAACCCATTGCAATTTCTATATTTGTTCTGTAATTAATATGACTTTTTTCTCTGGTACCCTTGAAGTGTTTATCACTGTTGTTTAGCAATTTGTTATATTATGCCTCAGTGTGGTGTTTTTAGGGCTATATTGCTTATATTTCAATAAAATTCTTATATCCAAAGTTTTAGCTCAATATATTCATAATTTTATCATAATTTTATTTGGAAAAATTTGAGTTATTTTTGCTTCATTTTTTATTTGTAATGTCCATTTTGGAAACTCAAATACATATATGTATAGATTAGTTTAATGCTTGTTTTTGACATTTTTATGGGCTAGATTCTCCTTGAACACTTTCAGTTTCTCTATTTCAATTATTCAATCTTTTGTTCTGTAGTGTTCATCAAATCCGTTATACTTGTCACTTTGATATTCTAAATTTCATCTCTGAAACTGCTACATATTAAAAATTGTCCCCTTCTATATATAAGATTCCATGTTTATATGTCTGTGCATATTATAAAAGATTTAATATGTCATTTTTAAATTTTAAAGGATTTTTAAATAATTTAATTATCTATATAATTTCTGGGGCTATTTCTACTTATTGTTTTTTCACTGCTAACACATCATGTTCTGATATTTTTTATTTGTAATAATTTTTGATTTACGTAAAATATACTTTGTTGGATATAGGTAGTATTGGAGTAATTTAAATTTTATGTAACTTGCTTTTAATCTTTGTTACAGGCCCAGGACAGCCTATATCTTAAGAGTTTAATTGATCTTCATGCTGAGATAATCAGCTCCTAAGTTCTCTAACCAATGTCTCATATTTTATAAGATCCCTATGAAAATATATTTCTAAGAATTCCCTGGAAATTGCTTGATCGACCTCTTTCCAGAGGTCTCAAGTTTTATGGAACTTCATCTGAAATCTACTCGGGGCGTCATTTCACCAACTACGACTATTCTTGTGCAATTTTCAAGAGGTCTTTCTCTCTCTGTGCTCCTCTTTTCTCTGTTGTTTTACACCATGATTCTATTTAGATTTCCCAAGTGCCCATTGCTATCCACTTAACTCTTTGAGACTCTTGGTCTTTAACTGGGCTTTTCTTTCTTCTGCAGAGGTTTAGAAATACACCTAGGGTGAAACTGAAGCCATCATAGCATTCCTGTTGTTGTTGCATTCTTGCCAATGCCTGTTGCTCAGAAACTAAATTTGCTTGTTTTCTTAGTGCCTGTGATGGAAGTACAATCTCTTTAAGAGTTATTATCTCATAGGCAGAATTTTCATTTTGTTAGTACACACACACACACACACACACACACACACACACACACACACACATATGTATGTATTCAATTCAGGAACAATTTTGATGGCAAATAATTTAATGTAGAGAAGTCAATAAAATTTTAAGACATTGGCTTATGTTGAACAATACTTTCTAAAGATTTGTCTTACGCACATTTTTGTCACTAGGACACAATACCTGACGTAACAAAAGAGAGGAAAGCTTTACTGTACCTCACATGCCAGAGATCTTAGCCCAGTCATGCATGGCGTGCTGACAGTGGCAGAATGATGAGGCAGAGGGTGTGGGGAAGTACATTTATTTATCCTATTGTGGCTAAGAGAACAAGTGAGAGAGATTGAAGAGTAGTTGAAGGCAGACTTGCATCCCAGCGGCAACACCCTCAGAGATCCGACCTCCCAACTAGGCCCCATCTCTTAGCAGCATATGAAACCCATATATTAATTCATTGTTTCAATTAAATCTTACTATCCAATTACCTTTCAAATACAATAGGCATTTGGAGATATATGCTGATTCAAATCGTAACAGAAGGTTACTTCAATTCTTAGATTAAACGTGTTGTTGGTTTTGATTGCTGAAAATATGAAAGATATTGCCTGCATTTGAAAATCTTTATTATAGACCTGTAATCAATATAACAAATGCTATTTTAAATGTACTGATTTGTTCATAGTAACCTAAGTAAAATTCTCTAGATCATCAATAAGAGACTAATAAAAAAAAGTGTCATAGCAGGTAATGCTGCAGTGTTCATTCTGGAGGCATTTTGTTGTTTGCAGAAATCATGTGGGAATTTTACTGTAAGACTCAGTCTATTGAATGCAGAGGGTTGGAATCAACTTATTCTCATGTCCATTAAGGACAATCAAGGGTATAGAAAATCACTGAGGTTCTTCTCTTAGACATAATGATAAGCCCAGAAAATGTTTCTGTTTTTCTAAAGATAGATTGAAAAATCATTGACTTTGAAAGTTCAAACAATAGACCTTCTGCACATGAATTAGTTCCTCAAATTTATACCCCCCATGTAGTCTGGAAATCTGTCAGCCAAGATGTTGTTATATTGTGGCCTAAAGGTTTTGGAAACACACTGTATACTTTCACGTGGGGGTAAAAAATGAGAACTGTGTTTTGTGAAAGGAAATTTTTACTCAGGCTTTATAGCCGACTCACTAATAAACTATTTTTAAACAGAAGTTTAAATTTCAAGAACTGAAACATGTAAGGATGTAAGTTGGATTAGGCAAGGGTCAGCAAAACATCACACACAGAAATAACACTTTCAGGAACAATATGAAATAGAAGAGAATTAGAGAATATAAAACAAGTAAAAAAATGGAATAAATAAAAGTCACTTAGGATGCACTAGGATCTAGTAATGTGCTATATTTAAAAAAAACAAAAGATTGGACATATCCCCTTTGATCCAGCAATATCTCTTTGAGACTATTCCCAAAAGAATTAAAATAACACATAACAAAGATACATATATACCCATGTTTACAGCAGCATAACAATAGCTAAAATGTGGAAGATGCCAAAATACCCATTAACAGACCAATGGGTATACAAATTGTGGTATTTATATACAGTGGAATACTCTGAATCTAGAAAGACAGATAGGTTTGGAGGCTTTTGTAGCTAAATGGAAGCAACTTGAGACCATCATGCTTAGTGAAGTGAGTCAAAAGCAGAAGTGAAATATCGATGGTTTCTCTGATATGAGAGACCCAGATCGAATTATCTCACAAAACTTAATGTGGTAAATAATGGGTACTGGGGGGATAGGGTGTATAGGGGGATGGTCAGAAGGAGAGAGGGGAAAGTCTTATAACTTTGCTGTAAACTTAAAATTTTGCACTTAAACTTATCAATAAAATGGGGAAAAATGACAAAGACATTGGTGAAGAAGAAAACGAAAATATAATAACTGAAAAAGTGAAACCATAAAAACTATCTTTCACTGGAAGAAACAGATATTTAGCAAAAAAAAAAAAAAGGCTATATAGGCTTGGGATGTGCACAATGAGTAAAATAAGGTAGAAAAAAGGAAGGAATTGATTTTCTTGGAGAATGATATATCATTCAAGGAATGTCGCTAGAATAACATAGTAAAACAATAGGTTGGCTTGGAGATGATTCATATTTAGGCTGCAAGTTTTCCTTCAGAAGAGACACTAATACTTAATTGTAGAAGGCATAATCATATTCCAAAATGTTGAATGAATATAGTTTCACACTCAAAGCCAGTTATGAGCAAGTAGAACTCAAAAGACAAAAGTGAAATACTACAACCAGTCAGAAGTGAGAAAACATACTTACAAACAATAAATAAATAAATTAGACAGGCTATAGATGTTTTAGTAAGCCAGAACTAAGTGGAAAGTATCTTTAAGTTTTTTTACTAAAAGTATAGAAATTTAAACAAAAGTTCACTACAGTTCTGTAATGGATATGAAATAAATAAATTTCTGAACACAGAACAATGAGGTAGTTTATCAACAGCAGCTCTTCATAAAGCTACCTCCTAAAGAATATCTTTCTGGAAATTGACTAGTATGTAAGATATAACAGGAAGAAGATGCAACAGTTAATGTGGGAATATGAGATGGAAATTTTCCCACCTTGTATTGTTAATAAAAATTGTAATAGAAACTAATACACAAGCTATTGGACAAAATAGAACTAAGGTACATTATAACATGAGAGGCACATTTCTATATGTTTGATTTTTTTCTATTTTAGTGAAGACATTAAATAATGCACACATATAAACTTCAGACACATTCATAAAACACATACTCAACTTAGAGTTTAATTATTCAATATATCAAAATTTTAGAGTAACTATTGAATAAATAGAGAATTTACATCACCCAAAGTAAGTAACAACAAAATAGATGAATAATTCAATTAATATATAGGCAGAAAAGATTTAAAAATGTTAGAAAACAGTTCAACTAGATGTCAAATAAAATGCCAAAGATTAATTCAAACTTACCTGCAGTTATCAGAAGTTTATAATTTTCTTAAGCTTATATTCTACTAGAACTATAAAGTATACAAGCAGAATAGTGGCAGGGTTGCAAGGAAAAATTGATAAACATATCAGGCTTAGAAATTTTGTCACGAATTTACATAAAACTTTGAGAAACGTGATTGTGTATATTAAATATTTGTGAAATGCTACTAGTAAGTTTCACTTAATATACTTATCTAAGTCTCTGTTCAAAAAGTCAAGGCTATGCATATTCTTGACAAGAAAACACAGAATATCTATGCATGATGGTATGTATTGAGCCAACAAGGAGCTGGATGATCTTCAAAGGACCTAAGATATTATTATCTATTGTCTTTGAAAATACTAATATCTAAACTAAAATGAAGGGTGAAAACTGCAAAGATATAGTGCATGAACATATTAAGGAATATACACTTGTAAATAATTCAGAAGGCAATTGAAGAAATTATAGTAGAAATTTAAAACTACAAAGGAAAGCAAGATGAACATATCATGTCTCAAAATGTGTTTCCAGGTATTTGTATGTCTAAATCAGACAATGTATGTGATTAAAGAATTAAAATATGGAATTTTCACATTTTAAAATATTATTTTAAGTAATTCTTGAAAGTATGGTATACTGATTTTTCTAAATGATTTCATTTAGACTTCTCAAACTCAATTTGAAGTTGATATCATAATAAATATATTTTTCTGATGAAGAAATTGAGGCACAGATAATCACACATGCAGAATGCAGAATTGGGTAACTTCAGAGAAGGGATTCAGAGGGGCAACTAATTCGCAGAATCAATTTATCACCTAATGATTTTTATATATCGATAAGAGAACAACAGAATAAGCTTCCAAGTGGTGAAAAAAGAAATCGAAGTACAAGCAGGAAGATATAGGTAGGGGCAAGAGTTCATAAAATACACAGAGATGTAAGGAAATAAATCTTCAATGCTAAAATCGATTTCAAGATATAATGAAAAACAGTAAGATAGATGTGAGAAAAATAACATTCGGCACTGAGGTATCATTCCTGAAAGAGTGAGTGTGATTACAGATGTAACAACTATCAAACATTATAACACTGTAATTACTGTATGTCATACATTTTAAGTACTTGGCGAAATAGCATGTAAACAGTCTACAGCTTTTAGTTTTAGAACAACTGTATTTAAAACTTAGGAATTGTAAGCTGATAAAAACTTTCAAAGAAAGGAAAATATGTTTGATAAGGCTAATACCATAAACACCCAATAAGAAATGCTCCATGTGGGAAAAGAAAGTCACAAATCAGTCTCAGAAATGAAAAATTTGAATCACTCAATTTAGTATTGCAATAATTTGCATAAAATGAGACTTAACCTATACAATTAATTCAATCACATTTAACTATGAGACATCTGATAATAAAACATAACCATACTAAGAGATGAGAGAGAAAATGTGTGAGGCTTAAAACTGTACAACATATTCCATGACTCAAATTGGGTTTGCTATAAAACTCTTAAAAATAAAAATAGAAAGAAATTTTCTTGTGAGAAAACATCATACAAACAACAAGTGAGATTCATTCTAGGAAGCAGCTGATGCGTATTCTGCAGAAGCATCCATCACGTTATGAAATACTAGAAAGACTCAAGATCTGTTGTGCTCGGAGGACACTCAGGCAACGCATCAAAGCAGAACGTGGGCATTAACAGCAAACTTGCAAAATCCATGCACGTGCTGTTTTTTATCTATCAGTACAATACAAATGCCCCTTCTCTGACCTCGGTGATTTATACTGTCATTGTATAAGGTTTTAGGATTGGTGCACACTGTGTGAAGGGCACGTAGAAATTCTCAATCCATTTTTTCAAACTTTTGATAAAAACAAAAGTATTTCAACATCAAAACTGAAACTTGAGACAAATTGATGCTTTCACGCTTTTTAAAAAATGGAAAATGGAGACTGCAGCCCATAGTTGGTAAGGTAAGAAGAAAAATTACTAGGAAAATTAAAGATATAAGTTCAGTATGGTGGTTTGATTGTCTACATCTGAAAGCTATTAACAGGTACATATAATAAGAACTTACATATAGAGGTAATTATTAATATGAATATATGTAAACTTATAAACAAGCAATTCCTTTCCTAGGAATTATTTAGGAATACTTTCAAACATCTAATTTTAACTTTACAGTGGAGTTTTGAATAGTCTTTTTGGTTGTGGATGGGAAAATGTTGATGGAACTCAAGGCCTTCACACTGAGCTACATCTCAAGCCCATATAAATTTTTATTTTGAGATAGGCTTTCATGAAGTTCTTATGTTGCTCAGGCTAGGCTACACCTGTAAGTCTGTGTCAGCTTCACAAGAGTGCTCAGGTAAAGGTCTGCACCATGGACTAGCACAATAGAGTTCATTCATTATGAAAATTAACCCATTTCAGTTAATGCCAATGTATTTATTTTTACACTGAAAAATGTAGTTTCTCCCTTGATTAAATTATATCAATATGATGGTGCCTCCTTTGCAAATAACACAAAGGAAAACAAAGAAGACAAGAACAGCTTATTTTCATTTCACCCTGCCATGCAAAATGAATTAAAGTGAGTTGAAATTATCTGTTCTTTTTATGATAGTGTTTCCTCTGTCAGAATATGTGCATATTGCATTCAGCCGAATACTTTCTTATACTTGTTCTAATGTATTGACAGATGTATTTTTCCGTTTTCCTTTTTTATTTCCATGACATTATCATAGATAATGGTTCAAGCATTCGGCTCTGTTTTTGCCATGTGCAATTTCATGTGACTATATCATTGATTTTATTTACTTGTGTTTTTCTGTTTTTTATTTAATTAATTTCAGATTCTATATTTTTCAGTTTCTTCTGCTATCTCTTTCCTTCTGAACATTTTGGAGACTTACGCAGTTCTGTTGATGTCTTCATTTGTATATTTATTATGTGTATATTACTCATTTTCCTCTTGCTAAGACAAGATACATACTTAACACTTGCAAGTGAATGGAGGAGAGGTGCAATTGGCCGAAGGTTTTAGAAGGTTTAGTCCGTGGTGGTGGCTTCAAGGTACACAGGAAATACATAGGCAAAGAGAGAGGGAGGGAGAAAAGGAGAACAAGAGAGACAGAGGTGTGGCTGGGGACAGACTTTGTACTTCTGGGGCATGCTTTCAGTGAGCATGTAACAAGTCTCCATTTGCTAATAGCACTTTCAACTAGGAACTCATTAATGGACCACACCATTGATGAGTTTGGCACTCTCATGATTCAGGCACCACCCTGAACACATGAGATTTTGGGGAGACAGTTTAGATATAAAGCATGATGCTGTGTTATGGTATGTCAGCTTTCCTATAAATTCTCCTAGTGGCTGCTGTGTTGTGAATGGTAAAGAAGGCATAGAGTGGCAATCCCTCATTCCACTTCCTTCTCATTTTTGTCTTTTATTTGTTAGCATTATTGGTTTTGTGTTCTTTTAATGCAATGGCTTACATTTGGTTTTATAGAATTTCTCAGGGTGGATGCAGAGGGGGAGCCTTTAAAAATATAGTGACTTGTGTGCACCACTAACAAAAGCCTTTTATCTGTACTGATGTCTATGCAATATAATTTATAAAATTTCTGGTAGTTCTAAAGAAATAGAGGGAAACCATTTTTTTTGGCCAAAGACTAGTTGGGTATTTATGGCATCTATCATGGGCCATACAAAATTATCAACTTAAAAAATAGCCTGCTTTTCGCTTTCCCCTAATGTGTCAGTTGCTTTGATTGGTGCAGACCATACAGCCCTTTGGTCAGGCATTCTGCACTCTTTTGTTTTTAAAGGTGTAATAGATAATACTACAGTCAACTGATAATTTTTAGAACTTTAAATAATATTTGTCTTTTCCTCTTTTAAAAGGCACTGTTGCTCTTTGCTAGCAGAAAATGCCTTTAAGTAATACTGAAGTGTGATAGCTGTGCTAGTTTAGATGTTCATGAGCCTGTGTGTGTATATGTGTGAAAGCATGTGTGTGCATGTGTGTGTGTGTTCATAGAAAGAAAAAGAGAGGGAAGGGAAATTGATAGAGAGAGAGAGATAGAGAGAGAGAGTCAGCTTTCAGTGCTGGACACAACACCCAACAGCCACAATTTAAAGCAAGGTTTAATTGTACTCATCATTCATGGGAATTGAGTAGACGGTTGGCTTCCTCCGAGGCAGAAACCTCATGGTGGAGCAAAACTGCTTAGTTATTGGATACTGAGTCTGGGAAGCGGATCACGGGAGCAGCAGCAGAGAGGAAGGGCTAGGAACAGAAGCAGACCCTGACTTCATGCCTCCATGTGCTGCCCAGACACACCCTGGAATGTGTTTGACCAAATCCCTAGAAAGTGCCCAAACACAATCAAGTGGGTGCTCCATGCTAACAGCCACCATGCCCATGTGAGCTTTTATGTTCAGGTGTAAATTTTTTTCCCAGCATAATTTAGTCTTAGTTCTTTTCAGATAAGCAATGTTTTCAGGTCCAGTGCTTGTTACCTTCTTCACCCTGCCTTGAAATCTGCCTCTGCAAAAGTATTTGCTTATACAGCTGCATGCAGATTCACTGCTTTTCACTACTAATAACAAATTGTAAGGAAGGTATGTCAGAAGGTCAATATCATAAAACTAGGGGATTTTAAATGAAATCTTTGATTTAGCCTCTATTATGGAGAATTTTGATCTACTTGACCTGAAAAGTATCTTCTATTCTTTGGATTTTTACCTGACACACTCGATTGGCCTTTGGGTGCATGATTTTCAAGAGTTAAAGATAATTGCTGAATCATCAAGGACACACCCTTTTTCCTGTTTCTTAGTCACCTGTACTCCAGTTGGTTTTATACCAGGCTGAGGGCAGAAACCACTTTTAATTTTCTGGAAATATGTAATAATTCTAAAAATTATTTTTAAGCAACTCCAACTGAAGTAAATATAAAACATCATCCTTCTCTCTCTCGCTGTGATCGCTGTGCAGTCTTCGACACCTGCTTCGTGTGTGAGAGCTGATGGATATACTCAGGATCAATTTATGTGACATGAGTGCATTCAAACTTCTGTACACAGCCAACCCACATTTCCAGGTCCCCTTCTGACTAGCAGAAGTGTTACCCTCCTACTTTTCCATTCTATGATTTTCCCAATAAAGTGCTTTTTTCAAAGAAAAAAATATTAAGCCTTTGTCTAACTTTACTATTATATCGTTACTCAATACTCCTTTATTTAGTAACACAGGAAAAAGAAAACTTATAGAATTCTACTCACTTAATTTAATCAGTTCATGTTATTCTTTGGAATTTTTGCCCTTAAACATGCTCCATTATATTATATGATTGTCATTAGTGTAGAATAGGAAATCAATATATTACATATATTAATAAAACATTTTCTTCCAAAATAAAATACACCTGGCTGGTCATCAAGTATTCTCAGGTGTCCTGGATTATATCTAGATGAAGGCTAGCTTAAGAAATCATATATTTGTATTTACAGAAAGACAAGAGTTGTGGAGGTGAGGCTCTTGGGAGAAATGGCTCATAGACGTTGATACTGTTACATGCCAAGCCCTCTTCCAGGAAGGTGTTTATTTTAATTTGTTTCATCCTTTCATCAATAATTTAAGACAGACTTATTTTAAATCTAAAAAATGTTAAAATAACGGGGATGAAGGAATTAATTTGCAGGCAAAAGTTAATGTTTTTAAAAGAAGATTAAATGATTATTTTTAGGTCAGTATTCTGTCTGTTGAATGATAATAGATGAAGGAGAAAGAGATCACACAAAAAGCTAAGTGACAAGCTAAGTAACAAATTTTGATTTTGTTCTAAGAAAATTTCAAAAACTTTGATTATACTAAAATGGACTGTGACAGATGGATTTCTGTAAAGCGATTTAAAGAATACTCATCTATGTGTAGAGAATCCTTCTGAGGAAATACAGACAAATGATGCTGTTATTTCTTTCTCCAGACAGGGGAGAAAGGAGAATGGACCAGAATTAAGGCAAATAACTGAAAAGAATATAATTACATGTTTCTGATTAAGGGAAAATAAGAATATAGAGTTTTATATTAATAGCAAGCAATTGCATAAGATTAGTAGTATATTCATACTAAAACATGAAGTTTTGGTGTTTACGAAAAAATTACTTCATAGGTCACTTAAAATACATTCAGCTGTGTAGCCAGAAGAAAATTTGAATATTTTTAACATGAGGAATATGTGTATCTTAAAATATAATTTAGTTCTCCCTCCTGTCGGGTGATTGCATTTACCAAGCAACACTGCCATGAACACCTTAAGGCTGAGAAAGTCAGTTTGTTTATCATGAACAATGCTGTTATCTCATTCTGTGTACAATTTCCTCATTTTAGGAAATCACTTTCTTGTGTTTCATAATTTTACGTTTTTCTATGTATCTTTATCATGGTTTTTTCAATGTTAAAACTTTTGTAAATTAAACTCTGCTAGAGTCATGTCAAAACTAAGTCAGACTAAAACTTTAGAGTTACCTGTTTAAAATAATCAGATGCATGCATGTGTTTCTGATATCAAAATATGAAGTAGCAGTGTGCAAAAATCCTCCGAGGACTGACAGCTATATGTGTACAAGTATACTCATAACAACTCAATGAATATTTATCAAAATTTATTCATAATATTGTTACTTGGCATAGGGCTGTGTGAGCTACATTATATTTTGGCATATTAATGACATATTTAACACATATTTCATGATAATTTTGCAAAATTGTGGCGTATGTACTGAATATCGGTACAATCAATGTATTCCTGGCTGAAAGACTAACCGGACTGTAATATGTGCAGTTATCTGTCAACATCAACACAGTAGTGTTTTAGTAAAGATATGATTGAATGTTGTTATGAATTTCATTATCAGTTTGGCTGTTTAATATTTTAATAAAAAGTGCAAATATAGCCACAGATTATTCGATGATCTGTCTTTTACAACAATAATTTAATCATGGCCAAGGAAACGCATAATAAATACTCACAATTGTAAGTATAATTAAGTGGGTATTTCATATGTGAATGAGACTTATATTCAGTTGAGAATTCACTAGAAAGATTGAAGAAGAATATTCACTAGTAGTTTGACGAAAATATCCTGAAGACAACTATGTAAGTACTATTTCCTGGAAGTTTCAAGGAAATGCAAAGCAAGTCAAAACAATGATCCAGATAGAAAAGTGTGAAAGGTGAAGAAGAAATGATGGTGATTTGGGAGAAAGAATTTTTTCATGCTTTAAGCTTCTTTAGTTTATGTATAAGTGTCCTGACATTGAAATGTCATCTCAGTTCAATATCTACAAAGCATCTTTCAGTATTTACTTTGTAAGAATTTTCTCAAATCTAATATGGTCCAAATGACTAAACAACCAAAATTGGTATACAGATTCATTGCAATTCCTCTCAAAATACAAACCATTTTTTTTTCACAGAACTTGAAAAATAAAAAAAAACAATTCTCAAATTGATATTGAACCAGAAGATGCCTAGAATAGCCAGAGCAATTCTAAGTAACAAGAGGGTGACATTATTATTCCAGACATTAAGTTACATTACAAAGCAATGGTTATTAAAAACGTTATGGTACTGGCACAAAAACAGACATGGTGACCAATGGAACAGACTGGGGAATGTAGAAACAAACTTAAGTACTCTCAGCTGCTTGGTCTTAAAGGTGCCAAAAACATGCACTGGAATAACAGTAGCTTCTTTAACAAATGGTGCTGGGAGAATTGGCCGTCACATGAAAAAGAATGCACCTAGACACACTCCTGTCAGCATGCACCAAAATAAAATCAAAATGGACCGAAGAAATACATAGTAAAATTGAAACACTGAACCTTCTTAAAGACAAATTGGACAAAAATGTAATGTACATAGATGTGTGCAAAGGATTTCTTAATAAGATAACAAAGTGAAAGAAATTGTCCCCAAATTCAACAAATGGGATTAGACCAAATTAAAAAGTTTCTGCCTGGCAAAAGAAATTATAAACAGAGTGAAGAGAGAACCACCAGAATGGGAAAAAAATCTTCACCACCTATACTTCAGATAGGAGGCTATTAACTAAAATATATAAGAAATTGAAGAAAAATAGACCTCTCAAAGTCAAAGATTCTATTACAAAATGGGCAACTGTAATAAATAGTCAGTTCTCAAATAAAAAAGTTCAAATGGCCAATAAATATGGGAAAAAATGGTCTACATTCTAAACCACTAGAAAATGTAAATCAAAACATCACTAAGATACCATCTTACCCCAGAGAGAATGTTCTATATCAAGAACTCAAACAGTAATCAATGCTGGCAAGGTTGTCGGGGAAAAGGAACCTTGTTACATTGCTGAGGAGATTATATACTGGTACAACCACTATGGTGAGGTATGGAGATTCATCAAAAGGCTGAAAATAAATATTCTATTCTATCCAACAATACTTCTCATAGGTATCCTTCTAAAATAGTTAAAAGCAATATATTCAATGTATACCCAAGTTTATGGAAGGACACCAATAATAGCTAAAATGTGGAAGATGTTGAAATATCCATCAACAGACCAACAGATACAAAAATTGTGGTTTATGTACATAGTGGAGTACTACAGCAGCTACAGTACTGCAACAGCTTCCCAGCCCCCATTTTATTGATATGTATAAGTGCAAAATTTAAGGTTTACAAGGAAGTTGCGTGTTTTGTGCACATACGTATCTTGTCAAGGTGACAAGGACTTTCCCACTCTCCTTTTGTCTCTCCCTCTACCCACCCCAGCAGCTTTTTATAGGAAATCAAAAAAATCTGCTATGGGGCTCTGTTGCTTTTGCTATCTTACCAAAAATCACAAAATATCATGTAATATAATCATAGACCAGTAATAATCCATTTATAGAAAAAATTACCACTGTAAAACCTACAGAAAAATTTTCTGTTATACAGAATTTGCTTCAAGTGGATTTTTTAAATCACCTGATCAAAAAGCCATATTGTAATAGAGGTAGGTATATAAGTGTATTAGTGGTTTTTAAGAGGAAAATACTCAGATGAAATACATTTATTATTGTGTAAAACACTAAATATTTAGGACCAAAAGCAGTTATCAGTGGTGTATCTTGTGATGTAGGTTAAAATGAATGGAGATCTGGGTCATGATTCTGTTTTTCAACTATTGTAGTTAAGAGTGGAATGTCCCATCAACGTCTCATATATTTGGATATTATGGGTTATTTATGGAGCCATGTGCTTTTAGAAGGTGAAGGCCTGGCCTGCAGGACTGGATTATGGGCATTTTGTGGAAGACAGGCATGTGGCAGATTATAGATTACAGGTGTGTGGTGGATTGTAGATAACAGGCGTGTGGTGGATTAGGGGTTTAAACCTGAAACCGGCAGACCACTGAGGTTGGACCCAGAAGAGGTGGACCACTGGGACACTACATAGTAAGTGCATCTTCCTCCCTTCCATCAGGGAATTAGCTTCTTATTTGTAATGCTGTAAGGAGCTGCCGCCATCTTTACCGCTGCCGTGTGCTTCCACTGTTCTTGGTGGCCCGCGAATCGACTGGGACCTTCTGAAACTGAGCTAAAGTAAATCTTTCCTCTCTCAACCTGTGGATGGCAGGTTGTGGGTGTTACTTATTTTGTGGAAAATAGTGTTATTTCTTAAATTCTCCTTTCTGGCTGTCCATTGCTATTCTACCTTTTTATCTCATTAGTTGAGTTTCCCTTCCCTTCCCTTTCCTTTGCTTTCCTTTCTATGGAACCATAAGCTCTTAGGAGATAAAGGCCTGATTTGGAGGGGTGGATTATGAGCATGTGGTGGAAGACAGACATGCTGCAGATTACAGGTGTGTAGATTAGTTTATAGATTATGTTCCTTTCCTTTCTTTTTCTTTCCATTTCGTTCCTTTGTATTTTGCTATAACATTGTATTTGAAATCTTTGATTCTATTTTATACTGTTAAAACAGATTATAAATTGTATTGTAAACCTTTCTTGTTTCTCTTTCTCCTCCTCCTCCTCCTCCTCCTCCTCCTCCTCCTCCTCTTCTTCTTCTTCTTCTTCTTCTTCTTCTTCTTCTTCTTCTTCTTCTTCTTCTTCTTCTTCTTCTTCTTCTTCTTCCAGTACTAGAGATGGAACTTTGGGTCTTTGCACTGGATTATAACCCCAGGCCTTTTATTACATATTTATTATTGAAATGCAATCTTGCTTAGTCACTAAATAGTCCAGATTGGACTAAAACTAGTGATTCTCCTGCCTCTCACTCCCAGAAAACTAGAATTTCAGGTGTACACAGAGCATTGGGTAGGAAGTTTTAAGTTTCCTCATAGTAGTTGTAAATTTTCAGCTGTAACTTTCTAAACTTGATAACACTTGCTTCCATTTACACAACAACATTTAAACCTTATAAACAATACATCTGGCACTCCCAAAATGGATAATGGGGAATATATATATATATATATATATATATATATATATATATATATATAGGTTTATAGATCCCTTAATCTTTCATAAACTATCATAAATCCAAATTGTGCTTCTCAATGTTAAATTCCACTGATTAGTGCTGGGATTGCATCTGTAGGAGACAGAAAGCTGTAAGGTTATACGGCACCAGATACTTCCCTAGAGTGCGTAGAACAGCAGGTGCTGGAGAGAGAAGTATATGCTGCCTACAGTTCGCATTGCTTTACGTTAAATTTGCCTCTACAGATCTCTCTACCCCAAGCTCGGGGTGTTTATTGCCACATCATTTGACTTCCACTTATGTTGTTAAAATTGCATAATTGGAGCCATTTAGGATATTTCAGAAAATCAAAGTTTCCAGACTTATTTGCACTTTTAAAAATCCACGATGGCGGTACTGAGAGAGTGTCTAATGTTCTGTGATCACTTGCTAATACCTGACACCCTGGGTTTTATGGGGATTATCATCTCTTATGTCTCAGACTATACAAGTACTAAAAAATGAGAAGGCTTAAAATAATTGCCATAATAAACTGTAATTTTTGCTGATGCATTTTCATGAACATAGTAACTTGTAAACTTACAAGCATTTTTCCCGACTTTAAAATTAAACTTTTAAATGCAAACATTTTAAAGAAAGGATAAATTTAAATGTTCAGCCATAGAAAAGAGCACAAACAACCACTAGGATGCCATTGATGAGTATGGAGGGCAGCACGCTAGATGAAGTAGACAAAACACATTCGGCATGATCCTACTAACTGTGGAGTCTGGAGAAATCGTTATCATAGACACAGAGAGTGTCACAGGGGCCGAGGCTGGGAGGGGAGGGGGAATTCCATCTATAAGGTGAACACCTGAGGAAGTTACGATCAGCACAAGTGATAATAGATGAGCTGGCATGTTCAATTATGACAGTGATTACCAGATGTATATACCTAAATCAGCTCATCATGACTCACACCTAGGATTGAAAAGATTTACTCATGAATTAAACACATAAATGAGAATAAGTGTACTTTCTATAAAATTATTATCCAAAAAGATCCAAGGTTAGTATGTGCGCACCTTTACTTTATTCCTATTTTAATAACATAACAATTTTTACTATGTATTAACAACAAACAGTCTTCTAATATGCTAATATAACTGAAGTTTCTATTGTGCCATTTTTCTTCATATTAGTGTTTGTACTTTTCTGTGCCATTAAAGATGTATTGGTGAATGTCACACTAGTAATGAGAGACTTCATTCTATGTACTATAAATCATTTATTTTCATCTTATCATATATTTAATTCATACTATGTCTATAAACAAAATAATAAAATTATATTATAAATCACTTTATACCTTTTTTCTTTATTATATACTTTTAGTAGTGAAATCATTTAAAAGTTATGGATATTTTAAGACCCGATATGCATAGCTAAACTGGTTACTTGGTTTCTAAATGCTGTGCCAGGGTAACCCACCGCAGAAAATGTGTGAAGGTATATACATCCTTTGCTTTCCTTCATTTAGCCATTTAGTCTTTTTTATATAAATATCATTTGTTAAATGTAAGAATGCCTATGTGGCATATTTTAACTTCATTTTAAAGTGGCATGATGGTTTAACTTCCTAGGAGGGAGTCAAGTTACATTCAGGAATAGATGTTTCAAAAAATCCATATTATTAAATTTTCTGGTCTTTGAAATAGGTAAAGCATGAATTTCAGGAACATTTGGTTCTCCATGTACAAGACTGCTACAGATAACATGTTCCAAACTCAGGACAGACTGTACCAATAGTGTCTAATACTGTAGGTACTTACAGGTGTGAAAATCCTGAAAGCATTAAGCATTTAAAAAGGACCTTCCTGGAGTTTCTCTAAATGACACTAATATTTCAGGAAAAGCCTTCAGCTAAGGAATTTTTTCTCACTGGAAGACTTTTGCGTTTTCTAACCCACCCACGATATGCCGTGCACTGTTAAGACGGAGGAGAGAGTAAGAGCAGAATTTTTAAACATGATTAGTGCCAACTCACTGGACATTTTAAGAGTTTCCAAACATTTGTTCCAAATGATTCAATGTTCATTTTAAGTACTTTTTGTGAAATGTCTTTCCTTTCGGTTCTAAATCTAAACATTGGAAACGTGATGAGGAAGCCTCAGAACCTCAGCGTCGGGCCCCGTGGAAGGGGAGGGCAGAGTATTTTCTCAAGGCATGTTTTCCAAAATAGTAACTGTAGGACAGGATCGTGGCCGATTATACATACAGGGTTTTTTTTTTTTTCTTTTCACTTCATACAATTGTACCCTAAATGAGTTTGAGAACTTTGTAGCAAATCTATTGAATCAATTAACTTACCATATTTTCATACTGGTTTAAATAATAGTTACTGGCAAGTACATTTCCTCTTTCTAAATCACTAGTTCTATTTTTGGTACAGAAAAGCTGCTTTATAGTAAATTACAAAGAAGACTTTTTTGGTAGGATCACAATTTTTTTCTTTTCTTTTTAAATATACATGAATTAGAGATTAAGCGACATGTTGGTAAAATACAACTTGGGGAAATAGTGCCAGTATGTATCACATTTGACTTATTTTTTAATTCCCTCTTACCCCTCTTCTCCTCTCCCACTACTCTCAGTATCTCTTCCTTATTGTAGTAGCCCCTCACCCATCTTCCAATCCTCTGTCTTATGTTAGTGTCTTTTTTCATATACTTATGGTATTTTTTATATGACAGGCACCAATTGATACTCTTTTGTGTCTAATCCATTTCATGGAGGATTATTCACTCAGGGTGGTCCCATCTTGTCTCAAAATTCTTCGTGTCTTTCTTTATGGATACATAATACTCTATTGTGTGTAAATCCACACTTTCTATATCTATTTTTCCATCAGTCAACATGCAGTGCGCTTCCTGGATCTGGCTATTATGAACTGTTCTGTTAGGAGCATGGGTATGCATGAGTGTTATGATAAGATGTCTTAAGTTCTGGGGAAAATGCATAGTAGAGCTCTACCTGGGTCAAATGGAATTTCTGTTTTCAGCTTTAAACTGCTTTCCATAATGGTTAAGCCAGATTTCATTCCTACCAACAGTGTAGGCTTGTTCCTTTTCCTCCACATCCTTGCCCATAATTTTTTTTTCTTTTATTTCTTAATGTAAGTCGTTCTCCCTAGAGTGAGTCCAAATTTTCATATTGTCTTAATTTGCATCTTGTGATGGCCAATACTATCGAGTACTTTTTCACATGTCTGTTGGAAACCATACACTGGAGAATAAACAGTATCTTCAACGAATTGTGTGGAGGAAACAAGGATAGTTACATGTAGAAGAATAAAACTAGACTCATGCCTGTCATCATATAGTAAAATCAAATCAAAATTGACTGAAAATCTGGATAGACCCGGAGAAGCTCTGAATTTGCTGAAGGAAGAAATAGACAAAATGCTGTAAAACCCAGGGCAGGAAAGGATTTCATGAACAGAAGGCCAACTGCATGAGAAGTAAGAGCAAGAATCAACAAATAGGAAAACAACAAACCGACATCTTTGTACAGCAGATGCGGTCATCTCAAGCAGGTCACATCATTCTTTTGTTTTCCCTGAAAAGACTATATTTTAATCATTTTTATCCCAAGGGAGGCAATAAGCACTCCATTATCATTCTGTTCCAGCACATCTATTTCTTCACCATTTTACCTTAAATACCATTAAATTAATAAGTAACACTGCAGTAAAAATCAACTATGAACACAAATGTGAATTCTTGAAAGTGTTGCCGCCACCATCTTACATTCTTCTTTCCATCTCTTCACACAGACAGCACCCCGGGGAAATTGTTTTAACTTCTGTCTTTTTTATAGTTTATGGTCTCCTTGACAATAGGAATTAACTTTTTTTTTTTTTTTTTTGGTGTGGATTCCGGGTACGTAAAATAGTATCAGGAAGATGCAAGTGGAACAAAAGGAAGGGGAAGTAAAAGAAAGAAACGATCATGATCGAAATAAAATCATCTTACATTAGCATTTCAAGGGAAACATTTATTTAAGTAAATATCTTATTTTATAAAACTTCCAATTTGCTCATGTTGAGTAACAAATCCTCCAGCCTTCCTGGAGGGTGGTGAGAAAGCTCACAGGTGCACACACCAGCAGGAGCGAGGGCTGGAAGCCACACCCACTTGCCTGGTCCAGCAGCTGTGTCCTTGTGCTCCTTACCCATAGGTGAGGCTTAGGGTGAGTACACACTTCGGTGATTACACACTCCCGCGGTGCAAAGAGCGTGCCCCGTGGCTCATGGTGATTGTCCTCTGGCTCTGCGCAAGCACTCTGGCTCCGGAGCTTGCACGGGCCTGCTATGACTGGAGTATCGAGGGGTGCTGAGTCCTTGGAACTAGGGCGTGGGTGAGGGGAGAGGAGTGGGAGAGGGCAGGAAGAACAGAGTGAGCACAGGAAGAGAAGGAGAGCAGAAGTTATGGCTGCTCTACAGTCGGAAACTGTAGAGGTCCTGAGAGGAAACCTGCAGTTGCAGTCCCGGGAGGGGTGAGGCAGAATTCAGGTCCTGAGTTGTCACCTGTGCTGGGGTGGGCTTATGTTAGGCGACTGCTTTTTCAGTCACTGTTAAGACTGTAAGTGATCCCCTCACCTGTGCTCCTGTAAATAGCCCTTCACACGTGCTTCTGTAGCTAACTATGTATTCTCATGTAAGCAACCTCAAGAAACTCAACGGTTCACCAAACTGGACACTAGTGTAACCGTTCCTTTGGTCTAACTTCTGTGCCCAACCTGGGGTGAATAGACAGGTTCACATCTCCCCAGCAAGAGTACTCCTGTTTCAGTTCATTAATATTCACATGTAGTTAGTTAGAGAAATACTTAACTATGAGTTGGAAGACCTTACTTAGGTTTGGTTGTCAAATACTAAAATATTTCTAAGATTCTAAATATACTGTTGCATAATTTCATAAATAAAATATATGTATTTAATCAAATACATATATTGGATGTTCTTTCTAAAAAAGAGAGTAATGATTAAGAGGTTTTCCAAGGTATTATTTGTGCCTAGCAGTAATGTTGCTACACTGCATGACCTCAGCGCTCAAATGATTCTAGGAGGTAAAGTCAGACACAAGGGCTCATTTCCATCAACACACAGGAAATTTAAGTGACACAGTGAGCAATAGAGCTAGAATTTGGACCTGAGCCCTCAGAACATGACCTGCACAGCTTTATTGGATTGCTACATTATATAAATAAAAGCTTTGCTTAAACTGTTGAAGTCATCAAAAAATAATGAAGAGGCTTAGCAAATTATCTTTTAATTTCTGAATGCTACATTCCAGTTTGAATTTAATATTTACTATATTGTCGGTTGTTATACTGTGAAATTTTTAAGAGCAAATACCGATTTGGATAAAAATTGTTGCTTGTACTACTCTAATAGGTGCATAAATGTAAAAAATATTTAGTTGATAACCTGATAGTTTTCAATCAAGTGCAAACCTGTCACCTACACAATACACTTTCTTTGTTTAAATGGAAAACGGAATGTAAGGTATTCGCAAAGCTTTCTCACATTCTAAGACAAACATCCGGAGGAGAAATGTAGCTCTGCTTGTAAGAGGTTTCTGGAAACCTTTTCAGTTTTACTTTTTGCTGTGGCGATTTAACTTTTAGTACATTGTATCTCACTTGTTCAATTCTGGTTTGAAGTAAATCAGTGACATATTTTTGATGCCTGAGTTGTGGAACCAGAGACTGACAGAAGTCAAGTCAAAAGTTGTGAAATAGAAGTTATTTGCTGCTTATCAGCCCTGCCCACATTACCTTAGATTCATTTATAACTGTGTGGTATATTTTGATCACTAGTGTAAACTAGATTTTAAAACCTTATTTTAAGTGCCACTAAGAGAAAAATAATTACTTTTATATGATAGCCTTATATTCCATTATTTTACTAAATTTTAACTGATTTTAATCTCCAGATGATTTCCTACTATCAACATTGTCTGTAAAAACCAATGTTTTTTTTAACTTGGATATCCTGAATTTATTTTTCCTTTATTGCTTCAGCTGTGACTTTCAGTTCACAGCACATTAGAAGATATAGTGGCAGACAGTTATTTCTCCTTCAGAAAAGAGGCTTTCGGTAGTTCAGCTTTAAGTATAGTATATGCCTGTAGTTGTATTTTCTGTGGATATGTACCTTTAAAAGATTAAGAAAGTTTTTTATCTATTATTAATTTTTACATATTTTACAAGAGATGATGAATTTTATGAAGAGCCCATGAGATTACATTTTATTCTTTCTGTATTCTGGCATTGTGAATTATATAGATGAATTCTGAAATATTGAAGTATATTACTTGTCTAATAAAAACACAAATTGATCTGATATATTACCATTGCATAAAATTCTTACATGCAAATGATCATTTTGCTTAGGATACGTTTGCCTGTCTGCTCCTGAGAGGGTTTACTTAGATGTTTGTCCTACAATATTTTTTGCTTGGTGTTCAGGTCAAAATTAGAATGACTTCCAAAAAATAAATTAGGTTTATGCCTCCTGTTTTTCCTTCCCCTGGATGAGTCTATTTGTAATGTGATCCTTACTTTTATTTTATATATTGATTAAACCAACAGTAAACCTTTCTGATCATGGAGGGTATTTTTTTTCAGGAGTTCATTTGTTGAGTTACATATACTTAATAGGATTATTTTCAAAAAATTTAAGTCATCTTTGGCATATTGTGTTTATGTAGTTGTCGTTTCATTTAATTTTTTAAACTTTTTCATAAGTATTTACAAGTATCTTCTTATTTTTAATAATTACTTGATCTCTAAAAATATTCATTTTCACATGTGTAGTTCTAAAATTGATATTTTTCTTTCCCTTCTCATATTTAAACAATGTATAAATTTATTTAATCTTTGAAATAGACAACTTTTAGCTTTCTTCATTAATTGCAAATGGACACATTCACTCTTCTCTACTCTTATTTTTGTTATATACTTCAGTCTGTATTCCTTTGTCTTACTTTCCCAGTATTTTAGTGATGGATGTCTCTTCTCCTAACTTTTTCAGATGGATACTTGATAATTCTTGTGTACACTTTGTTCATCCTGATGCACATACTGAAAGCAGCTTTCTCCTGTGTAGTATGTCTTCCGCTGTATTCTCTAAGTTTTAATATGCAGCATCCTTTAAGTATCATATGATTAAAATATTTCCTAATTTCAATGTGGTTTTTTTTTTGATCCATGGGTTATTGAGAAGTGCACTATCATTTTTTTAATTGTGTCTTTTAAAGGTAGTTTTATTATTGAATTGGCTTCCTTTTAATCATTGGAGATTCCTTGAGACATGACATATACTTTGATAATGTCCTCACACAGCTGTGAGAATAGTATATGACCTCAGTTAGTGAGTTGTTTTACTAGCCAATGATATTATTTTTTTCTAATCATTTTGTCCTATTCTTGTAGTTTACAGGCATTTTCTTCATTTGGTTTTATTCAATTACTTAACACATTGGCAATTTTGTATAAATGGCCAACTATGTTTCCAATGTTTCCATTGCCCATTTTAGTTCTGACCAGTCATATTTGTAAAATGAGAATTGTTACATATTCCTGGTAAACTTTTTGATGCAAGCAAGAGTTTATTGAGCCAAACAAAAGAGAAAATGAAAGCCCTCTTCAGAGAAGCCAAGAGGGAGCCCAAGAAGATCTCTATTAGAAAAAGAAAAGAAAAGGAAACAGAAGGCTTGAGGAGGAGAAGGGAGGAGGGGTCCAGAGGAGCCAGGAGGGGTCCAGCCAGTACTCATGATAAACATTTTCAACTTTTGCATATTATCTTAAAGTCAAATGTTTTCCCATTAGTATAGTTAAGAATAAAATTTATTTAAAATCTGCATATTGATTTTTTCAGCCAGGAGTTTTTACTGTTGTTTTGTCTTTTATTCTTGAATTACATTTCTTGTATGAGGAATACAAATACTGTCTCTAAAATAATAAAACACCCCCATCTCCATTTGTTTCTATGCATTTCAAATTATGAGTATCCTGTAGGTATGAGCAGGAGAACATAGGACTTGCATATTCTATAGGCAGAAGTTAGGAATCATTTATGTGGTGTATTAAAACATACTTCATTATTATCAGCTTTAATATCATTATTTTCTCAAAGAGAAATTCAACAAGGCAGTCTTTTTCTGTAGTTTAAACCAAAGAAAGAATAGCTTTAAGTAATTATGCTATGTGATAGTTTTACAAGAGATTCTTGATTATAAAGTCATCTTAACTAATATCGTCTATCTTTCTCTAATCCCAATTTGATATTCCCATTACTATAGAAATTTATTTCAAACTTCTCAATCTGTTGCATAGTCACCCCCCAAATCTGTAATGTGTAAAGATGTTATTTATTATATACTTGTACTTTTCATCTGCCATACATTTCCAATTTAAAAAATATTTTGATCTGAAATAGTAGCTTTTAAACAAAGCACATGTGTATGTCTTCTGGAGAATCTACTCTGTACACTTGCAGATCTAACCTCCTGCTGTTCTGAGGTAGATCTCGGTCCATCAACACATGGAGCAATACCATTTGGTGGAGAAGCAACTTCCTTCCATTGTCTGATACACGTGAACCCCCAAACACGTCACCAAATAACACTGTTTCTTCTTTTACTGTTAACTTTTGTTATACTTCAGGGAATTTCCCTATTTTCTACCTAGTAAGAAATAATTTTGAGGGTGAGGATTATGTTTTTCATCTTTGAATCTGTAATTCTAAACACCTACGTAATAATGTACAATTTCTTCAAAGTGAGAAGATATTTTTCTTAAATAAAGCTCTCTTAAAGTACTGGTTACCTCCAGTGCTACTGGTTTAGAATATGAGTTGGCATTTAAATTCATAATTTAAAATAAAAATAATGTTGAAGTCATGAGCGTGTGGCCTTAGTTTCTTAGAATAATCTGAAAGTCAACAACTTTTCAGGATCATCTTCTTGAGTCAATTCATAGTCTCTTAATTCATTTTGTCTGTAGATGTAATTAGTGTATAAGAAGAATCAGAATAGAAATTTGACATCTTATTAATGTAACTAATAAAGATTGTTAATGACATCAACTAATGCCAACATAAAGCCATAAATGAGCATATAGTTAGGGTTATCTTTCTGTCCTTAGGGAATTTCAAGTAGTGCTATATTGATAATTATCATGATATACTCAAAAAGGTCAAGAGTCTTCAAAAAACCTTAATAAATGTTTAAATATTTGACTATCTCATTGATGAAACAGATTTTCTAATTATTAACACTATGGTTTTTGTTTTTCTGGGCATGCATTGTTAAATATTTTCGGATTTGCTAACCTTCCATTTCATAGTGATTTGGATCTAAAATGAGGTATATAGAACTCTAAATATATTTAATATTTCATGTACTTAATAGTATACATTTGTGTATAATTTTGTGTTACTTAAATTTTAATTAGCATCTCTTAGTAGATAAAATATTTTTCTCTACTAAATATGACATTTATTATTAAATTGTGTGGCTTCTGAAATTTTGAAACTTTTAATTTCTCAAGTGGACCAGCTATCAGTAAATCGTAAGATTTTGTACATTGGAAAGAAGGTGACTTATTTTAAAAGGAAAATTGCTGACCACAATCCCCAAAAGAAACATACAAGAATTTGTCATTGGCCTCACACTGGAAAACGCAAAAAAGGCCACATTGTATTTTATAGTTTCCAACATGTAAAACACCCATTTACTGTCTTCAAAATATTCTCCCTAGGAAATGACAAGAATGACTTGCAAAAATTGTCATCTTCTGAGATCACAGAAATAGCATAAAATATTTCCAACTGCTTATTGGTATCATTTGGAGTTTGCAGCTGTGATTATGCTTGTACTTTCCACCTGCCATATATAATTGCATCTGAATTAACGCTCTCTAAAAAGAAGTAGATGTTCTTAAGAGATGTACTTGGCCCCCAATTAGTCAGGGATGTACCTAACCTCCATCATTTTCCCATTAAGAAAAGAACTAGAGAGGAAACACTCCTTTACTCTTGGCAGATGGTAATAAAAATCTCTCAGTTACTCCCGGGCTGCCTTACGATAAACCTTGGGAAAAATTAGCATCAGCTCTTTAGATTAATAGCATTTAAATTATGTTATTTTTTTAAGTATAGGCAAAAATTATCACCAGGGAAAGATGGATTCACTGTGTTATTCATTATGTAACCAAACATTGAAGGTGAAATGCTGCATTTAAATTTCAGATGAAATAAAGAAGATGTAAGATTAAGATTTCATCTCTCAAAATTATCCAATAAACTCATTAAGCCTCTTGAAGAAGAGGTAAAAGTATAGATAGAAAAGACTTTCAATAATTACAGCTTTATACTTATACTTAATTGTAATGAAACTCTTAAATCATGCACCACAAAGTAGCATAATTTAAGATTTTCATTCCCATTAAATGTGCATTTTCGGGATTCATGTAAAATGTGAGCATTAAAGCTCAGCTAAATGTTATGATTAACGTGAAAATTAAAATAGATAGAAAGAAAAGAAATGGGCCAAGTTTATGAGGAGAATATTTTCTTTATTGCTGCTTCAGTTTGAAGGCAGATAGGTGAAAAACACCCACCCCCTTGGGCAGAAAAAATCTTGCACATATATCTCAGCTGAAATCCATCAGAACATTTCCAAAGCAAAAGCCCACCAGTTATCCTAGTAAGTTCTGAGCTTATATTTCTAATTCCATGGTATCTTCATTTCATAAGTCCTGAACCAAAAGGAAAATCAACCATATTCAAATTTATACTCTAGACAAGATTTATCTTCTGTCTTTGACCTTCCTCTCTCTAGATCTGGCAGTCATTCCTCCTGCCAGAAAGCAGCGCTTTGCAAATCTCACCGAGTGCCTGGAGTTACCTTTTTTACATTATCCCTTTTACAAATGTTATACAACACATTCAACTCTTACATTTTTGGGAATGATGCGTGGATGTGACCATGGTAAATACAGCAGGAATCCTGCTTCAGTCAAATCCATCATTTCTGACATGGCAGCTGCTCCGTGTAGCTTTTTCATTTTTCATTGACGGCAGTGCAACTTTCCCTCTTCTACAAGTGCGCGGCAGCCAAGTAAACAGATCAAATATTCTTAAGTATCCACGTTCACATGGCATCTTGTCATCTTGGTTTGTTAAAAAAAGATCCATCTGAGAATGAGAAAGGACTTATTATCAGCTGTAGGAATCAGGCTTACTAAATGTCACTCCTTAAGAGACTTAAATACAAGCCATGGTAATAAGGAATAGCAGATGGGGGCTCAAAGAATACACCATTGGAATTTTGGTTGTGAGAATTAATTGAAAGTAGACAGGGAAAAGTGAAGCAGCTATTTTAGGCAAAGAGTACAATTTCATCAAAGAGAGAAGACTCAGAGTATGAGATGTATACTGGCTAGAGCAAGAGGCCACTGGGAGCCATGAAAAAATAATGGAAAGCAGATAGGTTGAGAGTTGATTAAAAACTGCCTTACATCTTTCTTATGAAATCGGATTTCAGGGAAGGAAGGAAAGGCAGGATGTGCAGAGCCTCTCCTACAATGATAGCTTTTGAAAGCTTTGGTGGGTTGAAATATGCTCCCCTCCTCAAAGATGCTAAAGACCCAATTGCCAGTTCCTGTAAACGAAACCTTATTTGAAATGAAAGTCTTAGTCAGTTGGAGCTGTTGTAATAATGTAGCACCGAACAGGTGACTTGGAAGGAAAGAAATTTATTTCCAGTTGGTGTGGAGGCCATAAGTCAAAGATCAGCAGCCAGTATTGTTAGGCTGTGACGAAAGGGTTTTGTTTTCTTTCTTTCTTTTTCTTTTTCTTCCTTCCTTCCTTCCTTCCTTCCTTCCTTCCTTCCTTCCTTCCTTTCTTCCTTCCTTCCTTCCTTTCTTCCTTCCTTCCTTTCAGATGGCTGATTACAGACATTTTCAGGTACCCTGACTTAGTAGAAAGAGAACGAATAGTTCTCTGACATTTTTTATAAGGTCTTAGGTGTAAAGTTACAGTCCTCATGACCTAATTACCAACCAATGGCCCCACCTCTGAGCATCATCACTCTGAACATTAGATTTCATCAGGAAAATTTTATCAACAAATAATGTTTCATCTATACCAGGGTCCTTGCAGAAGACTGAATTCAGATGAACTCATTAGTGTGAACCCTAATCTAGTAAGAGTTGTGTTCTTATAAAAGAGGGGAAAGGGAAGTTTGAAACAAACATAGACTCAGACAAGAAAGATGTTGTAAAAGATAGATACAATATCTATAAGCCAAAGAGTACCTGAGACTACTAGAAGCTACAGAAGGTGCATGGAATATATTCACTCTCAAAGGCCTCAGAAAGAATTGATTCAGTGGGCAACTTGATTTTGGGTATTTAGTCTCCAAATCTATAAAACATATATATAGTCTCTATTTTTTAGTGTACCCAATTTGTGATATCTTGTTTTGGAATCCCTAGGAAGCTAACACAGTAGTACTATAAATTATTTAAGACCTGCAACTGGAGGCAAAAAAAGAATTAGAATTTATAATTGTGTCTTTTTAGGAATAAATGATAGGGTCAAAACATATAAGAATCAAGAATGAGGTCCAGATTTTTTTTTAAATTAGAAAAGATTATTAAGTTTTTTAATAAGTTAAGTACAGAAAAAGTGAAGGAAAAGAAATAACAGTAAATGTTTGTGTTTTATGATAGTTTGATCTATGCATTTCAATGATGACAAAGTGGCAGTAAGAAATTAAGAAATTACATTTGAAATTTATAAGTAAAAGGTGTTTTAAAACTATGTGAATATCTTTGAATATCTAAGACATTTATCTATGTGAATGTGTTTGAATATCTAGGTCTTCAGAATTTTTGCTTTAATTAATTAATTTATTAATTTATTTTTTGTAAGGAGATCTTGGCTGGACATACTGACTTGAGTTTCGTTAATATTTAAATGAATGAGCTTGCATTATGTGTAGTGAAAGTCACAATGACTACAACTCTGACTCTAAAACATCACAAGGGCTACGTAGTGGAGCAGGAACTGACCAGGGATTCAGAAGTTGCTAGGCAGACGGGGACATCGGCGAGAGAGGGGTGGTAGAGAAGCCAAAGAAGAAAAGAGTTTTATGGTGAGAAATATTTTACATGATATTTGAAGATGCAGAGAGAGGAGTATCCGTTAGGTACATGGATAGTCTTCATACACCCTAATAATCAATGTTGGAAAAGAACACACATGCAGACACACACGCATGTGCAGTATATGTGTATTCAAGAATGTATTTGTACTCATGTTTCTGCTGTGTTAGCCTTTCATCTTAGAAATAAGTGAGTTGGTCCTCTGAATATTAACAGCAGAGAATGTGATATAGAAAATTTCATATACTCTGTTCTGTGCTTTGGATCTGGATTGTCCCCCAACAACATCGTGTGTTTGGACACAGTCGAAACATGGAAATATGTATGTGTAGTCTTTCCTCTTCCTGCCCTTTCATTCAGTTCTACCTACTAGGTACTTTTTTTTTGACAAGGTCTCACTCTGAAGCTCAGGCTGGTCCTGAACTCACTGTGTACCCCAGCCTAAGCTTGGAGTCGCGTTCACCTCAATCTTTATTGATTGGGGCCACCCAGGTCCATGCTCAGTCATCTTTTCTCAGCTTTGTCAGTCACTCACAACTAAAATCTGCCCTATTCATTATCTCGCATTTTCTAATCCATTCAAATTGATGTAACACTTTTAAGCAGCCACAGTCTACACTAATGGTAGAAGAGGAGTTGAAAGACTATCAAGGGAGAAAGGGCTCCATATGGCAGCACTTACAGATTTTACCCGCAGTGGCCAGTAAGACATTGACGATGGAACAAATATCATTCATTCAATCAATCAATCAATCAATCAATCAATAAACACACACACAGAGAGAGAGAGAGAGAGAGAGAGAGAGAGAGAGAGAGAGAGAGAGAGAGATCACTATAGAGGCCTACAGCCAGAAAAGTCCAATCTGACTTCATTTTAAAGTGAATTGAATATAGAATGCAAAGTGAAATCATTTAAAACAAAAGTAGAAAAAATTGAATAAATGAAAGGATTTTCTTTGCAGCAGGGCAGAAAAACATAGGGAAGATCAGATGAGTCACAGGAGACCAAATGGCCAAGTTTTACTTTTTAAAACTTTATTGTAAACTCTGCCCTGTTTTTGCCAACATTCCTGTTGAATCCCATTTTTGCAATTCTCCTTGGTGGAAAGGTTTTTGGACTTCCTAATTTTCACAAAAATGTGAAGCTGAGCTATGAGCTACTAAGTCTACTTGGATATATGAGGTAATTAACCTTTTCTGTGGTTTTTATTCTTTTCCCTTCTTTTATCGAATTAATTTGTAATGTTAACAGCTGTATTGATATTGGATTTAGAAAATTCCAAACAATTTCTTTCAAAATGAATATATTACCATATCTTTTTGTTCGAGATTTCTGACAGGATGTCTGCAAAGGGTGGATGTAAGTTCAAAGAACTTGGCTTAGAAAAACTCATTCTGGAATTACTTGACTATTCGCTCCATCTTCTGTTCCTGTTTCTTTTAGTATTCAGATGTAGAATTAAATATAAACTGATTTAAGTGAAAGTTATGTTATTCCAATCACTAAGATTTCACTGTTAATGTGAGACATTACCAACAGTCTTTACTAGAAGCTGCAAACATGATTATAAATACTACAGAAGAATATTATTTATCCTGCTTACTTTCCATTTAAATAGTTCATTCTTTGGACATCTTCCACTGACAACCATCGAAATTCTAAGATTTGAAACGACAACTAGGAAATGTTAGCCAAAATAACATTCTAAAGTACACTTAAATATAATGTATGATCAAATGGTTTCTCTCTAATGAGAAACCCAGAGGACATTTATTTAATAGAACTAACTAGGGGGAGTAATCAGAACTAGTGAGGAGGGAAAGATTAGTAATTTTGTCATGATATGTATGTGCACAAAATACTCAAAATCAGTGTAAACATTATGTATTGCATATATACATATCAATAAAATGAGAGAAAAAAAAGTTTTGTAGCATACTTTGGCAATTTACTCAAAGTTCGTCTTAAGCAACTAATGTTTATTAATCTAGCAGCTTGCCTTCTTACTGCTCAAAGGAGAAATAAGAAATATATATTTTTCTACTTTATGTTAATTGATATTGATGATATTGCATTTACATACTTAGAAATAATATCTAAGAAATGCATCCTACTTTTCACAAGTCTCCTTTAACCTAAATTTTCTTTATAGTCCAGGATGGTCGTGAACTCACTTTCTAGCTACGTACCCCAAGCAGGCCTCAAACACATGGCAACCTCCTGCCTCACCCTCCCGAGGGCTATGATTACAGGCATGTATGCATTATGTGACACTGAGGAATTGAACTTTGTGCTCATTATGTAAGCACTCTAACCACTGTGTATTTTTGTACAGTATTCCTCTGATGCTTCCGAAACATTTGCATTTCATAATACTCACTCGTGGTATCTATGATCACATTGATCATATTTTAAAAGAAAAAACGTATCATTGATGATCATAATATGATCTTTTTATACTTTATAATATGTCAGCTCTTTTAATGGTGTTACATATGTTAACTCTTTTTAATTGTTCCAAAATGCTAGCAAGAGGATATTATTATGAATCCCTTGGGATAAAGGAAGTTTCATACCCGTAAAAAGAGTACTAACCAGGTGCTGGGAAAAGTCCGCACTTGGTTGGAATCACTGATCTCTAGTAGAGACCAGCTTGCTTGGCTTCACCCACTCACTGCCTCCAGCTGCCACAGGACCATCTCTTTGACATCCACCCATGAATCAGAGAAAATATTTGGTACCACTCCTGACCAAAGCACATTTCTACTCTACTTCAGATCCATTCTGCAAAGTACAAATATCCACTTTTTCCTCTAAAAGAAAGTTAGAAAAGAAATAGACCATGCTGATTAATTTCTCTATTTTTCTTGATCAGTGGCTACGGTACAAGTCCAAGCCCCAGCAATATGCTGACATCATCACATGGCCCTGGGCTGCCCTGTCCTTAACTCAAGGATCAACACTCCCCATTGCCCAAACAAAAATACAAATGCCGTGGGCTCTCTGATTCTTTCATTAGTGTAAAAAGATTCCACCCTCCCCCCACACATAGTGCTACATTTTTTAATTTCTAAGTAAAAACAAATAAAATTTCCTGAGCATTATTGTCATCATGACGACTTGGAGAGTGTTAATTATAAAAAGCTATAAAATACAAGCCATCCTGACTGAGCATCTGCTGAAAAGAGTACCATCCCTCACCTCTAGAGAAACCATCTTGTTATGCAAAACTGTGCAATTACCAGAGGGAGCCCTAAAAATAAACAAATAAAAATGCTGAGCTTGCAAGGTAATGGCTCATCTTCCTCTGTCCTGTGAATGCAGCCACAAGGTTGAAGGAATGGGAGACCAACCTGTCTTCTATACCATGTAGCTTTTCCGTTGTTCTCTAAAATGTTTTAAAATATCAGTATTGTTGTCTTTCAATGATTATTTCCTTTTCTTTTCCTTATGGAGGAAATAATAATTTGATAATATTTAATAATTTGATGTATTTTTCCTATAACTATATCACTTTATCTTGAGAAAAATCAGTTACCATTGAGACATTTGATTAAATACAAGCACATTCTATTTTGTTAAATAAACAGGATGTTAAAAGTAGGAAAAGATTTTCTTGAAAGTCCATAGTAGCAAATCTCCGTTTTTATATATAGCAAGGTAGGATCGCTGCTCACTGGGTAAAGTGTACTAATTCATTCAGAAATAAAATGATACACCATACTATCGTTCAATATCATATAGTAATTGCTGTGCTGTGCCTATTGAACCTACTTTAATGTAGAAAAAAATCATCTAATGTATTTAGTTTTTTGTCTTCCTTAATATATACTTAACAATTTTTTAAGAGTGTGTTTGTACTGTCTTCATGAGCAACAACTTTGGGTGCTAGGCTTCAGAAATACATGTGATTTTGTGAACATGCATCATAATTATTTATGAAGAAGTAACTCATGTAGGTATGCATATAAGCTTTTAACAGCATCTGGTGAAAAAGCAAAAAGTACATAATTTTATTTTTTTAGAACTTCAGTAAAAACATTAAGCATTGGCTATCAAGTCCATATGCCACATTTGTCTGTGACATTTGGCAGTGACTGAGATAAAATTGTGACAAGGGGTAATGTCCAAAAGCAAGTGCCTCAACAGCCCACATTACATACATGGTGGCCCTAGGTATGTACTTTTTTGCTAAGTGCTATGTTATATTATAACGTTCTTCAAAACAAAAATGCAACTCCCACTGGCAACAAATCTTCAATGGAAAATAAAAGAAAGTGTTGAAAAGCCACTGCTATTTTATGGAAATATTTCAAAGGAACCTTGGGATTGCCATTGTGAAGATCAAGTTTCATGAGATAAGGAAATTAGGAAGAAAATCAAATTGATCACTATGTGGTACAATTTCTAAGGAACAATATCGTTCTTCAGATGGACCACTGAGTTGAATTACTTTAATTTTCATGTCTATGTGTCTTTTATGAGAATTAATTTTAAACTATAAAATTTTCATAATCTTAAAAGTCTCTACAAGTATCAGCAATCTGATAATTGAGATTCTTATGTAACAGTTGAACTGTTTTCATCCATATTTAATAGGAAGATTCCTTGTTATTATTCTGATCATTCTCATCTGTTTGATATTTACCTATTCTATTACGTGGCAAGTATTATCCTAGGTCCTGGAAATATTGCAATGTACTAAATAGATCCGCAGCTTATGTTTTAATAAAAGAAGAATGATAAAAATTGAAACAACAATAGAAAAATAATCTAAAACAACACATTAGAATTTTAGAAAATGCAAAAATATAAATACGAATGTTGTGATAAAAACAGTCAATGCATCTAAGACTGGTTTGTCAGATACCATCTCTGCGAGGAAGTAGGTCATACATCCATAGTTGAAACTTAAGCCATTTCCTTAAGATGTGTTTCCTAAAAGAATGTGATTTATTCATCTGTTCGTCACTGAATATGATGCTTATATGAGTTCATCATAACTTTAGGGAAAAAGGGAAAATCAATGAGGAGAAAAATTGAATAGATGTCGTGATTTTCTTTGAGTACCTCATTAACATCATAACATCTTCCAGAATATTTGTAATTTGCAATAATTAAACTCATTACAAAATTACCCCTGTGCTTATCTTTCATTGATTGTGGTAAAAACATTCTTATAGGTACAAAAATAGCATATAACTTGAGACACAAATGGCAAAGAGAAGGCAGTTACAACAAAGTTGGAGAAAGTATTCCACAAAGAGAAACAGCTGCCCAAGGGCTCCTGGCCAGATTGAGCTTTCTAAAAAGGACATACTGCGCCTGAAGTGAAATGGTAACAGTGGAGATAAACAAATGTGTGATTAGAGTTGTAGCCTGGTTGTGTGATGCAGAGCTTTGTGAGGATTAACTGTCTGCCTTTATTCTAAGAGGACTAAAGCCATTAAACCTTCAGGTGCAGGAAGTGACAGTATCCAATTATTTGAAGAAAGCTTGCTGGCTCTTCTGTGCAAAGAGAGGAGAAGCAAAAATGAGCACAAGGTGATCTGTTGGAATGTTGCAGAGCCTAGGAATTAGAGAAGGTTGCCATCAGTTTGATAATAACAATGGAAAGATGCAGAATTGAATGCGATATATATATATATATATATATATATATATATATATATATATATATATATACATTTTTTTCAGGATCATATGACCAAATCCTGGGGTGGATAGGAGTAAGAGAAACAGAAGAGTGAAGGATTTATTTTGAATTTTTTTTTGCCTACAACCTTTAAAATAAAATAGATTTAAATATTTACATATGAAAAAAAAGACACCTGTGTGTATATGTAAATATATTTGCATAAGATATATGTATTTAAAATGGAAGATATTAACATTTTACTTACAAAACTCAATCATTGTTATACAAAGGCTGTGATTAAATATCTGCTCTGAATTTATTTTGTCTCTCAGATAAGAGACTAAAAATCTGAAAAAGGAGTATCCACTATGAGGTAGGTGCTCATGAACTTGAGAAATAGTTACACAAGTAACTATCTTAAACAAATTAAATTCTCCAAAAGGGAGCGTACAAGAATTTATGTGTATGTAACACAGTAAGTGAAGATTTTCAGGTATCTTCTGCTCACTGCATAAATTGGAAACTTCCTTAAAGTCTTTTTTGCTGTTGTCATTTTTTAAAAAAATTCTTTGTTGTCTCCACGTTACTAAAGAGCCTGCAAAGCTGTTATGTTGATAGTCCAAATATTCACAGATAAATTTATATTATTTATACAATGTCAAATTTCTAGTACCGGCATAAAGCAAATTCTTAGTACAAACTTCTTTGTAAATATTGTTTTGTTTTTGTTTCGTTTTTGTTTTGTTTTGTTTTGTTTTGGAAAGGCCAAAATAAACATCAAAGACCAAGTAAAACAGTCTGTAATTCAGAAATGTGAATCAAATAAAATCAAATACAAATTTTATATGTCTGGTTTAACATAATCTTTCATAGTGTTTTTTGTTTTGTTCTGTTTGTCTTTTTTGTTGTTGTTGTTTTATTTTTAACTCTGTGACCTTCTTCATGCTCACAGCCCACAAGCAGGGAAGCTGGGCAGCTGTTCCAGGCTGCGGCTCACTGGTATGGGTGCTCTGTAAGAAACCCATAGAGATCAAAAGCCCCGTACTGAAATTTAACCTTGAGTTTAAATGACTTCAAGGTGAAACTTTGTTTCCCACTGAGACTATACCATCAGTACAACTATTCTTCAAAACAAGAATAAATGCTGTCAGGTATTCACACACCCTCATGTGCTGAAAGAGGACATGTGAGTGACCTGCCTGGGCCTCAGGCCAATTGGCAATTAACATTTGGCCGATTCACTGATTTTACTTCTTCCTTGTCTGGAAGAGAAGGTAGAAATATTTTGATGTCCAATAATGCACACACATACACATGCATACACAAACATATATACATACTAAGTACACACACATATAGCTGAACATATATGTGCACATGCACTAGACATATAGACATATGTGAACCCAGTATATGTGTATTTGTACATGTATATTACTTTACCAATGTCTTATTAGAACTAAAATACTTCAATTTAAGATTAGTCTACACACAATTATAGTGTAATTTACATATATATATATGTAATACACGCACGTGTGCGTGCACACACACACACACACACACACACACAAACACATATTCTTGGCTTCTTGATTTCAGTAGAGAAAAAAGGCGTAAAGTTAATCAGCAGCTCTGCCCTCATTTCCACAGTCTGCAGAAATCATTACAGTTGGCTGCAGGGGAAACAGGGATAATTTGTCCCTCCAAGAAGAAAAATTAAGTACTGCAAAAACAAAAATCTCAACACTGCAATGTAATAACATGCAGAAATTAATCTTAAAATTACACAGAAATATTGTAATTCTAAATAAGAAATGACCAAACTAATATATTTCGAAGTACTATTATTAATTTCCTTGATTTTTCAAAACCCTAGTGAGTGGCTTTAAGAATGATGTCATTTTGTGATGACATTCAATTTATAGTTTTATTTTTCTCCACATGCATTTTTTTCTTTTAACTTAACATTTATAGTCACCCCTTTGGACTCTACCACAAAAGATAGTTAGAAAACAGATACTTTGCAAGACTTCTAGAAAAGCTTCAGGGCCTAAAGAACTAAACTCCATTTGGTAGTTATGTAATGGGTTGTTTTAATTCTATCCTGAAGCAGCTCACCCAAAAATTCAAAATGCCTTTGGGATTAATTTATTGTTGAAATGGACTTTTCAGACAGATCCACTTAGAATACTCTCGATGAATCAACATCAGGATTTTTGTTAGGTCAATCTTGATAAAGGACAGGGCTATTTTTGTTTTTGGCTCAACTCTGAAAAATCAACATTCATAAATCCTTGATCTTTCTCTACTTAAAATATTCTTTACATAAAGATATCAGCTGAATGACCTCAACAAATATATTTTTCTCTCACTTGACAGCCCCCCCCCACAAAAGCATAAAAGCAATCAAATATAAGAAGTTTTTAGATAAAGGATTTATGTTAAGTATTATGAGTATTCAAATACATATACCATATACTGATGGTACTATATGAGTCATGAGTGAGTCACCTTTCGTGGATTTGTGGCGTGAAGTATTAGTTTGATAATAGATTTTATGTTGAATTGATGAGATAATATCAGCAAGTCTTCAGTTCTCTCTGAGATGTTGTCAACTTTATTTTTATCTCTCTTTTTTCGTCCCATCTGCCTGCTGTTTATATTCTTGTGTAGACTGCTTACTTTGTAAGAGACAGCTTATCTGGCAGTAAGTACTACAGTGAAAAAAATATGGTAAAGAATGCAATTGTAGGTTTCTTATTTTATATTGGATGATCAAGGAAGCCTTTACTTTTTAAGAAATCAAACAGGAATATATATATATATATATATATATATATATATATATATATTTAACATATATAACTATGTATATCTATCTATCTATCTACCTATCTATCTACAGATACTTGAAGGTACATGCTGGATGTGTTCAAGAAAGGGAAAGTCAATGGAGGTAGAGCTAAGTAAATATTTGCCTAATGTACAAACAAGTATATGATACCAAAAATGTTAAAGGGTATGGATTCATGGGGCATGAAACCATGTGTCCTCACATGATGACTCTGAGCGCCCAATTTAAATTTGAAACCACTGAAGAGTTTTGCAAAGACAAAGAATTGTGTTCATTGAGCCACTTTGTCCTCTATACTCACTTAAAATGTTTTCCGAGGACTTGGACAAACCATGGAAAACGGTGATCAATGATACCAGTAGATTGAATTGTTTTCATTTTTACAGTACTTAACTTTAATTACTGTGTCATTAAAAATATTTAGAGTTTAGAAAATTCAGCAGAGAGTACAAATATCTCCCAAATGCCCTCTCTCCCCAAAGTCCAACAGAGTTCCCTTCACTATTGAGATCTGCATTAGTTATAAAAATGTATTAAAATCTAAAATCCACCTTTTGTTCTAAAGTCTTGCGGGCTTTGCCAATGTGTAGTGTACTAGGTACACAAAAACAGTGTCATTGTCTAACTTGACTCATGTAAGTGTCACCTGCAGTCCACTCACGTCCTCTGCGAATCACTCAACTTCTAGTGTTCACTTTAGCTTTGCCATTTCCAGAAGGAATTTTGAGTTTTACCATTATAATAGGTGTGTATCTGCCTCTCCCTTGGTTTTAATTTACAAGCCCCCACTCACATATTACTCTAAACACTTTTCTTTACAATTGTTTCCTATCTACATCTCCTTTTGGATGAGGTGTCTGTTTAGAGCTTTTGTCCAACTTTTAATTGAGTTTTTATTTTCTTCTCGTTAAATTTTGAGATGCTTTCCATATCTTATCACACATACATTTCACAAAGATTTTCTTGCATTTGTGGTTTGTATTTTCATTCTCCAAAGAGTGTCTTTTATAAAACAGAATTTTAACTTTAATGAGGACCAATGTAGAGATTTTTCCTACTTGAAGTTCCTATGTTATTTCTAAAAAAATAATTGCTGAATTCAAGGTCACTTGTCCTTTCTCCTCTGTTAACTTTTCAGACTTTTATTCTTTGGTACACTACATTTAGATCCATGATTATTTTTGAAATCTTTCGAAGGTTTAAGGTAAGGAGAAAACATATATATATATATATATATATATATATATATATATATATATATATATAATTTTTGCAGGTAGATGCTATTTCATTTGTTTCAGTGGAATTTTTATATATATATATATATATATATATATATATATATATATATATATATATTTCTGAATGATAATATTTTTGCTTCTTTGTCGAATATCAGTCAGTTATATAGTATGTGACCAATGTACCCAGTTAAAATTTAAGTTTGAACAATTATTACAGTAAAAGCTATATCTCCCCAGTACTTCTTAATTGAACACACCTATCTCATCTTTCTGGCCACTTTGGATGGAGTTTGGGAAGTCCTTTACAATATGAGATATAATTTGTACGTGTGTGTTTGTGTGTATGTATATTTGATGAGTGATCCTGTCAAAGGCCATCCAAAGGAAAAGAGGCCTATGAAAACATTGTAGCTTGTGCATATCCATCTTGTTGGTCAAATCACTATGACATTTTGACTATCCTGTAAGGTCAGCAACCATGAGATGTTGCCATTTCAAATTGATTCAGTGAGAGTGGAATTAAATACACTCATCATAAACACACTTCTCGAACTTTTTCAGAAAGTGACAAAAATGAACCAAAAAGAGTGTTGGAAGTGGGAGGAAACGATTGTGAAAAGGGAAGTTAATAGCAATGTGTCTTTTACTGTAATGAATTTTCCCATATACTTATACATAAAATGTTTACAGTGAGTTCGAGTATTGTGTGCACATATATATGTTGGTTTAACATTATGATCCCTTCCCTTCTCCCTTTTTGGCCCTCCGTCACACTTCCCATCCTCCCTGACTCCCTCTGTTACCACCATTTGACTCTATAGAATGTCTGCATTCTGGTTTTCTCCTGCGATATTTTTTAACTTAAACATTAACTGTGTTTTTTGATCCGACTTCATGTTCACATGGATGTACTTCAGTACTGTGTTGTTTTCCACTGATCTAGTGGTGGTCAATACCATACTGTTTTGATTAGTGTTGTAGCTAGACTTGATGCTAAATAGTTTCCCACTTTCTTCTACCTTCAAGGTTATGATGGCTTTTATGGACCTTCATAATTCTGTTTACACTCTCCAATGAGATTGCCAATACACATAAAACACATTGAGGGAATATTGGCATCCAGTCTATTCATAGATCAAGTAGGGAAAACATGTTAACACTACTGAGTATTCCTATCTACTTATATGTGGTATTTCAATTTATTTTCATTCATTGAACTCTAGTAATTGCTCCACTATAATTTATAAATTTCATGGATAATATACATATTTCAATCTTACTAGAGAATCATTTTTAGAAACATATTTGGCTTACATTTCTTTAAGTTGCAGTCTTATTATTGTAAGTGAGTTTGATATGTTGGTAAATTTGAAGGGAGGGGAAGTGTGCTCTAGTCCTTTAGAATTAGTCCTGACTCCAGTGGTGGGGTTTTTGTCCCCAGTAGGTTTCTATTCCATATAAATTACAATTTTCTTTACATATGTATCTCTCCAATTTTCCAATAACAGCCTCCGCTATGATGTTTCTCTCATAATTCCAAAGGAACATTTGATTTTAATTTATTTAACCTTTTATTATCTTGAAAGTGGGAGTGATATCATCCAACTCTTCATGTATCAGGCTAGAGCTCATCTTTCTAAAATGGGTCCATGTACACTGGAATAAAAATAGCTTTACTAACACAGATGAAAGTTATGAAATGTGGAGCATGGAATGTATTTCCATCCATTTAAACAGAACAATGTATGGTGAGGAATATAACTTACAAAAACAGGATCTCCAAATGCAAAATTCTATTAAGACTGTGCCAGGAAATCATAAAATATCCACTCAAGGATAACTCAACCCCTACCTCATGCCCATTAAAATGTCAAAGTTACTATATCTGGAAGCTTAATTTTATGACTTCTTTAGCTAAATATCAACAATTTTCAACATAGGTGCATTTTCATATGGATCTCTTATTGTACGTGGCAGAAGATACTTTGTTCATCGTTGGCTACTATTCACTAAATCTGAATCAAGATTCCATCCACAAGCATGATAATTGTCTGGGATTTAATGTATAAAGAGCCTATGGGGGAAAATTTAGTTTTTAATCTTCCAGAGTATTTGATCACACTGTAAATAAGTTAGTTTTCCTTTCTTACCATAAGTAAGAAGAAAGGTATGGTTTCCAACTTTATCTATTAATTTTTAATTTTTTTCAGAAATGGGTGTTAACTCCAAAGCTTTCACACTAAACTGTATCCCCAGTTTATTTTATATTTATTCATTTTGCTTTATTTTTATATGCGACAAAGAATCACTAAGTTGCTAAGTTGCCCAGGCTGGACTGAAGCTTGCAGGGCTCCTATCTCAGCCTCCAAGAACGCTAAGACTGCCGGCATGTGCCAGCACAGCTGACTGTATAGTAGTGGATTTTTTTTTTTTTAATGGAAGAGATCAGGTCTGCCCTATGATGGTGAGCCTTATTCCATTTTTTTGCTGCCCAATTCTGGTCAAATTTAGCAATATTATTTCTGATGCTATCAAAGTGTCAAGGAGATTAGATAGATGACCTTTAGTTTATAGACTGTTTCTCATGAGAATCACAGCTCTTTGTGTTAAGATGGACTTATGTTAAAAATCCCCATCCATTTGGAGTAAAGACATACTCCTTTCTCTAGAGCTTAATTAGTGAACTTAGATTATTTTACTTGAAACATGCCACCTTATAAAGGAATCCCTCCAGAGATGTCTCACCTTTCTCCAACCTGAAATCTATCACCTCTCTCCTAATGCTGTCTTACAATTCCACTAATAGAATGTGCTCACATAACAAATATAGATGCATACAGTGTTTTGTCATATATATAAGGATCTCATGGAAATCAAGCAGGCAAATAAGTTCCGTCGGAAAAGAAAGTCACCACATATATTCCTGGCCCAGAGATCAATAACAAACACCTGAAATTGCTGCCCTCGTCACTCCTCAATCTCAACAATTGAACACAATCTTTCGAGGCCAAAACCCCAATGTGCCCCTTCCAGCCAGGCTGTCCAGACCTTGATTGTCAGACTGCTTCTCCCATCTTCACCTCTGAAGAGCTGCTGGACTCTTCAGTTCTTGCATTATGCAGAACGCCATTTTGGACTCTCTTTTGACTGTTTAACCTGACTTAATAAATTTCTCACATATATAATTCCTATTAATTCTGTTTTCTCAAGAACCCTAATATATATTTTCAAATCAGGTTCTGACAAGTCTAATATGTAGATTTCTTACGATTAATGTTACTAAATAAAATTCAGACAAATTTGAATTTGAGGTAACAGTAAATGCAATTTTATATCAATCCGTATTTTTGTAGTGTATGTATGCCCTGAATGTTGCATGGGAATTCTCAAGTTTAACAGGGATTCCTCTGTGTTCTTTCGTGTATATGACCCACTCTTCTGTGAGTTGGGATTTATATCTACTGACTCAATTCTTTTGATTTACATTGTAGTATCTTCTTGAGCATGTGGTCTTTTTCTTTCTATTCCTCCTCTTGCTCCTCCTCCTCCTCTTGTTCTTCTTCTTCTTGTTCTTCTTCTTTCTTCCTCTTTCTTCCTCTTTTTCTCTCTACTCCTGTTTGACACTTAACATTGTATACACCATATTAACAAAACTTACTGTGGAACTACTAAGACATATGTGAAGTTATCCTCTCTCAAAATAGCATTTATTTGTTCCTATTAGGCACCTAGGGATGCTAGCAATCCAGCATCAACGTAGTCATACTTCAAGGTTTCGTATATTTATAGCTGAGCCACAGTTCTTATACGAGAACTCTCTCTCCACTTTGATCATAGTTTTCTGAACTCAAGATGGCTTCACCGGATTACCATCTTTGAAGTCTAACTTCTAGTCCCCAACACAGTACGTTTTCTTTTTCTTCAGTATCTCCACCTTTCTCCTGTATTCTCCAGCTTCTTCCTCTATCAGAAAACATTTGAAAGAAGTCCCATAATCCCTGGCCATTTATTCTGTTATGTATCATAGCTTGGTTATTTTTCACAGTCTTATTTATTTTATGGCATTATGTAGGCATTTTGGACTAGATTCTGCCTCTCTTCTAAGTTCTTGAAAGTTCGATCTCACTCACAGGCTTTTCCTACTGTAACTATGTCAAATAATCAATAGGTTTTTCTGAGAGATGAGAGGCTAATATGTAGGATGCAGCAAACGAAATATAAGCAAAAGTGGTGATGTTTTTGTGACTATCCTGTGTTCCTTTCTATCCAAACATGAAGGGCCACAAAGAATGTCCAACAAATTCTGATTAAAGATATGTTTTAAATTTCAAAGACACTCCCTTTTAATGAAATTTTTCAAAATACATTTCTATTTTCTCAAATTTTTCCTACAATCCCTAAAATATCATACAATGACAATTTTTTCTCTGTATGGATGATAAATTTCTTCCTTTTATTAGAAAGTATATTGTGGGATCTTGTTTAATTTCTTAAACCTAATTGAACAAACTTTGTTATAATATTAGCATTGTATTTTCTCATATATCTTTTTTTTACTTATTTTTGTTATTTTTCTTTTTTCATGCAGTGAGTGTAGTTTTTAATAGGTGATGTTGTTTTAATCTTTATTTAAAACTCTTGTGCATAGTCACAATTATTCTATGACATTTTAGAGTTACAAATGGAAACAAAGCGTTATAGCCCATTAAGGTCATGAATGTGTTGAGACAATGTGAGTGTGTTCATACTCATTTAAACATGGATATACAAGTGCTTCTCCTCTTAAAAATAACTTATCCATGAATAAATTGTGAAGTATTGTGAGCTTATTTGTGAGCTATCCTCAAACATGAGAATAACATCTGCAAACCATGATGTCTCATTAGCCTATCAAAGCACCATCAAGAATCTTACAGTAAAATTGAAAATATTATCCTTCAACCCAAAATTTAATTAACATATTTACTACAATCATAGACTCATATTCAAAAAGAACAAAGTGTTAATATTAAGAATTTTTCTAATAAAATGTGAACAGATAATATTATCATTGGAAAGCAGTGTAATATTTGCATACAAGGGAAAAATGCAAGGAGATTTGTATTCTAAATTTTTATTTTAGCTTCTAGCTAAAAACAAGGACGGTAAACTCAAAGACATAGAAAATTTTAAAAATAAACACAATAAAAATAATAGCAATCAGAATGCCTATTATGCCCTAAGGCATTGGGATTAAAAAATAATACTATTTGTCTGTCTGGCAGAAGGTATGTTTCTAGTAATAAGTTTTGGATGCTGAAAGCAAGATGATTATTTATCAGAGAAGATTTGTTTTTCAAGCTGCATTTGTACAAATGACTAATCCTTTAGTTGAAAATGTACAAGAAATTATGTCTTGCAAGTTAAGTAATCTTCAAACATGCTCAAGTATATAAAATTGATTGCACTGAAACCAAATATTACAGATCTGGATAATCTTATCTCTATGGTAATTTCTCATTTCCTGATATTGAAAATACAGTTCTGTAATTTAAATTCTTGGATTTTTGGTCAATTAACCTGTTATTCTATATATGTAGTTGGGCAAATTATTTAATGTCTGAGTACCCTGGTTATATCTCTCTCATATGGAGAGAGTTTGAGGATTGAAATGGTCTTTGATGAGAAAGACAGCAAAAAAAGTTTGTTACATAGGAAGCAGTGTATAATAAGACTCACACCCCAAGAATAAATTATTACTCTGATTAAGTATATATCTATATCTGTAAATGTCATCTAACTAGCCTAAGATTCACTCTTTTTTTATTTCACTCTATGACCTGAAACTGTCCTGAAGTATAGTTGTCATTGATTTAGTCTTTGACAGGAAATTAAATGTCCCTGTTAGTCTAGATTATGGAAAGAACAGATCACATGTCCTTTAAATATTCTAGTGTTGTTCTTAGGGACAGACTAAGACAAATCATTAGCTTCGATAACTCAGTGGTTTCCTTATTTCCAATATTTGTCAATTACTTACAGTATTAGAGACAAAAGAATTCTAAATAGCTGCCGGAGTGCTGAAAGTCTAGAAGATCCAGTAGTCACTTGTTCTGTGAGGTTAGAAGTCCTCAAACAAGATGCATCAAAGTCATGGCACCTATGAGACCAAAAAGAACTCTGTGGGAAGTAACTGGTATAAGCCAGCATTTGTAGGCAGAAGAAAGTGAACTCATCCACAGGTGGTGGTAGCAAAAGATGTCCTGGCCCAAGCACGATGGAGCTCCCCAGACACATGGCAACCTTCTTTTTCTTTCTCTGGTATCTAACATTTCTGTATGTAATTGCACTGGGTCTTTCCTTTCCCTCCAGTCACCTCTGAAAAGACCCAACAGACACACTCAGAAGTGTTCTTTACGAATTTGCTAAGTACTCCTTAATGCAGTCAAGTTGATCTGTCACAAATAACAGTCATAACATACAATTGTACTATGGGGAAATTTCACAGGTTTTTTTGTTTGTTTTTCCTTTTTTAGTAGAGTTATAAAGTTATTATTGCAATTTCACTACCTGTCATAATGAAAGCTAAACACTTTATTACCCTTATTTTGTATTAAAGCCCACACATTTGAAACAAAATTCCCAGAATCACAATGGATAAATATAGGCTTGGTATTAACTGCTGTGCAGATGAAGTTTGACATTATAGTTATTTTTACTTATTTCATTTTTATGTCTGTATATGAACATTCTAATTTTGATGTGGGAAATCGTTAAGAAGAAAGAACTTAAAACAGATTTAGGACATGAGTTAGAAAAAAAGTGCATTTGGGTTTTATAGCATAATATATAACATATACTAATATATGATATGATACAAAACACTATGGCAAATGTGTCAATATAAAACAATTTACCCTAAAGGACACCGTGTTATTCATCTTCCTCAGAATACACATCCTAGATTCAGACACATTTCCTTCATCATTTATTTCACTTTCTGAAGCAGCTCTGGTAGTTCTCTTCTGTGAATGTGTATCATTGGGCATTGATTCATAAAGTTTACCCCTCATACTCATTTTGCCTTTGGGTAAGAGCCAGAGTTTTATAGTCCTATTTACAGGGATAAAGAAACATCGTAATTTTATATATATATATAAATCTGCTTTTCCTTTGTTTGGCCATGGGCAATAATAGTCACTGTTGTTTTGATCACTTGTTGTAGAGATTCACAAGACAATAGTCTCCAAGATATTCATCCCATGGTGAGAACTATAGACAGGTGATTAGAAGAAATGGGGAGTACTTTGAGGAGATTAATGATGCTGTGTATTTTATTGTATCAAATTTTAAAATTAAAGATTGGCTGTATATTTTGATCCCTCCCTGTAGGATGTATCTACACATATTTATAGATAGTTAGGGTAACAAATAGGCTTCAAAGAATGCACTTGTCATTTTGGACATGAAGCAGAGTCCCAAAGTCACCTCTAATGTCTATGATCCTTATGGAAAATGTCCTTGCCAGAACTTCTTGATGCTGATGCCAGTACATTGAATTATTTACAAAGCAAATTATTTATAGCTTTTGCTCAATCACTATTCTTTTCAAGGAAATTTATCTCACGCCTTTCCTTTTAGGCATTTTATTACCTATTGTTACTACTAGATAATCTTAAAACATTTTCTTTTTGGGAGCTCACAGTTCAGCAAATGAGATATGCACACAAATTAAAATATATGTACAGTACAAATATGGCTGTGGATTATGAATTTTTAGAATTTTTAAATAGTTATTGGCTGATATTTGAATCATGGAAAAGCTCCATTTTTCTATTGATACTGCAATTTAGTAATAGTTTTGTTACAAACATTATGATTAATATTCCGGAATCTCTTGAGTTCAGACCACTAAATACAGACATGTTATGCTAAGGCTTTTATTGTACAGTTTTTCATGTGTTTTGTTTAACATTTTGACACAAAATGGTATTGCTAAGCCAATTCTGTGAGCTAAAGCTGGCAGTGCCAAGACTTCTGGGACATAAACAAAGTAAAATATTAATCATTTTTAGTGATTTTTAAAAGGTAAGCTACACAGTACCAAGTAGTTTTATTTCTGTTATTTTATCCCATTAAACTCTGAGATTGGAAGAAATGAAAGGATAAAAGAAAATGACTTTACCAAATAGAATTTAAGATTAAATTTAGAATTTAGAATCAGTTATAATTATAACTTATAATCCTAAACCTATTCCAAACAGCTGAATGGGTGTAAGATATAAAAATAAACACCAGCTATTCATTCATAAAGATTTACCACATAAGAATGAAGAGGACGAGAAGTTACACCATAATGTGTAAAGTTTTCTGTTTGCTTTTGGTATAAGAAACACACAGTAGAGAAGAGACGCTAAGAACATCCTTCTACTCAAAATTACACACACACACACACACACACACACACACACACACACACACACACATACACACATACACGTGTGGATACCATGATTCAGTGTGTTGAATTTATTTTAAGTATAAAGGAAAGAAGAAATATTGGCTGAGAGAAAGATATGAAATAATTTTTAAATGGAAAAATACAAATATATTTGTGATGTTATAGGCTACGGAGTCCTGTAAAGAAACATTAGAGATTTACCGATGAGAGGTAAATTTTGAGAGTGACTGTCCCAACTTCAGGATGTGTTACCCTGTGGCAAAGTTTTATGACAAGTTTATGATAATAACTTGACTTCTTCTGGCTGTTTACATAGACTTCCATGACATCAAAGTAGTTGAGGCAAATACAGTTTTAAAAATGTGAAGGTTGCCGAAGTTAAGTTACACATGAACATTTTATTTCATGCTCATGTACTTATCAGTATAGACTACTATGCAGTCATTATCAGATTGTTTGGTCCAATTTTGGAACTTATCACTCCTTTCTTTTTCTGCTTCAATTTCAAAAATTATTGGCTGAGTCAAAATGTGTGGTTAGACTTATCTAGCACAGAGAGAATTGGTAGAACTATGGCTGAAGTTATTATTTTAGTAACTTTCCTCTGGAATTCAGCATAAAAGTCTGTCAAACTATTTATGGCTATAGCATCAATTCCAGACCATAAGAGAAAAACCAAGTCCCAGAAATCCCGTTTGTCACCCGTGTGCATTTCTTTGTTTTGATGATCACCTATGCAGAGTGGCACACTCAACATGCTTCTTTCACGGACAAGCAGTTTGCTCCAGACAGTTCTCTTGAAACTATTATCTGTAAGCAGAACCTTCTCCCATGATGCTGACTAGACAATATGAAAATAAAAGGTGTGTGTGCGTGTGTGCGTGCGTGTGTGTGTGTGTGTGCGTGCGTGTGTGTGTGTGTGTGTGTGCAAAGTCCCTTTACACAACAGGAATCAAAGCCATATAAGACTGACATTTTCTGAAGTAGCTTTCTTTAAACAAGAATAGAGAATTTTGTTGAAAATTACCTGATATTTTCCTCAGTATTTTTTGCTTTTTGCATTTTATCATTAGCCTCTTTTAGTATTTGTGATATCCTATCCCATGCATATCCTATGAATGGATATGATATGAGAAGACAGATGTGTGATCCTAGATATTCATGACAGTGAGTTTAGAGGAATATAAAGTTGTTATATTTCAACTCTCGGTCTACAAGGGTTAAAATAACAATTTAAGCAAGTAGGGACTATAAAGACAGTTTTAGCAGGACATAAAGTTATCTTCAAAACAAGGAGTGATAATTGGTTAATTATGAATTGAAGAGATTTTGAGAATGCAACGGACAAAAAAAAGTAAGCTGTGCTCTAGAGATAATTCTCCTTTCTAATGTCTTCAGTTTAAAAAGTATTGGTGATCTTTTAGATATTAGAAGATGGTGATATATAGAAAATAGAAGTAATTAAAAGAGGAACATTATGGAGAAGCAAGTAATTTGCCTTATTCACTGATGATCCTCCAATTTAGAGAATGCTGAATGGAAAAGAGATTTAAGTGTTGACATTCTGTAAGCTGATACTATTAATAGCTCAAATTTCTATTTATTTGAATTGGTTAAGTAATCGCTGTTCTGGGGAAAGAAGTGTTATATATTTAGCAGTGTTTCCTTTCCCAAGTAATTTATATCACTGAAGATTTGCATTAATTCACTTAAAAATTAGTATCTAACTTATTGACAGTGAATTGGTAACTTATCTATGATACAGTTTACTTGCGTGAGTATTATATGTTTTTGCAAAGGTGTAGAGTCCTGAAATCTCTACTGAAATAAAGATACAAAAGACTGCTTGTATTTCAGAGAAATATTTTAATATAGTCCCTTTCTATATAGTTATTTCCTTCCTTTCCTAAGTCTTGACAACTATGAAAAATTTTTTGTTTGTTTGTTATTTGCTTTTGGCTGTGGCTTAGCAATTTTATATAATTGAAATCACAGAGATTGTAAGCTGTTGAATCTGTCTTGTTTCAACAGAGATTCACAAATGTGAATATATGTGCGCATCTAGAGCCTATTTCATTGTGAAGATGTATATTATAGTTTACATATTCATTTCTCAGCTGTTCTGTTTTGAGTGTTTGGAAATTTTAAATGAAACTGATAAAATAGTCCTAGGAAGGTTCTCATAAAAATAAATTGTACTCTGTCTTGTTACTATAACAAAATACAAGAGATTAGAAGTTAGGTGGCTTATAAATAAAATAAGATTACCTCACAATTTTGTAGGGTGGAAGTTCAAGGAAATGAAACTCTCTAAAATGGACACTGCCAGTCTATTTCATATAAAGTTCAGAATTGTTTCTTGGTGAAAAGACATGAATTTATTTTCATTCTTAGAAACTGAAAGACTAAAAAGTGACCTTCAGGTACCTTTCTAGTCTGTAATTTACAAAAGTTAGGTGGGTGAAGGACGACAAGAGGTCATGTAAACTCAACCCAACAGTGTCATCAATTTGCACTATGATGGCTGATTTGACATTATTGACTACAGCATCTCATGTGGACTGAAATGAAATATTTACATAGTCACTGATGTGGAAAAAAATTGCACTTAGATCAGAAAGGAGCTTTGAAAAAATTATTTATTTACAATTGTATGGGAACAGACCTTTAAGGTTTTTATTTGTTTGTTGAGACAGGGTTGAGAGCTGAGAACTAGTTCTGAACTCACAATGTAGCCTAGGATGGCCATGGACTCATGACAATCTTTCTGCCTCAGTCTGTTGAACTCTTGGATTACCGGTGTACACCACAACACTCGGCCAGAAATTAAAGTTATTAAATCACACTCAAGTATTGTTGCTCTTTTCATAGTAAAGTCTAAGGGAAACTTTGTCCTTTGGACTTACCAAATAAATCCACATCATATAACTGTGAAAGATAACATGTTAACATGATCAGTGAAGAGAAAGTTAGTTATAAGTTTGCTGAAATTATTAATGTGCTTTAGGTGGGAGCTAAACCTTTGGAGAATCAGAAATCCCCAACATCAGTAGGATTTTCAAAAGATAGGTGACTTAGGGCAGGTCATGTATCCCTTCCAAAACAAATAAACATACACATAAAAAGTGGAATTTCAATTTCCTCATATTAAAAATGAAAAACAACCCTAATAAATGTAATTGGGATTCTAAAAATTCATAACTTAACAACTTGCTATGGGCATTCATTTTTAATTTCAATTTGCCAGCATTGGCCTAGAATGAGGCGTTAGCTTTTCGCACTCCACTGGTTATTTAAGCCCTTGCCCTCAAAAGGATTTGAAGTGTCAATGGCTTAGCACAGGCAAATAGCAGCAATAGCAATGATACAGTAATAAAATAAAAATAAATGTCAATTCTAGCATGCCAGGCCTCAATTAGTTCTTATGAGACAATGCATAAAAAGGAGAATTAAATAATAGCTTGAATTCTATAAAGTATAATTAGACACAAAGATAAAGCCAAATGTTCTCCAGTGTCAGTTGTTCTTTGTGTTTTTAAAGCTTAGTATCTCCTCAAAATGAATCACAGTTATGGCATTTTGCATCCTCTGAGCCAGCAATGGACAATTAATGCAAATTAAATTTTGTTTGCGTTTAATGTTACATATTTTTTTTTCTCATTTTCTATAACTTGTCCTAATTTGTATCCTTAGGCTTTCTCTGTTTGACTCAAAATTTGAAGAGTGAAAAGTATATTTGCAGATAATCTCTATGACCTCTGTAAAACTAACCATAATCCTAAAGACATATTTTTGTAGGGGGAGGGAAAGAAGTAGTAATAAATAGGTTCTGGAAAAGCTGCTCAAAAATAAGAAAATCATAATATTTGCTAAAATGTTTAATGTAGAACAATTTATGATAAATTTCACTGTAACTAGTAAAGATCAAAGGTTCCCAACTCATAAAAACGATCAATGTTTATAAAAATGAAAATTCCAATAATCTTGACTTGGTCATGTTATAGTTTGTGCATGTATTTCATTGTCACACTATATCAATAAATATGTACAAATATTGTCTGTCTTTTTTCTCAGCTTCTGCTGTTTTTTGAACTCAGCTGATTTCAACTGAATTGTATTTCACAGGTAAGATCATGCAATATTTTACTCTTCTAAAAATGAAAGTTATTTTATGGTCTTCCATTTATGGTCTAGGTATAAGACATTATACAATGCAGGTGGAAACTCTCCGGCTCATATGCCAAATGACTATAAACAAAAATGTTTTAAACTTAGCATCAACATAATAATTTTAATGTAATTAAATATTAAGAATTTAATATGAATTTTGAAAAGTTGGAATAAGAAATGCTTGCTTTATTGAGGGAGAAAAAAGAAAAAAGAAGATCATAAAAAATGAAGGAATGCAGTAGAGAATTGACAAAAGAAAAAAAAAGAAAGAAAGAGATTAGGAAGAAAATTTATGAGAAAATATATTTGAATCAAAACATCCAGCTTCCATGCAGTCAAAAAAATGGTCCAGTGTTCCAGATCACTGAAAAGAAAATATTTGACATTCAGTTGTTGTTTTAAACCTACACACACACACACACATACACACACACGCACACACACACACACACACACACACACACACATATATATACTTTAATATATTAAATTTAGCATTTTTCCTTATCTCTATACTTATTGTTTGCAGACCCTATCTTAACTGAAAATAGCTTATAGGAAAATTTGGGGTGGGGAAGAAACTTTTAATCATGGTAATAATGACAGTTTTCTTAGTGTTGCCTCGTAATAGCCATAGATATTGAATACGAGAAAGGATTGTTAGAACCATTGGACAAAAATAAATTGCAAATATTCACTTTAGCTGATAAACAATACTGTTATTACTTATAGTTTGGTTATATCTGCTTTTATTTTTTCTAACAACTGTTCTTTCTATTAGTATATATGTGCGATACACATAGTTGCATTCTGCTTGAAGAAATGGTATATATACCTGTTGTATTTTGATTGTTTTTGCGTCTTTCCTCTTCCCACAATCCCAATTTCCTCATACATTCCATTATGAAATCACAGCTATTTAGTGGATTAGTACTCGAGATCAATACTTTTTACTTTGATCATTTTAAGCATTTCTGTATGTTTTCAATTGAACGTATATATTGACATTTAACCTATGTATCAGTATATATCTTAGGTATGTATATTGTAGCACACACATCAATAAACAAGAATCTGCCCTTGTGTCAGCCATTTCCTCCTCATGTCAGAGATCCCAGCTGAATGAGTACTCTAATTAAGATGTACTTGCTTTCAAACTTAGTTTAAATTTAAATGGAACAATATAATCCTGCTTTTTTGTCAAGAGTATATTTGCTGTAATGTATATCTGAGATTTATTGAGTTTTGTTTCTATTGATTTAGATCTCATTATTTTACCTTATCCTATAATGTAATCACGCCGTAATTTATGCATCCTGTGACACGCAGGCCTTTAGATTGCTTTATTTAGAGAAAGCTTGAATAGCATTCTGTGAACGGAGAGCACTGATTTTTATAGAATGTATAAGTGCATGTTTGTTTGCTGTTTAGTTTTTCGCATGGAGCATGGTAAAGAACATCACCTTATAGTTAGATGAGGCCAAAATGGTTCACAATGTGGTTCTACTGATTTGTACTCCCATCAGAGATACGCCAGAGATGATGTTTAGATATTCGGTTTCTTTTTCCCTTCTTTCTTTCTCTTTCTTCCTACTTCTTTCCTTCTTTCTTTATCTCTTTCTTACTAAATAACCATTATTAAGTGGGGAAATTATATAGAAATGGGGAAAAACATCCAGAAGAAGAGCAAGCTTAATCAATCTACTCAGTCTGTTCAATTGGATATATCTAAAGATTTATCATCACAAGTAACTAATGCCTTATGAAGATTGAATTAATTCATTTACAACTCTTTATTAACCTTGGGTTATTGTCTTCATAATTATCTTAATAAATAGCATCTCCAAAATAACTGGTTCATGGTCCTTACCACATAAGGATTCTCTTAAAACCTTAATTAAGAAAGTCTTAAACATCAGTTTAAACTGCTTAATTATATATGGTTCTATAGCCAACTGGCTATGGTAGGATTGTATGATTTATACCTGACAAATGAGCATAATTAATCTCAATAAACTTATTGTACATATTATACCAGGCAAAAAAGAACAGTTCATGATCCCTTGTGTAGTGAAACTGCCAGTTATTACATATCTATCACAGTTTTTGTTCATTTTATTTTGGGTTTGTCAAAATAGTACTTTAGTGAAATAAACACTGCACTACTTTAGTCACTATTCCTTGTGCCTTTATTCTTACTGAAGTTTTTCATTAAATATTTGACAACCATAACTTATATTTAACTTACATTTATTTAAATCTATGGACTTTTCTTTCAATTTCAACAAAAATGGAATACACTCTCAGAAAATCACAAGCAATATCACTTGTTCAAAATGTAGTTCTTATCTAGTCATTTAGAATATGTTATCTGGTAAAAAATATGGTAATGATAAATCGCATAGCTTTTTATAGCCCTTATTTTATTGTTATTAATATTTCAGTCAAATTTAAATTTGAAATTTACTTCCTGCAGTTTTCTCTGTAATCAAAACATCTTGAATTGATTTTATATCCCTAAAAATTGTTTGTCTCTGCAGAAATTGAAAACTTTAAGATATTATTTACATTTATAACTTTTATTAGCAGAAAATATGCTAAAAAGCAGAGCAAAGCGTTACTTATTTGTAAAGCCAGAACCGTATTCAAATACCTCTTGGAGATGATAATTACCACTGTGGAGTGTTCCTTCAATAAATAATTCTGATGCTGAAGTGTAATAGGAACCACAAATAATATTTTTTCCAGTATTCACTGAATTAAAAACATTTACAAGGTTAAATATATGTTTACCATATGCATAAAACATTAAAAATATTAAATTTATGTAAAATGAAATGTTTGCTCAGGATTAATTTATTATAATCTATAAACTAATGCGATAAGAAAAATCATACACACTCTAAATTTAGTGTATAGTATTGCTAACCATTGCTCTAAAAGCTGAAAAGAGAAATAGCTCCATAGTCAAAAATAAACTAGGACAAACTTGGTGATAATCAAGAAGTGAAGTCAGAAATATTTTATATGTAGATTTTTTCCATTCAGTTTACTCTTTGCTCTCTATTATAGAAAATCTTGTCTATAGAGAACACTTAGAGTCACTTGCTTGAAGCAGGTTGTCGATGTTGTCTTAGTGACCGGGAATAGAAGAAGAGGGGTGCAACAGCAATAAATACAAGAATTGAACCAGTGTATGAATTGTAAGAAAAAAATTATATGCACACCCACAGGCCTAGGAAAGAAATTGCAAAAGTGTGTGCTTAGGAAATTAGACACATATAATAAAATCTAATAACAGAAACACTCCACAAGATGTCTAAAGAATCACTGCTGACACTGGCAAATGGCAGGGGTGGCCCAGAGTGGCAGAAGATTGTGATAGAAGGAGCCATTACAAAGATACGGCAGGATTTTTACTCTCTTTAACTTTTAAGGATTTTTTACATAGTACATAATGCACAAAGACATAATTTTTTCTAGAAATTTAATTGCCCTAATCTAATACCTCTCTCTACATATAATTGTTCAATTTGTTTTATGTATTAATACATACTCATAGATTTGTAACATACACATGTTTATTTATGCATATAAGATATGCATATGCATGTAAATATATCATTCTATGTGAAAACATAATATGCCATTTAGTAAATGTATGTATGCATATATGAATACCTGTAACGTGCATCTGTAAACATATGGCTCCATATACACACATACAGATACAGATAGGAACACTGTGTCTTCCGACCTCTAACACTAGTCATATTCATTCTTGGTACTGTGAAATATGAACTTTGCAATGCTTTATAGCTTGCTTCTAACAATGAAGATTCAATTTAGTGAATGGACTAATTTACCAAAATCAAGTGTTATGTTCAGTTGCATCTTATTTTCACTCAGAAAAGAACTTAGAGACATACCTACGTCAGTCACTCAGTTTCTTTTCCTCTGGGAGGAATAAATAGCCAATCCTTGTTGAACTAGGAGGTGATCAACATTTTAAGAGAAGAGAAACTACATACACAGAGTGCAGACATATTAGCCTGACTAATGAATGATTTCAATGCATTTGTTTTTGTCAGTAAGACTTATAAAATATAAAACCTTAAATGGTGGTAAGAAAATTCAAAGTGCCTTAGCACATTAATATTTTATAATTTAAAACAAAAGCTGTCTCATTAGGCAAATGATAAACCCATGTATGTGATCATTTGCCCAAATAGTTACTGTCCTGTAGCCCTGTGATGTTGTTTTATTTCTAAAACTCCTTAAAAACACAATAGATTTGCATGAAATTACTTGGACCTGGTCTGGATATATTCCTGGGAAACACAGAGTCCAACTTTAGATAACCTGCCTGAAAGTTATCTTGCTCCTAGAGTGAAGTAAACCCGCCTTAACAGCATTCCTCTTGAAATTTTGAATTTTAAAGTTAAAGGAAGTTAATCTTTAAATGTATTAAAGTAAAACTTTGAATTAAATGATTCAGTTATATTTGGGATATTTCTAATATAATAATGAACCATTGTGGTGTACAGATATGCCTCAGTATAATAGGTTATATGAGAAAGATCAAGTTAAAAGATCTTACTAAAGAACAGATAGAGGAAGATACCTGTGCTAATGGCTTTCTCTTTGCTGGGGCGGAATACACGACATGCACAATTTACTGAGGAAAGATTTATTTTAGTTCACAATTTCGGAAGGTCACAGTCCATTCACAGGCAGGTGGCTGGGAAATGGTGGAATCACAAGCAAAGTCTGGAGATAGTCCAGTGCTCCAGAGCTGGAGCTGGAAACAGAGTTCCTCACAGCATGGCAGAATGGGAAGCCAAGTCTGGGTGGAAGGGTGGACCCAGCACATACCCCTGCAGGTCAAATCCCAAGCATCTGCCCCTTCCAACCAGGTCCCATCTCCCAGTATCCACATATGTACACGAAACTTTTGGGGGCCACTCCAGGCCCAAACCACAACAGTACCTTAAAACATATGTTTTTATTTTGCTATTTTAAAAATTTTTTTCTTGTCGTCAGAGGGTGGCACAATGTAATAATTTTTTATTATTTATCTTTGATATGATAAAATTCTGATCAACTTGAGAGGTACTTTTGAATAATTTTAAATTGAACACTTTTAAAGATATTGACATGGGAATATATTACATAAATTTGATAATATTATAAGTCAATGTTTAATCCTTTTTAGTACATTAAGGATGAAATCTAGGGCCTTCACAATAAGCTACAAAGTTACTAGATTTCCCAGTCTGAGCTTAAAGACTCCTGCCTCAACTCCCCAGAGTTCTGTGATTACAGAAGTGTGCCGCCATGTTGGGCTCATTAAATGAATACTTTAAATTTAAATGAACATACAAAAAATAAATTATTGCTCAACATTGTCATTAAATTCAAGATTGGTTGAAATTTTCAAGGAAAAAGTTGAAACTTAACAAGTAGTGTTGAGAAAATGAGGAATGATACCTGTACTATAATAACTAGGAAGTCCTTTGAAAGGTCATGCTAGTATATTTTATAACTATGTTGAAATTACATTTCATTTTGTGTTACAATGGAATAAAATCACAAATTGGTGTAAATGTTCATAAATAAATGAATAGAGGTAAAAATGCATGTGGTACATAGAGAATTTTGTAATATCTCTGTTATTTATTAACTCTAGATGTAGGAAGACAGTAGCATATACGATTTTTCCATTGAAGTTATACGTCTCATATTTATGTGACGACATAAGCTACTGACGTGGCATGCCAGCACCACATTTGAAAGAAATTGAAAAAAAATGAAATTGAAATTGTACTGAATGTTCAAGGCTGGATGAACTTTGTAATTTATCCAAAATTTTAAGAAATTCATTCATCAGAATATAATTACAAAAGAAAAAGTCTTTGACATTTCCAAAAACCCTACCATTTCCATTGCTTTTTAGATTTAATTCTCTGTGTGAAGTTGACCATAAAAGTAATTATTTCATCTTCAGTGTAGTAAGTGTTGAAGTGATTTTTATGGAAGATAGTTCAGTTTTCAAGTAAGACCGGTAACCTTTTTAAAAGAGAACATATTACAAACCTTTGCAATTTACCATATCATCTAGCTGTACTGCTCATTCTTTACCAAATTAGTTTATGTAGAATGTGTTATATGCTGTCAGCAAGAACAACAAAGAACAACAATAGCAACAAAAGAACCCTTGCTCCTTTTCTTTAAAAAAAGTTTTCTTAATATAATTATGTATTTTATCAACATAGATTTGTGCCATCTTCAGTATTTTAAGCCCTAATTTTAATATATAATATTTACTAATATTTTAAAGTAATTTTTTAAAATGGTTGCAAGCTAGGCAGGGAGACACTTGCCTGGGATCCCAGCACTCTGTGAGGCTGAAGCAGAATTAAATCATCAGCAGTGGAAAGCAAAAAATAAAAATAAAATAAAATTTAAAATTAACAAAACAATAACCTTGTAATTTAACTAAAAGGAAATCTCTTTTGTATCTTAAAAATAATACGTGCATGTAGTAATAATATGTGCAAAATAATCAAAAAGCAAGAAAAATTACTAACTTAGTAGCAAAACTCGTATTTCAAGTCATCTATAGTCTTATAAACAATTCTTCACCCTAGTCCTTTGGGTCACCCCTCATTAGGCTTCTGTAAGCAACCCTTCACCCATACTCCTCTAAGTAACCCCACTTAACTCACTGGTCCATATTTCCACAGAAGGAAAGAATATGACTTCCCTTACTGGAAAGAAAAGGGGATGAAAGGAAGTAGTCACCAAGATAGGGTTCCCGTATCTAATTGGTACAATTAATAGGAATGAAGTAGATATTCTGCATTTCTGCCGTTCTTCAAAATTCCCAAGACTTTGCACACTTAAATACTACTTTTTTTTCCTGTGGCAAACTTCTGGGTTCAACAGTTGAGGGCTTCTTTAAGTTCAACCTAGAAGTAACATAATAGAAGTCCTCTGGAATTCAAATTAAGCTGTGCTCACATTTATAACTTTTATTGGTAATAATCCATATATTGCATCTCTACTTGTCTGATGCCAGGGTCTTACATGTGAACTTAAAATTAACTCCTAAAATCCTGACATCTGATGTTTGCTTTTTAGAAACTTTGAGAAACAATCTATGATATTACTTCTAATACTGAAAAGCTGGGTGGAAATTTTGAAGTTTTAGGCTAAGTAAAGTTCACACTCTTAATTTAAGAGAAAAGTTGTTAAAATAATTGAATATCTAGGATTAGCTATACTGATTCTGGGGTACCACAGCCAAGATTGTAACTAGTGAATATTCATTAATACTCTGGCATCAGAAGGAGATTTACATGGCTTAGAATGAGCATTTCAAAAAAAATAGATATGATTTCTTACAATTTAACTCATTTAGATTTAATTTTAGCATTTCATATTTTTACAGTTTTATTTAAATGAACAAGTTACTTGATTTATGGACTTTAATTTCACCTGGAATGTTCCAATTTGATGGAATTAATACTGTGTCAATTTTGAGGATTTTAATAAGGTTGACATTAAACTGTTTGAAGTAATTTTCTGTTGGCTTTTGTATTCACAACGTAACAGCCATGATGCATCTCAGATCACATAGATGGATAGATCTGATATATGAATTACCTTGGGTGTGGAATTTCTACTTGGAATGTAGCTTAGTGCCTTGAGGCTGGAGGTAACGACACAGCTGTTCACCACTAGAATCATTCCCAAGGAAGCTACACAACTGGAGATAAGGTGATCATTTTTATGAAGGTGGAAACCTTATATATTAGTGACTACCCTGAACCCTGGCCCACATAAGACGGGTATTTGAAACCTGTAGGCCAAGAGAGCAAAATGTGGAGGCAGTTAGTGAAAGGAATTTCTATTCTCACCCTCTGAGAGGGGAATGATTGTAGGAATATATTTATCTGGCTCCTAGCAACTCAGCTTCCAGAATCCTCTCAGAAGGAGTAATTCCCAAAGGACTGAGGATCCAACTGGGAAGAGTCAGCAGGAAATTAACGGGATTGCCCACCTGGGTGTGTTTCCAGCTTCCTTTCCTGACGCTGCTTTTCTGAAATGGCCCACTTCGTAGCCTTACTGAGAACTCATGGAGGCAGCCTGCCTTCATCTGCTGTTTAAGCAGCTGTTTTAACTGCTCTGAATTCAGACGGGTGGTTGGAAGAAACACAGTGGACTGCAAAACAGAATGTGTCCAAAACATAAAGTTTTAAAACATCCCCAGGGATGTTTACTTGCTGGTCCTTGGAATATGGTGAATAATGCCAAACAATTCAGCAGTGGGCGATTTGTTCAGTCTTGGGCCAACAGCAGCCATCTTGGTCACCCAGGAGCAAGAGAAAACAGTCACACATGCTACCGTTGTACAAGCTGTGTGGGGCCATGTTTCTAACTCTAGGCTGTAAAAGCTGAAACAGTTTCTTAGGCTTTTGTTTGCATGTTAGCTTTTTTTTCTAGCTTTTTGCACATGGAAATGCTCATATGCAGCTTTTAATTTATAAAATAAAAAGTAGTATACTGACAACTTCAACTTTCATCTTTCATTGCTGTGTGGTCACAGCAATTTAAAACCTTTTGTACAGTATTTTTAAATCATTGTCCCCCCAGATGTTATCTTTCCAAGGTAGGTGATGCCACCAGTTCACCATATCCCTTGTGGGTCTACCACAAACTGTGGCTATGTGTGTATATATTTTGAATAAAAACAGAGGCTATAAATCTTCTATGTGTATGATTTACATATTTTGAATAAAACTCCTAAGTTTAACGCTATAACTCTCAGTACCAAAAGCATTTAGCAAATAAAAAAATTACCACTGGAATATTTTTTGAAATATTTCATTTCTCCTTCCTGTCTCTCTCTCTAGCAACACATTTCCAGGAGCATCAGTGCATTTCCCCTAAAATAACAGACCATACAAATGTAAGCAAGGGTAAATAAATGAATATCCCAGTGCCCCCAGAGTAATTCACAGACTTGAATGGGGAAAAATAGTTATTAAAAAGGAATGGAATTTCACAAATATGGTGCACCTGTTTTAAATAAACACACTGGCAAGCTGAAATTATTTCATTGTCTGCAACATTTATATTTCAAATTTTAACTGCTTTTATTTTTTCTTGGAAAATGACATGTTGATATCGCAACAAGGAAGTTCAAACGAGCCAGCAGAAATCATAAGCGTGTGACCAGTTTTCAGCACTGATGCACGTTTTCCTTTGTTTCTTCGCCCAGCCTTTCCAAAATCCTGTTAAAGTGTGTATGGGCTCAAAGCTGATCACTTGTCTAGTTCTTACAAATCATTTCCTTAAAAGAGTGAAAATTATCAGACAGCTGCAGCAGTTCTGCTTGCAGGGAAACATAGAATGTCATTTTCAAGGTAAGTATGCAGCTGTCTTCCTGTCACTTAGGATTTTTTAAGACAAATCTAATTAAATGTCTACCTAAAACAACTGCCAGAATAATTCTTAGCATACTAATGAAAATTGTCACAAGGCAGAAAAATTACAACTTTTGAAGTTCCTGCATTTTGCTTCTAGCTAGCAAACCTGGAAGCCTTTCTCGCTTAAAGCAGAACTGCCTGCTTGACTAAGGTGCACATAGAGTGTTTCCCCCACTTTGCAACTGTGCCTTTGCCATACAGAGTGGTGACATGACCCTTGAGAATTTTGTTCATGAACATATTGTGTCAACTTCACATTCCCCCCCCCCGCCCCTTCCTCACCTCCACACCCTCCCTTGCCCATCCTGCCTCCCAACATCTCTGCTTTTTGATTCTATTACTAATTTATACTCTGGATTTCTCATATTAGAGAAACCGTGAAATATTTAACCTTCTGAGGCTGATTTACTTCATTAAGTATAATAAATTATATCCATTTTCCTACAAATAATTAGAATCTGTCTTTAGGGGAGAGTAGTACCCAATTTGTATAAATACCATGCTTTCTTCATCCGTTGGTTTATTGATAAATATTTCAACCTCTACTATGATTTGGCTATTGTCAGTTGGGCTGCTATAATCAAGGGTCAGCATGTATCTCTATTATATGATATATTTAAATCTTTTGGAGAGGTATCATGGGGTACAGTGGGATGTCAGGTTTCAGGTTTTAGATGAACCTCCTTGCTGTTCTTTTTTTTTTTTTTTTTAATAATGGCTATACGAGTTTCCCGTCCCATAAGCAATGCAGACAGGTGTCCTTTTCCCACATATGTTATGTTAAAGCCTACCAGAAAATTTACATTTTGGTAACAAGTATGTTGTATAAAATACATTATGCAGTCTTATTAAACGTTCCATCAAAATAATAAGCCACTTGGTTACCTTACAAAGAGATAACAAGACCATATAAAACAACATTGGAAAATAGGCTACAGATGCAAGAATAATAAATCAATGGGTTCAAACAGGTGTAAATTAATGAGTTGCAAAATTTTCAGTGGCCTCAAGCAAAAGTGATATAAATTATATGCATGCAAATTGAAAACTGATAAGGCTTGATTTATACATATACACAAGAAATTATCCTGACAATAAAGCCGAGAGACAATTCCTTCAATCCAATGTATTTTCTCACATACATTCTTAATTTGTATAATTCAGGAATCTCAGCCCACTTTTCCGAAACAAGATAAAAACAGGATGGCTTTCAGTCACTAAAAATTAGCTTGCATCTCTCCAGCAGTTACTCATACTGGGTGTATTCCTATGTGCTTATGTGCCATGACTATGGCAAAAGAAAGCTTTCCGTGACTGTTTTCTCATTTTAGACAGTATGTTTTCTAAGAATTAGATTACAAAAGTTCTGTAATTCTGAATATTAATCCCTAGTATATATACATACATATAGTCAGGCAAGTACTTGTAACTGCTGAGCTACACCTCCAGCCCCTTTATCATATATTGCCTGCATTTTCTCTTAGAGTGTGACTTGTCCTTTTGTTCTTTACTATTCCTTTTGAAAAGCTAAGTCTTTTATTGTGATAAAGTATAATTTACTTACTTTTATGAAAGGTGCTTTGTATTTCAAACTTAAGAAATCTGGCCAACACTGCAGTGTTTCTTATTTTTCTTAGTTTTTAGAAGTTTTATAATTTTAATGCTTATATTTAGACCTATAATGCATTTAAAATTAATCTGGGATAGAAATTCATTTGTTTTCTCCTTCCACTATATGATCTCTGTAGCTTAGCTGAAATGTCAAGCCAATGATGATTTTATTTAAAACACGAAATATTAAAAGACAGTTGCAGGAAGACAAGTGCATTAAATAGTGAAAGAAAATGAAATTGTGATTTAAGGCAGTTTATATAACCCTTTCAAAATTTTATCAGGAACTTTAATTATTAGAGGAGCTTTTTCTTCTATCCTTAGGCTTAATATTAATAGTTTGCTTAACATGTTTTGAAATATAATGAATTAATGACTATAGATTCATTTGCAAATTTCTCTTTGGTTTTATAAATGTAAATAACTTTATTAAAAAATAACCATTTGGTAAAAAGCCTAATCCACCGAAAATATCGTTTTTTTTTTCTATAAACCATGAAGTAGTATAAGTAGTCATATTAAGGCTTAGTTTCATTCAAAATTAATATTGCAATTTTGTTTCAAACTAACAATTATTAACATTTAATTCTACAAATGTACACTAACAATTTTTCTTAGAAAAAAAATCCCACATGACTCAATTAGAAAACAATTCAAAATTTTATCTTTCTCATAAAATTTAAAAATCATACATAACAACTGAGTTTCACTTTCATAAGTTATATATTTTTTTCCTTTGGTATCTTTTTCTTGGTTTAGCACAATTTTCCAAAATTTGACATAGTTCAATTAACAATTGCTGATTTACTGATTCATTTATGAGAATAAAGCACCTTGTGGTCCATTGCTTGTATCACGTAATGTGTAATGACTTCCTTCATGCCCACCTCTTCAGACCTACTTCCCATGTTTACAATTCACACTAGCTAGCTTCATTACTAATTAATAATAAAGATGTTATTAAAATTTAATATGCTCTTTGATTTCTCAAAATAATTCTTTTCATAAATATGTATTTGTAAGACATAATGATTACATTCAATTAGAGGATCTAGTGCATAGATACATCAGAGCTCGATTAGTTTTACTTCCCTTTCCCTTTCCAGCCTACTCTATCACATCCCCCTCCCCTCTACACAGAATCTCTCTCTGCTTCCTTACTCTTTTGCTTAGCCTTCGGTTTTCTCATGTTCAAGAAACTGTGTAATATTAACCTTCAGTGCCTGCTTCTTTTCATTAGCATAATGGTTTTAAGGTGAATCTATATTCCAGTCGATGAATCAAATTTGTCTTTCTTTGTGGCAGAGAAATATTCTATGGTGTGTATATACCATATTATTCTTCACCTGTTCCTTTGTAAATGGACTTAGTGGATTTTTTTGTTTTTATTTATGTATTTTTCCGCTTTGTATTATACACAATGGGTACATTAAGATTGAGAATTTGTTGCACATATATATCATACAACATTACAATCCCTTCTCCCCATCTTTGACCCTTCTGTGTCCTCTCTCTCACCCATTTTATTCTATAAATCGCCTGTACTCTGTGTTTCTCATAATAGAAAAACCATGCCATAATTAACCTTCTGAGCCTGACTAATTCACTCAGCATGATGGGCTTAGCTTGCATCCATTTGCCTACAGTGCCTCAGATCTGTCCCTGTGGAAGAGCAGTACTCTATTGAATACAAGCACAATGGTGTGTGGATGGCTATTTCAGCTGCTTCCAAGATTTAACCATTATGAATTGTGCTGCTATAAACATAAGTGTCCATGTGTCACTATTGCATGATGTCTCTAATTCCTTGATAAGACAACCAGAAGACATTTAGCTGGGTCAAAAAAGATACCTATTTTCAGTTAGTTGAGAAATCTCCATTTTTATTTCCATAATGGTTGTGCCAGTTTCAAGTCCCACCAACAATGTAGAAAAGTTGCTTTCTTTCTACTGCCTTGCCAGTGTTTGTTATTTTTTGAGTTTTTAATAATTGTTATGGTTACCAGAGTAAGATGGAATCCTGGGATTGTGGCTGTTTTCACTTGCAGTTGGCTAATGAATAAAGATGCTGAATATTTTTACATAATTTTTAAAATAATCATATGTAATTTTATTTAACACATAACCCATTTTAGACATAGTTATAGGAGAATATATGCATTAAGTAGAATACATGAAGTAAAATTATTTTCCCCATTTTATTGATATGTATAAGGCCAATATTTAAGGTTTACAATGAAGTGGAGCATTTTGTGCACATAAGTATTTGTCAAGGTGACAAGGAGTTTCCCACTCTCCTTTTGTCCCTCCCCCACTCACCCCTCCATCCCTCGTCATCCTGCCCCCATGTTTCACTTTGTTTTTCATTTTAAGTTCCTAAGTGTTGTGATCTGGGTCTCTCATATCAGAGAGACCATTTGATAAAATTATTTTTAAATCAATGTATGCAATCCTTTCAAAATCTTATCAGGAACATAATTACTGGGGGAGTTTTTCTTCCTCAAGTGTTAATAGATTTGTTTGGCATGTTTTGGAGTATAATAAATTAATGGCTTTACTAGCCATTTGTATTTCTTCTAAGAACTGTCTACTTTTAATTACTCATTTTTTGATTGAGTCTTCTATTTTGGGGAGTATATTTTTTCTCAGTTCTTTGTGTATTCTGGATATTAGCCCTTTGTCCAATAAGAAATACATAATAATTACATTTAATGTGAGGGATTTCTGCATACACACATATCTTGATCATTTTTACTGGAAAGTTATTTTCCCATTTCTTGGATTCTTCTTTTACTCTGTTGTTTCTTTTACTGAGCAAAAGATTCTTAGTTTGATATAATTTGATATAAATCCATTTGTTAATCATTGTTGTTTTGCGTGGGCAATAGGTTTTCTGTTGAAAAAGTCCTTGACAACTTTTCATCATTTATCTTCCAGCTGGTTCAATGTTTCCACTTTAGTATCCAGGTCTTGGATACTTTTTATTTTGAATTCAATACAAGGTGAATATGAAACTAGATTCCTTCTTCTGCATGTGGATAACCTGTTTTGCTAGCAAAATTTATTAGATTATCTTTTGGATATGTTTGTAAAAATCTCTTGGCTGAGGGTGTTCCTGGCTTTCTTGGAACCCTCAAATCTGTTTCATCAACACACCTGCCTGATTTTTGTACTAATACCATGTGGTTTTCTCGCTGTTGCTTTGTAATATAACTTGATGTGTGGGATTATAGTGTCTCCTGCTTTTGTCATATTGCTTAGGATTGGTTTCGTTATTCTGAATCTCTTCTGGTTCCATATAAATTTTAGGATTTTTTTTTCGAGTTCTGTGAAAACTGCTCTTGCAGTTTGATTGGAATTGCATAGATTCTGAATACTAGCTTTGGTAGTATGGCCATTTGGGCGCTATTGGTTCTGGCTAACCTGAAACAGGAGACTATGTTCCATTTTCTAATGTTATCTTCAAACTCTTTTTTTTCAGAGTACTGTAGTTTAATTGTGAAGGTCGTTAGTTCCTCGGCTCTTGGCTTGGTGTCTGGGTGTTTTGGTTTTCTTCATCTTTCTTTTTTTCTCATGAAGGTGCTGTGAATGAGATTTTTTTTTTACTAATTTCTTTCACAATGATTTCATTGTTGGTGTACAGCGATGCTATTCGTTTTTATGTATCAATTTGAACCCTACAACTTGGCTGAATTTGCTTATTCATTTGAGAAGTCTGTTGTTGGTATTGTGGAATCTTTTATGGAAATAATCATACCATTTGCAAATAAGGATATTTTCACTTCTTTTTTTTTTATATGTGTCACCTTTTTTTGACTCTCTCACCCATTTTGGGTAAGGTTTAGAGTACTATTGAACAAGAGTGGTGAAACTGCATCCTTTCTTGCTCCTGACTTTATGGGAAACATTTCAGCTTTCTCTTTATTTAAAAGACACGAGTTCAAAGGTCAAATTCTTGCATCTATATATGAAGGGATTTCAGCTAAATTACTATTTTAAGGATTGTATTGATAAGACATAATCAATATATAACTATTTCTATTGATTATGCGTTATTTCAGTAACTTTAAAGCTATTTCACCTACTCATTTTTAAAAGTTTATTTCAAAAAGTTAAAGATGCATTTTCTTGCATGTCATTTTATATACTAAACGTGAAATATTGGTGTCTAAAGGATCTGCCTTCTGATAGAGCAATTCTCTTCATTCACCTATGTTTTAGACATTATACTTTGAGGGAAAAAGCCTATGTCATTCATGTATACATCTCTCAAGCTTTTTGTTTTGTTTTGTTTTGTTTTTTTCCATTGAACTGATTCAGTGATTCATCAATGTGTCTGCAAGAGGCTAAATTACATTGCCCCAACCTGAGAAATACACTATTTGTCACTCCTCTCGGAGACAATATTTGATCTGGTCCACATGAGAGAATTCTAAATTGATAAAGAAATCCCTGATGAAGGCAGCAGAAGACTGTGAGTGTCTGTTCTGGAACACAGAGTTTTATAGAACAGCACACCACAGTAATGGGCTGTTGTGTATAATTTATTGTGAGCTATTAAATGATTTAATACAATTCTGGTTCTTAGCTATAGTGCTATGGACAGCTTTAGTAATCAACATTCTACCAGTTCAGCTATTGCCATTCACGGGCTGAGCTTCACCTGTCTCCCTTTTCCTCCCTCCCCACAATTCATCTTCAGAACCAGCGGCCCTCTCCTCCTTTCCAACCCATTGTTCTTCATTAGCCTATTTCCGTGCGGACATGACCAATCGCCACTTCCGCTTTCCACGTCCTCCTAGCACGCTGTATTTTGCTCCGCTGTGTTATGAACTTTGTTTTCCTGCCCGTTCTTTTTAGGGCTCAAATACATCTTGCTGTTCCCTGCTGCCAACTCAAGCTTCTTGATCACTGTTTCAGAAAAATCATATATGTTTTTTGAGGCATCCAAGGACAAATTTTTTTCAGGACTAAATGACATGTATTTTAATCGCTGTTAAATGTTAACATAGTCAGGATTTGAGATATTGGAATACGTAAATATATATTTTTAAGTATTGGAGACTGACTAATTTATATAACTGACCTTTTATATCACAAAAACGATGCTGTGACAGGCCTTTGTAGACCATTTCAGGTAGACGACTCCCCATTTTCTGCCTGGTTGAGTCCTGGACTCTTACTGTCTCACAGAACAAGCTCCATCCTTGTGGTGGCGAATTTTGTTTATAGCAAGATAAAATGAGTCTTGCAATGGCTGCTGTTGGTTTCAGTTTATTCCATCAGAGTTAAGTCGTGAAAGTGTCCAACTTCCCTAAGTTATTTTCGAGTTACTTAACAGCAAGCACATTTTCAAACCTTTTTTTAAAACCATGTAATTTAACTTGGTTCAATCAAATGTTCATTAAGTTACTTGATGAAACCAAGTGCACTCATTTTGAAAATAAGTTCATTGTATTGTTTAACATATAGTAAAATCCATTCCAAAATTATGATCCATTGTGTTGTATAACACATTATTTTGGTCATTTAAATAACATACTAATAAAGAAGAGATTTATTTCACATACACAAAAAGTTTCAGTTTATGCTTTTGCTATAAAACTCATCTATGGATTCAGTTAGTCCCAAGAGACATCTATTTTATCATTTTAATATAATTCCTCTATGTTTTGAATTTATGGGTAAGTTTTCTGTCTTTGGGTATCAAAAATAAAGTTGTTATAAACAATAACAAGCCCCCCCCAAACATCTTGAAAAGGGCTAGAAATGGGGTTAGGTACTAATACTGTGGAGTCAGTCTCCAGCCCATGTATACAGAATAGTAGGAACATGGAATTTCATTTCCCTTGGGTAAATAACTGGAAGGAATATTAATTACTAGGTTCACGCTTAATGTATGCTTACTTTTACATGAAACTGGGAGACTTTCTGACATGGTGCTGCCATTTTGTATTTCTGTCAAATGATGAAAGATATATACTACAGATATCACTTGTTTTTTAATTTAATATTTTCTATATTTTCTAATTTAATATTCCAATAGCATGCTCTTAATGGTTTTAATTCAGATTTCACTAATGACCGATGAGGTATAGAAATGTTTTTGTGTGTGTGTGTTTAGTTCTGATTGAGAATTTGTGCTATTTTAATATCTTTTCAATTTTGCTAAAAATTTGGTGGGCATCTTACTACTGATTTGTAAAAATTACATATTCCAGATACAAGTAACTCAACTGTGTGTATTACAAATATTTTCTTCTGTTAGCATGTCTTTTTACTTCCGTAATGTTTGAATATCAGAAGTTTATTGAAATAAATAAATATTTTTCTCATTATTTAGGTTTAATACCTTATCTGTTTATCAAATACATTAAAATACTTAAAATAAGATTTAAAAATCTACTTCCTTCTAATTTAAACATTTACATTTAGGTTTGTGACCATATTAACTTAATTTTATATGATTTTATGTAACAAGATTCTTTCACTTATCAATAGTAAATGGTTTTCCAAGTATCCTAAAATATTTTATTGAAAATATAATTGTCTTCTTAAGTCAAGTAATTGTATGCATATCATTTTTTCTGTTTCTTAATTTGTATTTATCCTTTTACATAAAGCTTCTGCCTCTATTAAACTGCTTTAGATAATATAGCTTCAAAAGTCTTGAAATATGTATGTGAATTATGTATTTTCTTATTTACGAATATATTTGAAAATATAGAATACTGGATTGAGGTTTTATATGTCTTTTTTCTACCTTCTTACTGTTTTAATCTTCATTTTTCTTTTTTTGCCAATATTATATTTATTTAATTAAAATTATTAAAATTCTTCATTCAGTTTAAATTTTATCTATTTCAGCATTTTCAGGAATCATTATTATGTTTCAATTTTAATTCTCTCTGTCTCTCCTTCTCCCTTGTCCCTCATCTGTCATGTAAGTGAGATTACTTCATATTTTCTTGACAATCTTCATGCTGTTTTTCATTCTTCAGTCCTTTTATCATTTTTTCATTTTTTGCCAATTAAAATTTGTAAGAATGAATAATTTTATTCGTCTGTCTTCAATATCTTTACTCTTTTATTTTTCTATCTCAGCTAATATCAAAACACTATTTTTCTAATTTCAATTGTTTACTTCCTTAATGTAGAATTTTCATTTGAAAAATAATTTTGACTTTCTTCACATATACACTCATTGCAACCATTTTTACTGTTATATCATTAAATATGACCAAAAAAGCAACCCTTTTACACTGCTAATGGGACTGTAAACTGGTACAACCACTGTCAAAAGCAGAATGGAGATTATTCAAAAGGCTGAAAATAAATATTCCATTTGATCCAGTGATACCACTTCTTGGTATATGTCCCCAAAAGTTAAAAGCAATGTATAGTAGAGGTACACATATACCTTTGCTTATAATAGCGCAACTAACAATAATAGCTAAATTGTGGAAGATGTCTAAATGTCCATCAAAAGATCAATGGATACAAAAATTTGTGGTATATGTATTCAATTCAGTATTACTCCTTCATCCAGACAAGTAAATTTGAGATTTCATGAGTAAATGGATGCAACTTGAGAACATCATGCTTAGTGGAGTCAGTCAAACCAGAAGGTTAAACAAATAATGGCTTCCCTAATATGAGAAACTCAAAATACAGTCATTTTATAGAACTAAATGGGTGTGATAATGAGAATCAAGGGGGATGTGGGAGGGAACATAGGGCAAAAATAGTGGAGGGAAGGGTTGTAATGTTGATGCAAAGTATATATGAGCACAAAATACCCAAGCTATCAAGCTATGTAATATATATATGATATATATATATATATATATATATATATATATATATATCATATATATGATTAAAAATTGGGAAAACATATTTATAACCTCCTTTTAAAAATATAATTTTTGCTAATTCCAAATCCTGAATGATTTTGAAATTTACTTATTCTGATTGATTTAAGCCATTCCGATTTTAGCCATGCTTATATTTTTAGTCATTATTAAATTCCTAAAATAAAAAAATGTATTTTTGTCATGAGATCATATTTGAAGGGTTCCAATTCTTCAAGAATTAAACCTACCTGTTTCTGTTTACTTTTATGTCAATCGATAATATTGAGTAGTTATCTTGAAACAATAACTTTGGCCAGAGTGTACAATTAATTATCTGTGGGACTATTAAATAAATAAATAAGTATGTGATTTCCCAAGTTTGGAAACTATTTTGAGAAATATCTATTGAATAAAATTCTGTTTCTCCGTATGTGTATATATATATATATATATATATATATATATATATATATATATATACTACTTATCCATTGTCCTATAACAGGGTCTTCCAAAATCTGGTGGTTTAAAATAACCAAAAATTGACTCACTCTTTCTGACAGATAGATAATCAGACGTAAGTTAGTTGGTTCCTCTGGCTGAAGGTCTGTCACACAGCTGAAATCAAAAAGAGAGGAAAGTACAATTACCTCAAAATTTGATAAAGAGAAATCTGCTCCAAATCACACTCACACGCACATTGGCAGCTTCGCAAAATCTGTGGTGCGTGTGTCAGCCCTGTGGTTTCCACATTCGTGGGTACAAATAATGAAGGATTTGAAAGTTTTTGGAAAACATACTGTGCCTCTATTGGATCTGTACAGACATTTTCCTCATTATTTCATTAATTATTGAATAAAAATATTTACACTGAGTGTATAATATATCATTTCTTGTAAGCAATCTACAGGCTTTTTAGGTGTATAGGAGGATATGAATAGAACATATGCAGCTACCAAGCCATTTTATATAAGACCTAGGGAAGGCGTAGATTTGAATATAAACAGTTGATCCTTAAATTGACCATCCTTTTGACCCGGAGGACTAACTGTGCCACTAACTCCACACACGCATGCCTTAATCTTAAGTTCTTGCCACATTTGTCAGAAAATTTCAGTTCCTTCACACATGGCATTACCAGAACTAACTCACAATGGGGCAATTTGCTGGGAAGTGCGTGCTCCAAGGGACCATTGGCCTGAGGGAAGCCTCTCTTATGTCCTCAGATCTGGGAGGTGACACCCCTTTACTTTGTCTTATTCTGAATGGAATGTCATTAAATCCAGGCTACATTCAAGTGCAGATGATTATACAACAGCATGAATAGCAGGAACAATGGAATTCTGAGGTTCATTTAAAAAGATTCTTAGAGGAACAGACACTTAAATGCATTCCTCATTGTTTTTTCAAAGCGTTCTTTGAATTCAAAGGCTGTGTTTCCTACTAAGCTTTCTAATTCCTTGGTCACTCTCTAAAATACTATTTTTTTATCTAATATACAGACATCTGATAGAGATGTGGATTTAGGTCTACCTATATAGAAAAATTGTATATAAATGCTAATTATTATTCATGGCCACATTATACATGAAATATGCCATATAATATATCTCTACAAGTACTATAGCTTTACACTCTACATTCTTTCTGTTATGTGCTAGAAGGAAAACTTAGTTCTGCTTCAGAACTAAATCTTGTAGCTAAATATTGTTATGTGTACATGTATATAATTTGGCCAGAGTATCTACAAGTATGGCAATCATTGCAAGTCTTTCTGTAACTACCAGAACTTGAATCGCTTCTGAGGTATATTTCTTGAATGAAATTATATTTTTAGTTACTTAAAATTGCATTTCTTATTCAGTAATATAAAAATTGAGGCATATTATTTTTCTTCACACTTCTGTGTTAGTGGACTACAGTACAATTGTTCCATTAGTTACTCTGTTGAGACAAGTTTGTACAGTACTAGACAGAATCAAATATTGATAATACCTTTTTTTACTTTATGCATTTCTTAATAGTTAAACTTAACAAACTAATTAGTCTTTACTAGTATAATTTTTAAAAATTCATTTAATTGTTTCTCCAATTTTCTCTTTGGGGAGTTGTCATACTTTAGTAGTGATACATAATTTGTCAAGTGAAGATTATTAAAGGTGGCAAAATTAATGTCTCTTTTAAACTAAGATAATCATTTTGGACACCCATATGTTGCTAAGTTAATAAGTATCTTCTTTCTTTGCATGTATATAAGTTCTCTTTACTGGATTTTATCCATCAGCTGAACTTCCCTTGCACACATATATGACTTCTTCATGATTATTTATTTTAATTATTGTACTCAAAATTATTTCTTTTTATGTAATCAATCAAAGATTTTTTTCTCATTTCATGAGTGACAAGAAGCTATGTATTTTACAATATTTGCTTCAGAAACACAACTAAGTATAATACAGGTTTTCCTTCTAGTACATAACAGAAAGAATGTTTTGAGGTGTTTTTGTTATTGGTTTGGTTGTTTTTTTTTATCTTTAAGCATGATGGATTACAAGGGAAGGTTGAGACTGAAGTCATTTTGAGGGGCTCACCTGCTCCCTCAGTCTCCATGGTTATCAGCATAACAGTGAGTGCTGACCTTACAAAAGCTGATGAACTGTAGTGTGTGTCTCAGTTACTCATTTGTTCCTGGAATAGAATACCTGACATCCAAAACCTAAGTCATGAAAGGTGAGTTTTAGTTTCGGAAGGTCTCACACGGTCCTTTTTGGAGTGGCTGGCAACACTGGAAGCACATGGCAGAGGTAGGAGAAAAGCTCGTCACAGAATGGCAGACAGAGCCAAGCGAGAGAGGAGAAGGTTGATGTCTGAAGAGTAAGGCAAAGGTCAGAAATTTCCCAGGAAATTTTATAATAATGTCTCATTCCTTTCTTTACTTAGTTTAAGCTGTTGTTTGAGCCTCCCAGACCCACGGTAGGTGCCCTTCCTTCATTTTCTGGTCCACAGTCAATTACACACACCTGAAAGCTCTGCTCTGAATGACCTCCAGTCTCAAAATGTTAACACAATTCCTGCAGGTAAAACCTCAAGCATCTACCCCTTCTGGCAAAGTCCTACCTCCCAAAGGTATACAACTCCAATAGATAACCCACTGCATTAGAATACATTAAATCTTTTGGGGAATATCACAGATCTAAACCAAGATAATGTGCTTTAATTTTGACTCTGTAAATTAAGGCTAATAACACTTCTTTCCTACTATTACAAATGGATATTGAAAATTAATGAAATAACATTTGGGGAGTTCTATGAGCCCCTCAAAAGTATTGTTAACATTTTGTATTTAGTATTGGCTTCCTTCAGATATGCTCAGAAATAATTCCGCCAGTCAAGGGAAGGGCAGAGAGTCAAAAATACCAACATCTGTTTTGTTTGTTTGTTTGTTTGTTTTCGCAGGGAGAATGTTTTCTATATCTTAGTTTAGCTTTTATTCAAGATAGCTCAGATTTAGAAAAAGTAAGTTTCATGAACTACATACAACAATTTTGGTACTCAGAATATTATTTTAATGTGCACTGAACATTAGCCTATACTATTTAACATCTAAAATTTTTTTTTTACAATAGCATAAACTCTTAGAGATTCTTACTTTATTTTGATATTAACTCTTATTGAGAATTGCTTTTGTAAAACCAGAGCTTACCCGGAATATTTTCTGCTTTTCCTTGGCTGGTTGCTGAGATGTCTATCTAGCTGGAATTTTGGTCTCAAGGATCAAAGATTTGCTCTAAATAGGTGAGATGCGGTGTCTTTGGAAGCAACTGTGAAGAGTGAAAGTAAGAAGAAAGTTGGATATAAATGCAAATACACTTGTCTTTTTCTCCCTCATGTCCCTCGGGAGACTCATGTGTGGCCATCTTTTCAGATGTCTGTGGCCTGCCTGTCCTTATTATATTCCCCAATGGTCACCTTTCTCACCTCATCTCTCCCCCGTGGTTCTACTTTCTCACATAAAAGTTTCAGAATCAGGCTGTGTCTGAGTCCAGACATCTCTGAAATAAGGCAGATTTTGCCTTAATCTTGTGTATGGGAACAAATAAACTGTTATTAGCATCTGTGTACCGGCCTTGAGAAGAGGATTTGGTCAAGTGCCTGTCATTTCATACATCATGTTCTAATGAGTAATTTAAAACTAGCACAGGGCCTAGCACAGAACCATAGACCTAGAACTATGGCCACATTTTCATGCATATGGGAAAATATTTAAAAATAGCCACTTGTCTTTTACTTAGCGTTCTCCCTCCCTTCTGCACCTTGATCTGCTCGTATGCATATTGACTGTGCAAACTTTTGGTTAAGAGGTATTCCATTTTTTTTTCCTTCTGCTGCATCTGTCTGGAGCACAGGGGAAGTGATCACTAGCTCTAAGCCATGTGTAGTGTCAGGCTGGCCTGATTCACGGAAAAGAGAGAGAGAGAAATGAGATGGGCAGCAGTGAAACTTCGGGTGAATGAGAAACTATCAGAGTTTGTTTACTCGTTTTTGCATTTTTCCATGGAGTGTCCTTTTCTCTTCAAGGCATCTCTCTGATGACTGCTCAGTCCTGTCATTGTGCATCCACGTGACGCTGTTTAAGTTTCCCATTTCCATGTTGCTACTTGATCTTTTGACAGTGACTCCCTGTCTAAATGATCCTCTATCACAGACACAGTGTATTATAGCTTTCCTCCTAAATGATAATGGAGTGTACAGCATACCATAATCATGTAAGCATTTTCTATTCGAGAATCTCAAAGATAAAAGGAAAATAAATATTAAAATTACTGCATGTCCTCATAAAATTTGTAATAGTCATCTTTTCAGCCAGGATATGGACAAAAATTACAGATATTTAGTGAAAAGGTAAATGCATATCGGGGCATTAGAGTAACCTCTACTTTTGAAGAAAAAAAATTGTCTTGCTATTTGACGTAGGTTCTCTATATTTCCAAGTTTACTTTTGACAATGGGTTCCAGTTAAGGATAAGACTCAGAAAATCATTACAAATATCTTAGAATTGCTAAGCCGCCAAGACCTACAAATTTTCCCCATTATAGGTAAAGTGAAGCAATGTACCCCAAAGCTAGACCTCTGGAACCTATGCCTAGATAGATGTGAATAATTCCATCTCCATTTCCTTAGTTTCACAAAATATAATGGTAAGTTTTATTCAAATTAACTTATTGCCATCAATTATTTTGTTATGATCACACTGCAATTAAAAATGTAATAACTGTACTAAAAAGACTGTAAATATACTACTGAAATATAATAGAGAGGGCCTACCTCTGGCTGGGTTAACATTCATATTGCCACTATATTTTGAATTGAGATGATGTTATGGTATCACTTAGGAAGGCAATGATTTCCAAGAAGAAAATATATCACAAGTGCCAAACCATTAATAGGTTATTGCAATTTTTTTTCACTCGTCACCAGAGCCTGTTCATTCACAGGCAAAGTCAAAGTTCAAATATAAAGCATAAAACTTGCACGGTATGATGTTTTCTTAAATAATGTCCCAGAATACCATCTAACACTGAACAATTATTCATATATGAGTTGCTAAGTCATATGTGTGTGTGTGTGTGTGTGTGTGTGTGTGTGTGTGTGTCTGTATAGTTTGTATAATGAAATCGCTTTGTTCAATCAGCTTTTTAAATGTTAAGATGGATTTTTCACTTAAACATTTACATTGAGATTTCAATAAATTTTCTATTTTAAGTGGAAAAAAAAAGGCAGGACACAGGTAAATGCTGCCTGGTGTATTTAAGAACGTTTGTTAGTTAGTTTTCATTGTTCATTTCTGTTCCTACTTCTGAGTTGCCTGCTTTTGGAACTTAGTGTTAGCCCATTGGACAATGGGAATTTGTGAGGATATTCTCTAGAGTTTGAGGCTGCTGCAGCTGCCACTGGCTCTTGGGCTTTCCAGCGTTGCAGAGACTCAGCCTCTTCCCTGCAGAGTAATCACAGAGCGGACAGTGGGTTCTCCATTAGTGACTTCTTATTGGCATCCATTGGGAGTAGAAAGCGGGCTTCATCTTCCTGGAGTACTACCTCCTGGCTCATCAAAATCATGTGCCAGCATACCTTGAAAATGTATGAGAATCCTTATAATAGTGACAAATGGATCTGAAGGGAAGAATATAAATTCCAACGTCAGATTTTTCCTAAATCAGGCTTTTTCATCACCCAGTAGACAGTTTAAGAGGCAATACTCTCAGAGAAGAGTGCTTGTCTAGCCTCTCTATCCCTATGTAATTTTCCTCAATCCTTCTTATTTCAAGATTTTTGTTCAATATATGCAGAGAAACTCTTTCAAGAGGAGCAATGATGCCTTACCTTAAATAATGGGATCCAATGTCTTATTAAATAAGAATATTTTGCACTTGAGCATAGACTTGCCATCATATGTTTGTCCAAAATTATGCTTCCTGTGGTTACTCTGAGGGGAAAGACTTTTGGATACGAGAGCATTACAATGATACATTCAAATTTTGGTTAAAGGAAATGTTGGAAACAAAGACTGGACTCCAGCTCATTAGCCTTGAATCCTATTTACTAAAAAATAACTCAAAACATGCTGGAAAATGCATTCAGTGTACTTAATTAAACATAATTTAGAAACTCATTTATTATCATAAAGATCTCATCTAAAATACAGCAATTCTAACAGAAATTCGATTATGAACCAGATTAGTTGCTTGACTGAGAATGGTCAAAATTTTGCTGGTAGCCAATTCTTTGCCCACTGTTTTAACCCCAGTGCCTAATTCTATTTTGTTTTATTATAGGCACTAAATCTGTTTTCTAAATATCAATTTAATATGAAAACATTTGTTATATAAATACTGAATGAACATCAATTAGTTACTGTGCCAACCTTCATAAGTAGCCAAGCAGATACTGCGTAGACAACAAAGTTTCCTGAGCTGCATCAATTCCTTTTGCTGGCTGGGTCTTCCTCTCTGGCTAACATTAGCAAAATCTTTTCTCATCTAAATAACTTTGAGTGCTGTCTTTGGCCAAGGACTTAATCCCAGATTGACACCCATGAGAACCAACCACATAACTCCAGTTCAATTTTTCTATTTCTCTACTGTCAACTTCCTTAAAAATCCATGGTCCTTTTTCTTAAACTATCTACCCATTTGTTTCAACCTCAGGCACATTTTGGTGAGTATGTAGTGAAAGTAGAATACTTCTAAATTAAGCTTGTCATTTCCAGTTGCTCTAATATTTTTTTTATCAAGTCCTGGTGTTGATATATCCTGTTTTCTGTGAGGTTTTCCTTACCATCCCTTAGCATAATAAAAATATACATGTTTTATTGTCTAAGAAATAATAAGAGGGAAATAAAACAAAAGTCCTTTAATCCTCAAATGCCTGGACAATGATAAAACATTGATGTATAAGATTCACAAAAATGGCACTGCTGCTAATTAGCTCTAGCCCAGTTCCTCTATTTCCTGATCTGTAGCTGGTAAGAAAAATAAGCATACACTCTGGAAGTAGAGAAGGTGGGACATCTCACAGATCTAGCCTCATATGTCTCTTATAATTTGTGTATAGTTCTAAAGGATAGGTGACTATCTTTATCCACTTGGATTGCTAAAAAAAACCCATGATACATTAGAAGCTTAAAGATTAGTAGCTTATAGAAAACAGAACTGTATTTCTCTCAGTTCTAGAGACTGAGATTCCAAGATCACAATGCTGGAAGATTTGATGTCCTGAGGTTCTGTGTACCTGCTTTGATGGCACTCTTATTGTAATCTTTTCTGGGGAAAAGAACAGTGGTGCTTTCTGAAGTCTTTTCTAAAAGGTCACCAAGTCCTTTCATGAGAGTCCTTCTTTATGATCTAAGCACTTCTCAAATAAGTCACTTCAGAATACTATCACTTTTGGCGTTAATATTTCAACACATGCCCTTTGAAGGACACGAACATGCATTCTATAATCATGGCCTTCTAATAATTAGAATTGTTCTGAGTCATACCGATTTTAATATATCCTCTATTATCTTTAATTAGTGTGATAATCTACATACCCCTTAGTCTACCTTCAGAAAAATCAAAACTTAAATACAGTTACATATGTATATTTATGCAGGTATTTACACACACAAACACTCATAGTCATTTATATCATTGACATCAACACCAATATCTTTGTTACTTTCTCATTGCTGAGACACAATGTCCAACATTTATAATTTAAAGGAAGAAAGATTGATTTTTAGCTCACAATTTCAGGAGATCTCAGAGTCTTCCTGGCAACTGACAATAGTGGGAAGAGTCTTAGGGAGAAAAGCTGCTCATAGCAGCACAAGAGGAAGGTTCAGCACTTGGTAAGAAGCCCGGACAAGGATACATTTAGAGGTCACACCCTTAGTGGTTCACCAGGCCCTCTGTGACCCCCACGCTCTCAGGATTCTATCCCTCCCAACCATGCCCTGACTCACAACAGGACACACAATCAATAGATAATCCACGGCTTTCAGATACCTGAGATTTTGGTGGGAACACTCCAGATCTAAATCACAACACTTAATAATTAACATTATAGTTTATGTGACATATACCATGTTCGTAGGACAAGTACAACACACTGTTTCATATAATACATAGGAATGATTTCTATGCACCTGAGGGCAAGGTGAAGACTGCACTGTATCCTCTCACTCCTTGGACATGAGCATTCCATTTTTAGAGATCAGTGAAATGCCAAGACCCATTAAGACAAATAATCATTACTGACTCTGCACTTGGAAAAGTAAGAAGAGTTTTACATTACCAGACTCCCGAAAAAAAAGTGAGAGCATGAGACAAGGCAGCGGCTTAGATATAGCTGTTTTTGATATGGGAACAGCGTGGATATAAACTCATCCTACCAAAGATAAAGTTGAAAGGAAAAATATTCTTTCCATAACTTCTTCCTGTTCTTCATCAACTTAACTGGCAAATGAAAGCCATAGGAGGCTGAGCCCTGTGGCACAGGCCTGCAACTCCAGCTGGGAGGCCGAGGCAGAACGATTCCAAGTTCAAGCTAAACTTGAGTAACTTAGAGAGACCCTGTCTCAAAAACAACAAACTAAAAAATGGGGTTAGGGCTGTAGCTCACTGTGCAGTCCCTAGGCTCAATCCCTAGCACCGTAAAAAAACAAAGAAAAGAAAAAAGTCCGCCACCAAAAAATGGAAGCCACGGAGCAAGGAGGGCTGTGGGACAATCCTTATAAGCCAGGATCCTGAGGTATGGAGGAGGGCAAGGACTGGGCCTGACGAGGCACCATGTTCCACTGCTGTGGTCTTGGATCCGTCACCTTGTTCCCCCTGCCCAGCTACACTGTGCACTTGGGATTCCCTAAACACACTGGTACGCTCTCACCTTACAGCCTTTGCACTTGCTACTCCTCGACAATATTCTGCTCTTCTCCTTAACAGCCTGCAGCTTATTCAAAGCCAGTTAGGTCTCTACTCACATGGTACATGCTAGGTGAAATCTTCCCCATTCCTCCGCATCTACTAGCAGTCCCAGCCACTGTGTCTTTTCTTACCTTACTCCTTGCGTTGCTGGTCTACCAGGAAACAGCTGTTTAATAGTTGCTTCATCACAGTAATCAAAATGTTCTTCCATCTCCATGGCTTGAATTAATGCATCCCATAGAATTAATAAAAATATTTGATGGGCAAAATTTATATTGTAAGACCTTCATATTTTCTTCTACTCCAGATGATCTTTTATCAAGCCAGTGTGTAAGCTCAAATCTTCTCTAAAAGCAAATGTTTTCCTATCAGTCTGTTTCAAAAAACTACAATTTTCTATCTCAGAACTGTGCACAAACATGTTTCAGACTCAGATTGCCTTAGTACTTTTAGCTATGTGTTAGTATACACACTCACATAGAGCAGATTTTGAATGTTTCTTTGTGATATCACTTTAAGCATTTATGCACTATGATTTTCATGGTTTGCATGTTCCATTTTTTTTTTTTTTTGTCTGTCTGCTACAATTTGGATCCAGAATATTCTCCTAAGTCCTACGTGAAGACTTGCTGTGCAGCTTGCTCTATCATAAGATATTTGAAATCTTAAGAGTTTCTGGTAGTAAGAGGTGTTTAGGCCTGGCATGTGTGCTCTTGAGAGCAACTCTCAGAGTCTCTCCTCATCCTGTTTCACTTTCCAGACACAAGGTGAGCAGTTTGCCTCCGCCGTGAGGTCTACCCACAACTTGTCACTCCAGGCCAAAGCAATGGGATCAATCAATAATGCCCTAAAACCCACTAAAGTTGCAAGCCAGAATAACCTTATACTCCTTAAAAATTGACAGCCTCAGGCAACTGCTGTAGTGATGGAAAATTGACTCTCATGCTATACCAAGTATAATATCCTGACAGTCTATAAATTTTCTCTCATTCTGATAGATATCTGAGTATTCACAATATGCATACACTATGCTAAAATTTGGGAATATAATAAAATTACAGAAATAGCCGAGTAGCTCTTTAACAAGGAGTTTAAAGTCTAATGGAAAAAAATTTGCATTGTTACAATATGGGATGAAAAGGTTTCATTATTCAATTACTTAAATAACCACAGTTTTTATTCTTTCATATATTTTTCTTTGAAAGTACTCTCTGGAGTTCAGCCAGTCTTAGGAAGGGAAGTCAATAAATCTGTGCAAACGCTTCCCTCTTTTCTATGTCCAGTATGTTTCTTCTTTAATCTGCTTCAGTAATTTAAGTGTCATTTTCCTTTACAGAGACAATTATACATCTATTTATTTCAATACATGTACTTAAAAGTATTTGGCACACGAAAGCTCAACTTTTTTGCATATTGCAGGACAAAAGTTTAATTTGGGTAGGGCATAATTTCTATTGTAGCAAAAAAATGCAGTATGTGAGTAAAAAGTTGGCTATAAAATCCCTAGTTTGGAGAGGAATTAGGAAGACAATTGCTGCTGTCTTTAAGAGAATCGATTATCCCCAAAAGGTAGATTAACAAAGGAAGAATTCTAGATCCTAGGCGAGAGGCCGGGCAGGTCAAGTTTAGTCCTAGTGTAAAGAGAGGACAGAAAGTGTGCAGATCATGACTATGGAAACTGAAAAAGCTGGCCTCTATGCAGTACAACATTGATATCTCAAGTTTGCCAGGGAGGAAGAGTGCTTTGTCTGAATTCAACACTAGAACAACTTCCTTCTCCCAAACAGCTACAACAAAGAGTTTTATCTTACCACCCCTATAGCAGCTGAGCAAGAGAAACTCACCTATGTAAAATGGCTTGAGGTCTCATGTGGCAAAGCCTCGTGGCATAAGCTATGCTTCTTTGACTCGGAGATCAATGTTCTCGTGCCTACTGTGAAGTATATCAATCCAAGGAACAGTTGTCCCCTGGGATGGCTCACCTTAGCTCATATCTGAAAATTGACAAAGAAGTGAGCATCTTTAATCAGGACAGCCAAGACGAGGCTGGATAGGCTCCTGCTTCAAAAGAGGTGTTTCAAAGTGTACACCTTGGTCCCTGACACTAGCCTCCAGTGTTCTCTGTCACTGGCCATCAGAGAAATGCATTTATAAACAATGCTGAGGTTTCACCTCACCCCAGTGAGAATGGCCTACATCAAGAACTCAGTAAACAACATTTGTTGGTGAGGATGTAGGTGGGAATGCAATCTTGTTCAACCAGTGTTGAAAGCAGCTTGGAGATTCCTCAGAAAGCAGAGAATAGAAATTCCATTTGATCCAGCTACAGCTCTACTGGGCCTGTTCTCAAAAGAAATGAAGTCAACATATCCTTCAGACACATGCATATCCCTGCTTATAGCAGCACTATTTATAATAGCCAAATCTGGAAACAACCTACTTCCCATCAGCACAAGAATGGTATAAGAAGATATGGTACCTAGACACAATAGAATACTACACAGCCAGAAAGACAGATACAAAGCTTCTGAATGAAAATGGGACTACCGTGATCCAATGATGCTCAATGAAATGGACAATAAACAACAACAAAGGGCCCAAAAATAAACAAACAAACAAACAAACAAAAAATTTGATTATAGATGGCTATCCCTCTTATGAAACCCACAAATATAATGGTGTAAAAAGGCCTGGCACAGGAGACAGGATAAAAGGAGGGGCAATAAATTCCTAAGAAAGAAAGAAATATCAAGAAATGGAGTGGAGGGCATAGATGGGTGATAATTCTCCAAGCCCCATGTGTTTAGTATGTTATATAATTTGGAATTCATGTATATATAAACACAATAAGATAAATAAATAAATGTATAAAAAGTTCTGGACTATCCCACAGCTATAAAAATGTGTCAGATGGATGGTAAGAAGAGAGACCAAATCACCTATCTTTTTTGCAGAATGGGTGTTTTTGGATTCATTTTTAATTTTATTTAAAAGGAAGATAGAATGTTATAATTTTTCATAAAATTATAGCATAAGCTTTGTGAGCATATCTCTGTTGCCTGTCTCCCTCAGAGTTTGGTGATTGTCTCTATGGTTTCTGCTTCTTCCCTTAGCTTCTTTATGTTCTTTACATTAATGTCATTTTCTCAAGAAAGATTTTGGCTACTCTCTTTCCCAGACTCAGTCTTTTCTGTCAGTGTCATTTCTTTTGGCCTTCTGCATTTCCCCTTTGCGTCATGTATTGAAATTTTATTTAAATAATTAATACTGCTGTTAATAATTTAGTGTCCATCTAAACCCTTATTTTTCATTCTATAAGAAAAAAAACCTCTTTCACTTTGTCTTTCATCTTAAGTTCCATAGGAGTTGTGATCTGGGACTCTCATATTAGAGAGACCATTCGATGTTTCACCTTCTGCTTCTGACTCACTTCACTAAGCATGATGTTCTCAAGTTTCTTCCATTTGCCTGTAAAAGCCCCCATGCTGTTGGACTTTACAGATGCATAGTATTCCACTGTGTCTAAATACCACAGTTTGTGTATCCATTGGTCTGTTGATGGATATGTTGGTGACTTCCATATTTTTGCTATTGTTAGTTGTGCTGCTATGAACATGGGTATACATATATCTCTGTTATGTGTTGCTTGGGTCTCTTTTGGATATATTCCCAGGAGGGGTTTTGCTGGATTGAAGGGGATATTTATTTCTGGGAGTATGGTGGTAGAGGAGGGAGGGAAGGGTGGGTAGGAGGAGGGGCAAAAGGAGAGTGGGAAAGCCCTTGTCACCTTGACAAGATATGTATGTGCACAAAATGCTCAACTTCATTGTAAACCTTAAATTTTGCCATATACATATCAATAAAATGTGGGGAAAAAGAAAAAAAAAACATGAGAGTGCAAGGGTTCAGCCTGGATTGATTATTGCTTTCTTTGGAAATCTAGCAAAAGTTGCATAATTATAAAGAACAGAGACTCAATGGCATTGAGTAAATGAGAAAGGCTATAGATGTGAATAGCAAAGTAAATTTCACTTGGAGATGATGATATCAGTGTGAGTTCTTGTCTGAGTGATACCATTTGGGGACAATAAAAAAAGTGCCTAAGGGAAAGTGCAAGTCACTTTGGCATTATGGGAATGACATCAAGCTATACTGGTTTTGTTATCAACAGTTTTAGAGAGACATGTCCCTTTCATAGATATTTTAGACCTCAATCTCTTAATACACAACTTAAAGGCACACCATTGTGACTTTCTATACCATAGGGAAAAGCAGAGAAGGAAAAGGGGTGTCTTAGCCTTGAGTGACAGGAGCTAATTTTAATATTCATGTGATCAGATTTTAAAATGTCTATTTTTCTATATAATTATAAACTGAGAATGGAATTTGATAGAGACAATGTGAAATAACATGCAAGCTATGCTTACATTATTCCCTGTTGAATGTTCACCAGATCCTATAGATATAGATATGTACATATACATAACATCCATGAACATGCTCATAGATTAATGAGCACATATGATAATAATTCAGTCTGATTCAGTTAATGCCAGTAGAGAAAACAGTCAATGGGAAGTGCACAGTAAGCAACTCAAAAGAAAGATGCTCCTAAGGCAGCCCTTGAGATTGCAAGTACATTCATAATTTGATGTAAGTTAAATATGCATCATATTTCTTAGCTAAGTTATTACTTTAAAGAACAAAAGCACATCTACAAAACTTTTGCACTCTCAAATTTAATAGCATGTCTAGCACATGAAAGAGGGTTAATAATTTGTTGAATCGATACCAAGAGACTGCGTATCTTAGACCTTCTAGGGTCCAGCTTGGCCTAACGGAACCTCCCTTCTCACCACCTTGCCTGCAAACCCCGCCCTCCTGCTTTCCCTTCCTCTTTTCTCGCCCATGCAGTTCCTGTTCTCTGCTTATCGCTTATCCAGTACCCTCCGGATTCCCTTCACGGCTTATTCGGAGCCCAGCCATTGGTGTTGCCACGGCAACACCTAAACTGGAGATTTAGTGCCCCATCTTTCTTGCTTTATTTCCCCTGGATCACTGACATTCAAATAGCCCTCCTCCAATTTTAAAGAGAAATAAAAAAACGGAACAATCAGTAAATTGGCCTAACCCTTGTGAGTCAGGAAAATAGGACAAAATAATCGAAGTCTCTGGCAACTTCAGACGAAGTTTCTTTTGTACGTATTGTCTAGACGTTTCTCTAAAGTTACTCTCTGACAGCTAGAGAGAAATTCATTTTGCCCTCAGCATTCTACGTTTATGTATACTTGTATATGTATGTTTTTTTTAAGATCCCCAGTGAATAAAAACACTAACACTAAATTTCAAATAGCAGGAAAGAAATTCAAGGTGATCTCAAGTGGAGTCCAGAGCACTCAGAGAATTCAGAATCTAGAGCTTCCCGGACTGGGCCCAACTCAGCTGCTGCCCATCCCTCTGGCAATTCCCTTCAGCACATGGGTATTTCTGAACAACTGAGGTTGACTTTAACTTTTATAACTAAAACAAGTGGCAGAAATACGTGTTCACAGTTTGATTCAAGTATAAACTGAATTTTATCCTCTGGGAGAGCATAACTGGATATTTCATGTTTCATAAAAATTCATCATTGATGGTGAATATTATATTAGAATTGGGCTCCTGCTTAGAAGGAAGAATTTAAACTGCTATGACAAGGCTCCCTCCTTTGAACTCATGCTGTGTCTCAGAAAACACTATCTTTGCTACCTCATTCTTTATTCTTCAGTGCCAAAATGGAGATACAAGGAGCCAAAACCCTTTCGGATTGGTTCTCCCTAATGTTTAATTGAACTTCCCCGCTTTAAAACCCACCTCTGCCCTATCCACTCACCTTGTTCTGTGCCTTGACTATGAGATCATACCTCTTTCTATTTGCTGCAAACGTTTCGGTTCCAACCTTAGTCTTTCTGTAGAAGCTTTTTGTTAGCTGAGGATTCTCTTAGACCTGCAGTTTGGAGATAATACTACACAACTCAGTGGTGACAGAAAAGATACTAGCCAAATCATTCATCCATCTTCAATTCATATCGTTTTTGGGATCTCTTCACAGCAGCAATGAAAATTGGCTCTGACAATATCCTTGTGGCAGCCACCATACTGGGAACTAGAAATGAAATGTGGAGCAAACACAAATATTATGGCATAGCCTAGTTCAAAATTAATGAGTGAGTAAGGTTGAAATCTTATTGAATGTATAAATAGGTTCTTCTCATGTAAAATGGACTGCGCGTCTTAAGAGGAAAGAATATTTTTCATAAAACTCAAGACATATACTTCCCTTTTTCTGAAGGTATCACTAGTATGTAAGGAAACCCTGAAGCAAAGCTAGGTTTCTACTATTTTTGAGTGTGAAAGAAATCTTATGTAGCCATGGATTGTGGAAGGAAGGAGGAAGAAAATAACTTTATGTGAGACTGTAGAGCCAAAGTTTATGCCTCAAGTTACCCACCAGTTCTTTCTTTATTTTATGCAGACGGATGCTTTTAAAACACTCAGATTTGGGCTGGCTGATCTGTCTGGTACATAGATTGAAGCAGTAACAGGATAATATTTTAGAAGTGCTCTTAATCTTACGCAAAATATTTTGATATTCTATACTATAATTTAACATGTGATTTTAGGAAATATGCGAATATTGATTACAGTTCTTCTTTTTCCATTCACATATAAAATTTAATGTATTCACATATAAAATCTAATGTGCCTGCATCAGTGTGGACACATGCTTCAAGTTAAAAGATGAATTCTTCACTTAACTTTATCAGTCCCTAGAACTAGTGAAGATATAGAAGATGATCTTACATTGAGGCAGAGAAAGGAGAAACATAAAGAATTTAGCTCTCTGAAACTTTCAGGATCAAAAGTATTACCAGAAACTGTTGATATAGTAACAATTTTAGGAAGAGTCATTTCTTGCTTGACAACATCCCTAATCCCATGACAACATGACTAGAAGTCATAAAAAAATACTGTATACAAATAGTTAGCTTTTCTTTGGATTTTGACTTCTACCATCTACTGTGGTAATCACAGTAGATGCTCACACTAGCAGTTAATTCCAAAACTAGAGTCATATTTATATTAAAAATTGTAGGGAAAATTCTTTGCTACTAGTGATGTATGGATGACTATAAAATACACAATTAAAATGAGTCAAAGTAATAACAGGGCAATATTGTGATTTTTAAGACTGTCCCAAATCTTAAACAATCAAAAAAAGTAAATAAAAAGAACTGTGTATGAGGCCAGTGTGAAGGCCTGTTGTCATAAAAATATAAAATGTGTGTATTAGAGCAATAAAATCCACTTTATTGAGACTTGAGTTGTGTGCAACTGAAGGTGCAGGCTCAAGGGGATGCATCAGGTGATGAAGTTCTTGTTAGCAGAAATCTGAGATGAGACCAGGCATCATATAGAAGTAGATAATATGTAAGTGCATGTTTGCTCATCTGGTCTTTGTCACTTTTGTTGTTAACCCATCAAGATTAAATAATAGAGCTTAACCTCAATTATCTAATCTAACCCTAATGACTTCCTAAAGTCTTGCTTCTACACAAATAACTGTACTGTGTTTACATTGTCCTAATACCACACCCTGGAAATTGAATTTAAACACACACACATAACATTTTGAGACACTCTCAAACCACATCCAAAATACAACAGCAAATAAATAGCTATTTTACACTAATAAGAAGTACTATGGCATCACAATGAAACTGATATTCTATGCAAATACTCTTGATTAGTTGTTATCTGTATTAGGATATAAAAATGCTCTGAGATGATAAAGAATAGAAAATGATCACATGGCATTGTATGCTTTTCATAAATAAAATAGAACAGACATTTGTAATGCAGGAGGATTCAAGTTTACTTATGAAATCAAATAGCTAAGCGTGAAAACTTCTCTAAATACAGCATAATAATTATATTTCTAATAAACTAGGACTTGAAAAGTCAATGTTTCTATTTACAATTCTTGGTCACGGTATTATGTCAATACATCAGTGCATTCCTTCAGTTAACAACCATTATGCCTATGCAATAATTCCAAAGTCAATCCCTGTACAATAAAGATGATTGATTTTGTAATCCCACAGTCCAAGCTTGCCTTTTCTTGTTTTTTTTTTCTCATTCATTTTTTCGATTCCCTAAGTTTCACAAGATTAAAAGTGTTCATTCCACTACATATTTCTCACAGACAATTGCAAGAAATTTGTTGTAATTGAAAGACTAGTAATGATGACTCATAGATAAAGAATTTAAACAAATAATCTGTTCCCTGAAGTATCTAAAGATAAATATCATCTTAAGCAATCCTGTGTAAAAATGTAAGACTACCATCTTTTTTTACTCATGATTAATGTCATATTTAGCCTTGGACCAGAAAGTCACCTGACCCACCATACTTTGTGCTTGAAAAGTAGTGCTTTTCAACATATCTATGATCAAATATTAAACTTGAATTCCCAACTATTTGTAGATAATCATTTTCATATCATGTCCAGAAAAGAAGTCTGACCCTCCTATGGAGACTTGCAAGTCCTATCTGACTTATCTAAACCGCTTCTCTTTCTTTGCATGAGAACAGTCCAGGCAGTTCTAGTCCAGGCCTGACTCTACCATGACAGTCCAGGCCACTCGCTGACTCGGCACTTCCTGGCTAACTTGGTTGTTTCTTTCCTAGTTACCTACCACACCCTTGTAATGTATGATATCATTGTTAAAGATCAGATGGCATCAGGCCATTATTGTATAAAACTTTCTATATTGGGCTGACGAAGGAGCTGTGCAGGATGTGGGAGTGATATGTAACAATTCAGAAGCAGCCAGAGAGATAAAAATGAAACATGACTCCAATTCCCTGCCATGCATTTTGCTGTAACTGAACAAAATATGACGAGGCTTCCTATAGTGCCTCACTCTTCTCTCCACGCATGACTGATCCACACCTAACTTTTGAACCTTGGCCCACAGCCTGAATCAGTCTCTGTTAACTAACAAGAAAACAAATGCAGGTATATTTACTGCTAATGAATGTCTGTAGTTCTACAAACATTTATGCTTGCAACCATCTTTATATCAGGCAAATCGTTACTTCCCTTTGCTGTCTCTGCCTCTTACCCACTGGCACACGGGTCACTGTGGACTCCTCCTCTTACTTATCTGTAGCGTCAGTCTCATACTGGAAGAAAAATAAGAAAAATGGCTCCTGAGTTTACCAAACATTTACCTAACTGTTCAACACCAATACTGAAATAGAGCACATTCAGAATAGCTATCTCTATGCAAGTGGGAATTGACTAGAATATGATCTTTATGCACAATTATTTTGACCCAAATTTTATTCCATTCACTTTCAGCTACTTAGGTCAACATGTTCTTCCTCATCTTGTTTGATGAACTCTTCCTATATTGGTAATAAGTCTAGATGATTTTGTTATATTCTGTATTCTGCCCCAGACCTTTTTTTTTTTTTTGCCTTAAATAGCTTTTTTTTCCTTCTTCTTAGTTATGTAGGTTTGGGTTTGCTATATTCAGTAAAACTCTATGGATTTTGATATATAGATTGTATTACGGATGCATCATTGCAGTTTCATAGTTTCATGCACCCATAATAAATCCTGTGTTTAATTTACAAAGTGCTGTACCCCTTCCAAGAAAACTCCTAAAAGTTGCCTTGCTTGATTAGGCCACCTTTACTAAAGATGCATCCAAAGATAGCTTGATGTTGTGAGGATGTACAAAAGATGTTTAACCCTTTAGTCATTTAATAATATTATAGTTACTTTCCTTTTTCGAATGTTGTAAATTAAAATATAAATATTTGCTTCTAATTCACACTGGATGTGATACTGCCCTTGTGTAGAAAAAAAAAAGAGAAAACAAACAAACAAACAAACAAACAAAGCTCCACAGGGCACAGAAACGAACATATGAAGGCTGAGGAGCTGGGAGAGTTGTTCAGATGCTTCCAGGCACTGAGATTACAGCTGTTCACGTTGAAGTTGTGCCACACTTGAGGGAATATTTTAATAATTCAAGAGTCTGTCAAAGCCTTAGAAAGAATCCATTTTAGGAATAAAGACCCAGGATGAAGGGTTTTTTTTTTTTGAATGAAATATAAGGATACACTAATGGGTATAAACAAAGTATTAATCTGATCAATATGATAAACCAGTATTTTCACAACATGCTATAAAATAATTATCTTCAAGGGAAAAAAGAAAAATCTCTAAGATGTAACTTTGCAATGTACAGTATATAAGTAAAAAATACTATAGAGGGTAATAAACCTGAAATAAGAGTTACAACATTAAAAGAAAATAACAAGCAAATGACACCGATGCTGAAACTGTAAGGGAAAGCAAAAATTTTCTCAGTGATATAAGTTAATGCTTTTACAGTTAAAGTGGAATACAATGAAGTAGTTTATAAAACTGGTAATAAAGTTATAAAAACTCAGAAAGAATGAAATTCAGAGAAAGAGCAATCCTTGAAACAAAAATAATTCCCTTGTTGAGCTTGATCGGTCATACACAGAGGAAAGTTTATAGAAATTGGCCAATAAAGTGGCAGGAGGAAGATAAAGATTGAATAGAATGTTCTAGTCCTCAATTGAAATAAAATGTTAAAATATGGTGATATTATAATACCACATTTCAATATTGAAATGATGTAAAATTAAGTATCAAGGAAGACAGATTGAAAAACATGAAAGTATTCTCAGGATTTCATAGAAAATGAAAAACTGGAAAAACAAAACAATGTATAAAATGAGCAACACATTGTAAAAGAATACTGGATATTTATTTCAAGTAGTATTAAAATAAGCCAATAATCCTTAAATAGGAAGCAGGTCTAAGTGCTATTTTTATTTTTTTTTTATTTATGTTGGAAGGAACTAATCTAGGACAACTTTTTTTTTTAAATCATAGAGAAATTGCTCCAAATACATCACTCTCTCTCTCTCTCTCTCTCTCTCTCTCTCTCTCTCTCTCTCTCTATATATATATATATATATATATATATATATATATATATACATATATATGATCACTTGTTTCCAGGTTTCCTCAGACCACCAGAATATAGGAAGCAGATTTTTATTTTTATAAATTTCTACCATTCAGTGAAACTAATATCCACTTATTTTATAATTAATCTTCATGGCTCTTGTCACATTTCTGATGAGAGTTATAGATAAGAAAGCTATATGTACATTCAATGAGAGGTCTGGAGTCTCTGTCCATATATTTCCATATCTCTAAAGTGAAAGAAATTGCTATTATTATGATTTTTATAGTCTCCTTCAGTTCTAGAGTCTTCACCTACTAAAAGGACACCGAATTTATATTAGATCAATAATTGATGCCTTACTATGAGAGTCAATTAATCAGAAACCACCAGAAAATAATTTTTCTGTCCTCAGAATCAATATATCTAAGGTAAATAGTGTTCAAAAATATTTTTAGCCTCAATCATTCACAAACAGCCATTTCTGAAACGTTCAGAATATTAACACATAAAATATTTATTAGGAAGTATTCCTTCAAGATTTTGTAAATGATTGTGAAAGTTGTTTGCCAGTTGTGCTTAGAGTATAATCTCTGATTTTAGGCATAATTGAAGCATATAAATTCAATGTGGGCTGAAACTTAAATTTTTTCTTGTACTTATAAGTTGTAAATGTCAAATATGAAATACAGCACTAGAAAAATATCATAAAACTTTACTACTATAGAGTGGTGTTTTATTATGTCAATACCAAAGTTCTATTATTTTGAAAGCTACTTTTGCCTATAAGGTTTTGGTTTATTATTTGACTTACTGGTTGTTAAATTTCAGTACCATGGAAAAGAAACTTTTAAAAAATGAGTTGTGGAAATCAGATTCTGACATTTACAGCACAATTTGTAAGGCTTAAATTGTGATGGAGTGTAGGAAAAGAGATCTTCCCTTACAGGGTATTCACTTGCCATAGAATTTCATAGTAAATTTCTAGCCATCATTCTCCAGAAAGTGAGGAATGCATACAAATGCAAGGTTTGGGATAGCATGTACCAATTCATAATATTCTGAGAGATACTGGAAGTATTTTAAGTAAAATAATCAATTCTATTTGCACATGGTTTATCATGTATATCCATATTCATAGAAATTATATTGATTTATCAATCTAGAGCTTACAACAAATACTTCAAAATCATAGATTTAGAGATTAAAAAGTAAGGAATTTTCAATTTATTTAGCACCTAGAGGCTGCACAGCAGTGATATCCATACCTCCATCTCTGAAATTGGTGAATGCATTAAAATCCGTGGCTAGGCGATCTTGTGCTCTCAGGTAAAATTAAAATTGATAATTATCTAATTTTGTTCAAAATGCTTTCATATTCAGTGTAAGCACAAGTGTCTTGTAAATACAGAGATGTGAAGATACTATGCTGCCAATGTCACAAATGACAGGAAGGGCCAAAAGTTAAGAACTCTCAAGAATTTCTAGAAGCTAGGAGTGACAAGAAGATAATTTTCCCTAAAATCTACAAAAGATGTCAGATTTTCTGACATTTTGATTCTAGCCTCGCATAGTCCATTTTGGGCTTTGACCTTCAGAACAGGACTACCAATTTTGAATTCTTTTAAACACTAAATGTTTCATCTTAGGTTAAAACAGCCATAGGGGACACATTTAATTCGTACACTCACTAACCTAACCATAACATTAAACAAAATTCAAACTTTTAAGGTTTAATTTTTGTAAATAAACAACTGAATTGGAGGAAGAATATTAAACAGAGGAGAATGTTCAGTGGTGTGGATTATATGATATTACAAGCATTCATAAAACACTGAACAGAACACAGGCAACATATTCTTAAGAACCACTATGGACACTTTTATTATACTGAAATTTGTGAGTGACATCAAGGAGGTCACCACTTAGTTCCAATTATGCATAACTTCCCAACACCACATTAATCACTAATCATGCAGAAATTTAGAATCAATGGCTACTTTTCTGGTTTGTGCCTGTTAGGTGAAGAATATATTGTAATTAACTGAGCTAAAGATTTCCATTCATAAGTAACATTTTCAAATATTTCTACTACATTTAAATTACATTCATCAGCTAATGTACCATGTGATGGTCTGTCAAAACTGTAAAAATAATGTACTGAAATCAAAGCTTTTATTTTAAAAATTTGCAATTCCCCTTTATTAAAAATGTCATTTTTATTCCAAATTTTGCATCTCCAAGAGGAACTTTTTAGTCATTGAAATATCTTTCTTGTATTTTTATAACATTTCATTCAATGTACCAAATGTTTGATTTTATAAATTACATGATTTTATTTGGACAAGGATTTTGTTAGTTTTATAGAGGATGATAAATAATTTACCAATTCCAAAGGTTGTTGACAGTAGGGCCATGTCGATATTTGGGCTATTTCTCCTCCTCATCCACCTTAGCTAGTGCATCAGGATTTTCAAATTTGAATAAGTTATAAAATTATTTCTAGATTTTCTTGAATGGTTGAGGAAGGGAAGTATTCTACATTTTTAATAGTATGCAGTATGCAATATATTCAATTTCAAATCCTCATTTCTCCTTTATACTTTCAGCCACTTTCCTTTTTTATCATGTTTTCTAGGCTTTTTCTTTAATTTTTTAAATTTGATTTCTATGCATGGTATTGTACTCGATAAGCGAAAGTTATCTGAGTACCCATTCTCCTTTGAAAATAGCAGCTATTTATACATGAGACATATGTTTTCCTTTGTTACATATTTCTTCAAAAAATATGTTACTTTGGGATAACTGAGCTTTTAAAGCTATTATTACATTGTGAAAACATTTTTCTATCTATTGAATGTTAGCTAAATACAGAATTAAATTAATTAGAATTAGAAAGCATGCTTTGCTATGTATCAATATTAAAATTGAATGTTATTATCAACTCTGTGGTTAAGGCCTCTGCTTCCTTTTGGAAGTCCGTTTGTCACCTCGAGTCTTAGATTTTTCAGCTTCATAACGATTCTAAGGATGGGTGTAAGCCGTTCAGCACTATGATAGCCAGAGTACCTCACCTGAATATTCTCATTTTTTTGCATTTTCTTCCACTGAAAATAATAAAAAATATTTATTAAGTAGAAAATGATGGTTAACTATGATACCTAAAAGGAAATTTTGAGATAAGTGGTATAGTAGATATTTAGAAAATTCAACCTCAACTCAAATGACAAAGTTGAAGAGGGAGAAAAGTCTGAGAAGAAGAAAGCATGGAGCCTGGCATAGGCTTGGCAGAATGGAGTCAAGTTTGATCCGGCTATAGTATAGAGTGTGGATTGAAGCTGTGAAAAATAAGCTTCTTCTGGAAACCTAGGGCATGACTTTCTCAACACTAACAGACATGTCAGGGAAATCTAGATTGATTTCCATAGACAATAAGAAGCTACTGAGTGTTGTCTAAGAAAGGGGCATAGATGAAATCAGAATCAAAAAGGCTTTCATAGCACACAAGGAAAAGAAGAAGAAAATGAAAGAGGAATAAATCAGTTGAACAAGTGTTTTCCGCTGAAGTTAACCCATTATATCAGCCATGGTAAGCTGTAATGTTGTGTGCCAAGTCATATCTCTCACAGCGTAATTGTCAGTAAATAGACTCTAAATTTGAAATGCAGCAGTGTGAGGACATGAATACAGAAAAGAGCCATGCATTAAAGACTTTTTTTGAAAGCAACTTAGAATATGAGGCCATAGAGAACATGAAGGAAAACAATTGGATATGTTGTGGACATACCAAGCCAAAACTAGGGAGATTCATATTTTAATAAGGATTAATGGGAATTCTAGGAAGCAAGGCAGTAGAAGATAAAAAATACATTTTCATAAACTTTTCCCTTAATGAATTATGTTAGGAAAACTAAAAAGATATCTTACGCTACTGACTCAAGACTCCAGTGTTAAATATTTAATACTGTAAATCTAGTCATGTTTTTTTTACAGAGGAGAGGGTTATTTAGCCTTTCTATTTTAATACTATATAAGTCGTTTCTACTAATACTTATACATGGGCACATAAGCACACATTGCCAGATACATTACTCAATGTCTACAGCCAAGACAAGAAAAAAGACATTTTTTTGCATAAATTTAAGTTGTAACTGCTTAGTGTTTCTCAGTCAGGTCTGCTAATGGAGTAAGAAAATCTCTGCAGGATAAACAAAGGATTTGAGAAAGTTGTAGGTTAAGGAAAAAAAATTTACAAAAATAAGAATTAAAAATGATTCTCAACCATAAACACATTTGTAATATTGCTTTTCCTTTTATTAACCACAAAGCTCCATGTATTCAGGCTCATGTTTCATCAATCCAAGAAAAAAAATTAACAATGTAATATAATACTTAGAAATATGGACTTATCAGTGAATTTTATACCTATAATTTCTATCTATATCCCACTCTTTTGCCTTTATAAAAATTTGATACACAGAGTACCTTCTGTTAAATTTGCACCATTCAATTAATGAAGTCCACCTATATTCCATACATCTTTCATTTAATGAAAAAAGGGCTTCATTTTTAATTCTCATGACATTCTTGGTAGCATGCTGTAATTTCTCAACAGCTCCCCCCCTTTTTTTTTTGTATAACATTAGACTGTCCCCTGGGAAAGAGCTTGGCCTTACTCTCTGGCCAAGAATTATCACTAAGTGTACACAAGCTCAACAGATTTCAGAGATCTGTTAAATAGAAAGGATAATACATCTCTCCGAAGAATATTGCTACAAGTGTTAAGAAAAAAACTGCTAGCGAGATACTTTTCTTATAAAGAAGACCTCCAGGTAGAGCAAACCATACTTCTAGAAACTGAGCAAAACCAGGCCTTAGAATGTCAACCTCAATTTTGGCCTAGAGAACAGTAGACAAGGCACAGATAGAGAGATTTTGACAATGATAACAGAGAAAACAGAGCTACGTAATTCATCCTATACTCACAGGCTCCATCAGTCAAAGTCAGTCAAATAGATAGCACAAAAGGAAAGGGGGTATATTTTATATAAAGATACAAAAGTTGATTTTTCAGTTATCTAAAATAGTTAACATATTCTTACAAAGACTCAAACTAAAAATTGGGAGGAAAGGAAAGGTTCCCTTGTCATCTTTTGGGGACTGCACAACCTCCCTCATAATTTAACTGCTGCCAAAACCTTCAAATAATTGACACTCGCCTCTGGCTTCTAAATACAGATTCCCATAAAATCTAGTTGTCATGACTTCTGTTTAACCAGAACACAGCAAGGTGTGAACACTTGAGAAAATAAGTTAGGGCGGCATTGGGTCATATGATCTTAAACACCCTCTGCAAGGTCAGGAAGTAATTTTTTTCTAAAAAGAAGTAGAGACAAACTGGTTTCCAAAACTGTCACATTGCATAAACTATTGAAGAAATTAATGAGGGAAAATTAATGTTACAGGAAATACACTTGATTTGGAAACACACATGCCTAACCTGATATTACTCAGTATTACCTTGGTGATATATCACATGTAAATTTTTTTAACAAATTCTCGGACCTACTCAAATATTCCATAATGCAAGACATTTCTATACCTTTTCCTTTCTATTTACTAAAGTCTAGTAAATCAAAGCTGAAACTGGTGAGAATATTTTTTCCCATATTTTGGCTTAACCTTTCTCTTTTCTTTTTTCTTTTCTTTTCTTTTCTTTTCTTCTTTCTTTCTTTCTTTCTTTCTTTCTTTCTTTCTTTCTTTCTTTTCTTTTCCTTCTTTTTGAGAAAGAGTCTCACTTGGTAGCCCAGATTGGCCTTGGACTCAGGATAATGCACCTGCATCAGCCTCCCAAGTGCTGGGATTACATGCATGCACCAACAAGCTCGACTTTATGGGGTGCTGGGAAAGAAAACTCAGGGAATTCTGCTTGCAAGGCAAGTGCCTTAACCACTGTGCCATTCCTCCAGCCCCTGGCTTATTCTTTAACACCACTGTTCTACCCATATGTTTCCCCATTGTTTTTAACCTCGCTAACTTGTTTATTTTCAAACATATTTTATAAGTATTTTTATGAAGTCATCACATAATCCTCTACAGCAACTGCAAAAGCAGTAACAAAGCCATCAAACAAAAAATGAATGACTAAGACGTAATTTACAGGGCGACCTGAGCTATTTCTCTGTTCTTTCACTTAATCGTTCATCCAGGGAGCCTTTTTTCAGCATCTTTCATTGCCTGCTAGATTTTTTGGCACATAGAAATGGATAAAATAAAAAAACCTACTTTGACATAGTTTACAATTTAGCTAATCAAAGGAGAAAGTGAGAGAGAAGAAAAAAAAAGGATGGGAGGAAAGAGAAGTGAAGAAATGCCAGTGGACTTCCAAGTTGTGTTAGGATCTCGGTTATCAGGAGAAATGCTCTACGGAAGTAAGGAAGTTGGGAGTTCAGATGTCTCTTCACCATCCTGACTTCAATTTTGTCAGATAGATACTGGGACGTGGATTTTTTTTTTTTTTTTTTTTTTTTTTTTTTTTTTTTTTTTTTTTTTTTTTTTTTTTTTTTTTTTTTTTTTTTTTTGGTTTGAGCAAAATTTCACTTTGAATTTTTAGAGAAATTTGAGTAGTGCTTTTCATAGCAGCTGCGTTGTTTTACATTATTTCCAATTGTATACAACAGTTCCAATTTCTCCTTGACAACATTTATGAACTTGATATCTTGGTTTTAGTAACAATCATCCTATCTGTTTTAAAAAAATAATCTATTTTTGTATGCATACATATTTACATAGAAAGATGAAATTTGCACGGTTGTATTATGAGTGGCTTAATATAAAAGATTAGAAGAGGGGGTACAATGTCTTTTATAAGTTATTTCTTTTATTTTTCCCCAGGAGAGAGTATGAAACTTCTCTTCTTATTGCTTAGAGTATTTATAGACTTCTCTGAGACACAAAATAATAGATTATGCGTAAGAAAAGTGAATATATTATATTCATGTCAGTTTTAAGTTTTTTGGAAAGGTTATAAAAAGGTTAATCAATTAATAGAAATATGTGTTTTTTCATCTTTGAAGTCATATTTGAAGTACCAGTTGAGCCATGATGATAAAATCAAGTTCTGTTTAGTTGATGCTGGCATCTATGCATTCAATGTTTGAGACAGAAAATTTACTGTAGGTGCAGGGTCTATTTATTCTTAACATAAACTGAAGAAATAAATTGGCAATACAAAAGTATTTCGAATAATTGAACATCTTAAAATTAAACTGTCACTGTCCCTGCAATGTATTTTTTAACTATTACAATATTCTATCTACATTGTATTTGTACTTTATATTTCTATTGTTCTTTTGAAACCTCATAAAAATTCATTAAAAACAAATAGAAAAGATTTAGATAATAAAAAGATACTTACATTCCTATTGACTCATTTCAATGTTTAGATTCTAAACACTGACATAGTGATCTGGTTCAGGAAAAAGCAAACAAATGAAACCAAAAACAAAATAAAACTCCTGAGAAAAAGTTGAACAATTTTGATCCTCATGCCCTTTCTTTAAGTGGTTAATCGAGGTCTGGGCAGAAGACTTCATGCTTATGGGTTTCACATTCATTATGATTTTTTATATAAAACTCCTTTCCAGTTCTAGCAGTGTGTCATTACATCACTCAAGAATCCCAGTATTTTTTCTTCATTTCCACAGAAACCAAGTATGAACGGAGGCTTATATTGGTCTGGGAAACATGGCACATAGAGCGCACATAGTGAAGCCATCTTGAGGGATTACATTTAAATGACCAGAGTCAACTGTGAAAAGATAACGGTAGATTTCATATCTATCTAGCTCCAATTTGGAGCCATCACAAATCATCCTTGGTGTACAGAATGAGTAAGAGTTAAGACGATAAGGAGAAATCACCAGAACATTGATCCCATGGAAGCTGTATGTGAGCTCCCAGCGGGAACTCATGGCTTCACTAGGATATTGACGGTACTGCCACTTGGAGAGTAGCAATGTAGGACTGGGAGCATCTTGACCTCTTTTATTCCCTTTCCAGTGAATGATCTACTGATACTTTCTATTATCTAAAACTAAGATGGAATGAAAGGCAAGGAACCTTGGTGGATTTTTTGGAGAACAGAAAGTGGTGTAAAGTGTAGAAATGTACCTGGATGTAGTAACATAGAAAGAGCTTGGAGCCCAGGTTTATCCAACCAAAAGATGGAAGAGAAAGTCAGGCATGATCATGAAGAAAGAATATTTTCTGACCAGTCCTTCTCTTGTGGTTCTTACCTGCCAAGTTTATCTTTACTATACCACCTTGAATCTTTATCAAGAACCTCATACGGAGCTGAGGAAACTTCTTTTTATACAATGGTGTGGGTGATGAGAAGGAGAATAGGAAATAATTTATCTAAGAAAATTTTTCCATAATGATCATTATATTGGCAACTCTTCACTTTTCTCTTTGTGAGAATAAGTGTTCTGAAGATTGCTATCATAACAGAAATGTTTTATTTTCCCCGGGTTCTTCTTATATAATGAAGTGGATATAAAATGATCAGAACAGGATAATTTTGTAATGAAGAAAAAATTCCAAGGGGCCTAATTTCCCATCTGTAATTATTTTACAAGTATCTATTTTGCATGAAAAACAACACACTTACAAGGCATGCAAGGCTGTGTTAATGACCACGATATTTCCATAAAAACAGATGCCAAGAAAATACAATAAGGAAGTAAAACTAAATTGGGCTTGCAATGAACACCGAAGCTGGACTGTCTCTGAGACAAATAACAGACTGTGTAAAACAAATGAATAAATATGTGCATAGTTAACCGTAGCTTTTACCAAACAACTAATTTGCCAGAAACTTCTTTATCTCTATGTGTCTAAATTTGCTAGCTTAACTAGAAGATGCTGTTATTTTAAATATAGTTGTCTCTGAAGATCTTTTATGATGGTGTTTTCAAGATACTCAAAATTGAGTGCGCATTGTAATTCTTGGTGAGTTGCAGCAACATGCCTTAACTTTGGGAGAAGCAATATGTAGTTTCAAATCAAGTGAGTGAGCAAAATAAAAATGGGAAGACAGCAATTACTTCTTACTTCTCTTTACTTCCCCAGTAATAACATTCATTGCTTTGCTGCTGTAGTTACTCTAGCCAAAACCCATCTGATCTCTTAAAAAAAACCTCTTCTTTGTTTTTTTTTTTGTTTGTTTGTTTTGTTTTTTTTTTTTTTGTAAGAAAAGCATGGGTTAAAATGTGTTTAACCCTTTGTTGAATGACTAGGAACCACTCCAAGTGGAATTCACTATGTACAGGAGTTGGATTAAGGCACAGAGGATTTTGTAAAGAGAAACACAGACTTGCTTTATAGTGTGTCTTGCAGGTTCCCACATATAGGGTCATCTTCTGTTTCATTGGATGAAATGCAAAGACATTTTGCAGTTGGTAATATCCTAGAACCAGTAGCACTCATCTTCATAAAATCCTGTTATAGTCATTATTTCACTTTACATTTGGAAGATATATACCTCAAAGATTACTTCATGCATTTGGGAAAACCACGGAAGTGAGACAGAGTCAATCTTACGAATTCATATAAACTCGCCGGACCCTGCGATTCCCTCTTGCCTGGATCTAAGCACTTGCTCCTCTATCAACAAACATCAAATATAGCATTCTATGCATGCCTGTGAACTTAAATATACGTGTAATATTTTATAAATGAAGAAAATGAAGCTTGGGGAGAAGAAAGATATTTTGTCAGTCACTAAGTCTCAGCAAGTATTCATACTTGGGTTTGTATGTCTAAATTATTATTATTATTGTTATTATTAATGTTACACAGAATACTCCTATTAGTTACAAAAACATATTTAATAATCACAAAAGAGTGACTAAGTATAATACAAAGGACAAAATCACTGTGTTTATAATTGTATTTTATTTTTCCTACATTCCTGGCATTTTAAAATCAATTCTCTCATGCACTTTTGGAAACTTTTCAAACCTTCAGACTTTCAGAAAATTGTAATCTAGCCACCCATCTTCAAATAAATGAAGTACATAATGTCATTGTATTTTACATATTTTTTATGTTTTTAGACTAGAAAAAGGAAAATCTGTTGGGTTCAGCTTTAAAAAACATTCTCCAAAAGGATTCCTTTTATATTTTGCGAAATAACCACATGATAATTATTGATACTATGTTCAGTATCCTTCTCTAATCTATTGTAGAAAACTGAAAACTAGTACAGTCTGTTTATTAAAACTAAATACAGTATATTTCCTTATTATTTATCTATACTCTAAATCCAATGTCTATACTTGTATATGACAATGATTTCTATCATGTCCTAGTCTTCTGTCAATTATTCCCTTTAAAAATATTTCTATATTTGAAAGTGATTATGCTAACTTGAAAAAAGAGATGAATCTTTTTTTAATCCTAATTTCAGTTGCAGTTCTCTAGCTAGCCATTTAATTGACCTACTTAATTGATATAATGAAAATCTATTTGCTAATCTTTTATGTATAAAAAGTATAATAATTGTCAGTGAAAAAATATTCAAGTTGGAAAATAATATTCTTTGCAAATCATGGGTCTAGATATCACAAGACAATGTGAAAACTTCATATTAGAACTAAATTATGTATGTATAGGAAATAATTTATTTTGGATGTATTTGATTTCCAAAGTATTATTTTTGAATTACATTTCAAATTTATTATCTCATAAAGATGCATAATAAATATCCCTTTAATTTAACTCTCTCCCCATGGCAATTTTGTTCTACTTTTGTCAAATTTTTTTTCTCTTCCCCTGCTACCATTTGCTCTATGTACCAATGGAAATTAGGCAAAATAACACGCTCAGCTTGTACCGGCAAGCCAAAAGAGGAACTTTAAAATGGTCTTTTGCCATTTGTTAACTGAGAAGAGTAAGCTTGAAGAATTTTTAAAAGAATGGCACTATAAGGGAGGAAGTTGTATTCCTGAATTATTTTGTGTGAGAGCACCTACCAATCACTTGAGTTGAGTTTTGATGTGTAAAAATAAACGCATGGTCACTGATTTTGGAGCCGATGTGACTGACATTGAATTATCTTGTCTAGTAAGCACCCAGAATTTCAGGTACCTGCAGCTAATGTAGTCTTAGCTTATAAACATTATTTATGCATTTTTATCTTCTATAGTCTATTCATCTTGTGTTTCACAAAACATCAATTTCTAATTTGAAAGACATTGTTCAGTCCTTTTAATAGTCTCTCCCAAATGAATTTATAACATTATCTTACACTTAATAGTTATGAAGGAAGCAGTTTGCATATTTATTAGATATAGCCTCTCTAGGTCTTAAGGTTTTACTTATTTATTCAAATGACTAACACTATTTCCTGCCTGAAAAGTGCAATTTCTTCCATATCACATTTTTATCATCCAGTTGTGCTTTTAATTCAAGAAGGGGCATTCATCTTTAAAAAAAAGATATGTCTCTGTTTTGCCAAGACATTGTGTAAATTCTCTAAGTTTCTTGAAACTTTTAGTTGAAAATCTGCTTGTTTTTCACACTGACTTCCTATATTTTTATATCTTCCATTTGGCTTTTCCAACTTTTTTGCATAAATTAGTATTTTTTTCTTTAATGCAGCAGCAATACTGACTTTTAAGCTGCAATTTTCTTAGGGACTTGAATTATCTTTCTTCTTTAGAATAGCTGACACTAATTCCTAAATGCTGTGTTCATTAATAGAAGCCTTAAAACTTCAGACATCTTAAAAATGCTCTGGGATTTAAAAAATATTAGAAGACCAAGCATGAATGATTCATTGTGATAATTCTCACCATCTTTGAGATATAACAATTATACTTCCTTTCTTTTTAAGTTATGTTATTTGGGGGGGCTATTAGAATCACATAGATTTAAGAAAAGTTTTAAAACAAAGAAAAGACAAACCCCACTTTGCTGCAATAAAGTTGAAAAATATTGTCTGACGTGGTTATGTTCATGTGCTTGACCAGGCTTGCTTCATTTGGTAGGGCCACAGTATGGGAGTAGTGTCCAGTAATGACTTTTAAGTTGCCAGTTGTTCAGAGCTAGTTTTTCTTCAGAGGTTGGCCCGCACAATGACATGCATTCTCTTCAGCATTAAGCCGCTTACTATTCAACTATCAAATGTATCCTGAAATAGATTTTATATTTTAAAATTATTTGACATATTTAAATGAGTCAATAACTAAGTCCTTGCATGTAAGAGGAATGACATACAAACACGTGTTGATCACGTATTAAATTGATTTAGTTACCAATCATATTTAACTGATCTAGTTATCGAGTTCAAGCACACATGGATCTAGGCAAATAATGAACTCTTGGGAATGGTATGTAGGGTAATGATGCTTAAACACATTAGCGGTTGGGTAGTAGAAGTCAGATTTTTATTTGTGCTGAATGTGGGCAATATGAAACTTTGAGTGGATAGAAATGTCAGTCTTAGGACAAGAAAGCCAGGATTGCAACCCTCAAACCACATGGTGACATTTTTAATAAAGTTTCCCTGTTCTCAGCCCTACAGTTTTTATTCATTACGAATGGAATAGGGAGATCAAATCTTTTAATACAAATGTAATGACTGGTCTAGAGAACTAAGAGACATGTTCGCTAAGCATGTTAACCATAAAAAAAGACTTTGATTGATAGATGTAACCTTTAATCACTTATGTTGCCAAAGAGATAGATTATCTTTCTGTCCAAGAAAAATTCATTTCTGGACATGGGTAGATGTGAAGGAAATGTGTTTTAATAGTTTATTTCACTTCTTATCTGTATACTCTAAAAAATCAAAATTTATAACTAATAACTCAAGAAATTGTTAAAATGTGCATGAGATTTGGAAAATATCCGTACAAATTCTTCAATCCATTTTATTTTCAGCTTTAATAACTGTTAGATAAATTGGTGATATGAATCAAATAGACTGTGGCGTTTTTGGTTCATTGATCCTGTCCTTAAAGATTTCTCTGTTGTCCTAATTCTGAAACTCTGTTGCTTTCCTTCTGCAATGATATGTAATTGTAAAAGTACAAAGTTTTTACTTTGATAAGAGGATTCATATTTTCTTAGCTATGTTATAAACACTAGTAATTGGTTGTTTTCTTAAATCTGAATACTCATCATGAAAGTTTTTGAAACTATCAAAACTTCTGCTTTGTCTCCTGTCCTACACTAAGCCTTTCTTGTTTTTATTTTATTTCCTTTTTCTTTCTGTCTCTGGCCTTCTTTTCCCTTTTCATTATCTTTCTTCTGTTTTCCCCTTGTGATGTAACTTGTCATATGCAATAAACTGACTTTAAAAAGAGAAGACTAAGTATACTTTTACTCTCAAGTGCTAAAGGTGAAATACTTTAGTAAGTAGTTGCTGAATAAAGCAACTTGTAACAGTTGTATGGTAGGAGACTTAGTTTAAGCCTACACGATGAGTAATGTAAGGCAGTGCTTATAAAATAAATACTGGGGGAGGAGGGAAAAGTGATAGTATAACTGAAAAATAACTCATTCTTTGTGATGAAAACAGACTTGGTGATATTGACCTGATGCCATAAGGTTTAATGATGACATAAACTCAGTCTTAAAAAAACAAAGTAGATACTCAGTTCTACTTGGTATGTGCCATGTTCTTGCGTAACAATGAGGTTTCAAGCTGTATTTGCAATTTAACTTTATAAAGATATCTACTTCATAAAGCTTTTTGAAGACATTAGAGATCATTGTACACACTATTTTGAAGAGGAGGAGAGTTAGGCCCATTAGTGGAAGGGTGCCTGATATTTCAGTTAAAGAGTATTTAGGGAGAAAATGCACATTTCGCAAAAAAAAAAAAAAATAGGAATATTAACCTCATGGAGACAGTGGCACAGCACTCCTGTCTCTGTGCCTTAAGTTGTTATATATATATATATATATATATATATATATATATATATATATATAGAGAGAGAGAGAGAGAGAGAGAGAGAGAGAGAGAGTCTCTTTCCAGAATTGTTAGATGTGGCCAAGGAGGTAAAAGCCAAAAAGAAACCAAGTTACAATGTTAGGAAATGAAGTGGCCATTATACAACTTATGGAGATGATTGATATGAGAAAAGCTGGGAAAAAACCTAAGTGTCAAGCAAAAGTGCTTACATAATAATGTTTAAAAAATAAATCAATAATGTTTACAAAATAATCAGTAGCATTAATTACTAGTCCTCTTTTACAATCTTTTGAATCAAAGTGCTTTAAGGTGAGATCAAGGGTCGTGGTATTGCATCTAAGTGAATCACTGCCTTAGGTTTGAGGAAGGGCCCTGAGACTGAAGTTCACTTGGCTGTAGAGCATACTTCTGTGACTATGGCTGAAGCCGCAGAAGGTAAGGGCCAAAAAGAGCTCCAGTAGACCACCTGTCACTGTTGGGAAGGGAGCAACGAATGAATTAACACAAAATATTGTCTGGAGTAAAGTATATTTCATTGAAACAAGAGCTGCCTCCGTAGTTGTTATTGGGTCATATATACATACAAATCTTTCACTCAGAGATATGCTATTTCTGGAAGTGCTGAGAATCTTTATAGCAAATTTCTCAAGAAGTTTAAGATGAAATATCAGTCATAAAAATAACGATAATGCTATTATTTTTTGATATTTGTTTATAGTTTTTGATTTCCTGAGAAAGAGCCTCACAATATAGTTCAAGCTCACCCTAACCCACAATCTTTCTGCCTCAGCCTCACAACTGTTGGAATTACAGGTTTGTGCTACCGCATCTGGACAACTAGCGATTGCTTTTCCATATGTGTTTAAAGAGAATTCCAATGCTGAAATATTGCAAAGATTTGGGTAGAATATTATGTACTTACTCAGAGTTATGTATACAATAATATCTATGAATAGCTTTACAAAATGAGTAAGTTACTGACTGTCCCTTATCAGATCTTCTGAATATTGTGAGTCTGTATCTCATTGCACAACTTGGTGCTACTGAAAATGCAAACTGTGATTTGGCAGGAGCATGCATTGTAACAGAAGCCCGTGTCCCCTCTCCTCACTCCCACGGAGACCCGGACATACACACAGGTAGGAGGACAAGAGCTGAGGCACCAGCATCTCTACTGAATGCTCACAAGTAATGAAATATTTATATTGTAACCTCTTGTTCAACAAAAAGCCCGATTCTGTGACTCCATTATTTTTCTTATTTCCCATACTTCATTGCTTACAGCTAAACATCACTTTTACAATAAAGGAAGAAGACATTTTCACTGTGATCTCCAATCTTGTCCCTGCGGTGCCTTGTAAGCACTGTGTTTGTGTAATGCAATAAATAATCAGTTGTAAGCCTTCAAGCTTGAGCTGATGTTCAAGGAGCAGGCATTGGTCTTGTGTGTGACAAACACATGGCTCAATAATTAGCTGAGAGAAACCCTAGAGGCTGTGTTTATCACAGTTCTAGTCTCAAGTTAACAATCCAACCAAAATCTGTGGCCCAAGGATCTGGAAACCAATCGGGCAAGCTAAATATTAAAGAAGATCTCAATCTCAAGGAAAGAATGTGAAGGAAGGAATCATATCTTTAAAACCTTTTGTTGAAGAGTCTGAAGGATGTTTCATAACTACTACCCATCAAAAGAATAAACATTATAATATTTAAAATATGAGAAAAGAACAATGCCATTGCGTTTAAAAGAGAATAAAAAGGACCATCTTTCCCATCCTGATGATTTAAAAAGCCCTCAAACTGTAACATATAATTGAAAATATTGTTAAAGTTTTGAGGCTCACATACTGTCGAATATTTTTTTAAAAAAAACATAGAATGACAACACCCATAAAAAGGCAGGATTTGCTGTTCTGGTGAGACTCAAAAGACAGTTTTTTCATTAGATCAGATGATGTACTGATGAAAAGGAAGTGAAAACCAGCTAATGTATTAAGACTCTTACAAGTCAACCGTGTGTTTGCACACCAGGTGGAATATCAGAGGGACTCTTCTGTGGTCACTCAACATTTCTCTCCTCTCTGGCATAACTTTTAATTGAAATACGTCAAATGGGACCAGAGGACGTCACCATGAGCACGTGGGACCTAATCCAAGTGCAAGCTGCCATTTGCCTCCAAACAATGAGTAAAGAAATGCAAGAAATAAAAGAAGTGAGAAATACTATTAGATGCATTACAAGTTCTTTCCATTCCAAGGCCTTTCTTGTAAGAGATGGGAACTCTTCACCCTGGACACTCTGCAATTTCAAAAAGACGGAAGACCATACACGAAAACGAAGATAAGCAGCTACAGATCCACTCTGTCCAGTCACCATAGTGCTACAGCATTGTGGCCCAACAGGTGACAGCTGAGAGAAATCTCCCATGGTACAGAGCTGGGGAACAAGAGGGACTCCTCCTGATTTAAAAACCTGGAGAGGCTTATTAAACGTCCAAAAGCCTCTTTAAAGCACAGAGAATTTCTGGAATATCACAAGTGCTCAGACTTCAGCCTCTTCTGAACAGAAAATATTGATCCAGCTCGCAAAATACACAAAGCTAGCTGGAGGAGGTAGGGCTGCTCAGAGACCAGGGAAGTCAGTTTCAACAAGCAATTAAGCAGCTTGGCAGAAAAACAAAAGAGTACTTTGCAGAGGTAAATGCAATTCTCTTTAGTGCTTGTCGGTTCCGTTGTTTAAAAATTCAGGCACATATTCAGAGATTACAAACAAGTTACAATAGTATGAAAATGTGTTATATTTTCATGAGAGAATACAGAAAGTGAAAGCAAAATCAGAGACGTCACATATGTAGATATTATCAAAGACTTTCCCTGGAGCTCTCCCAGCCATCATGGAGTCTTCTCTTGCTGCCAAACCCCACAATTCTTCAGAGTCATTACTGGATGGCTTGTAATATTCTTTTCTCTTTTCACAGGGGGGTTGACATGAGAAGATAAAGCTATTCTACAATTCTCTCTTTTAAATAATGACTGTATTTGCTCCAATAGGAGAGGCCAAATATTATTCATCACACTGTGGGATTGCAAAGCACTGTGCTTTACATTTTTACGCAAGGAAATGTATCCTTCCATTTTCTCCTGCGTCAATTTCATCCAGAGAAGATTCATTGCAGTTCTCCTATCAAAATCAGAATCTCCCACCTACAGATGAGGGGTACTTTAGTTGCATTAATTCATTCATTTTTTTTCTTTCTTTTCTTCCTTTTTCTTTAAACCTTGGGCTATACTACCAAATTGCTTTATTAGATCACCATGAATCCTGAATTAGCAGATACTGAACCACTAACTCCTTGGTGAAGTGCATGGTTTGGCGTCTTGGATCAAAACAATTCCTTGAAAGGATCAATCTACAGCCTTGTTTTATGTCCTTTTGTGCTACAGGACATTTTACTTAACATATTTTATCGACTAATTAACACTGAATTTATGGTCAATAATATAATAACCCATGCCTAAATAAAACGTACTATCTAATACATAATTTTTTTTCTCTGTAAAGTACAGCACATTCTTCAGTAAATCAAGACAGCAATTAAATACTATGCTCATGAACCATTTGGGGCAGTATACATGTGCAAAATATATAAGTGAACAAAGTTATTCACCTAAACGTGAAATATAATGGAACTGAAATTGCAGAGAAGAGTGGTTTGCAGTAGGAAGCCTGAAACAAGAAGTTGAAGCATTACTTTATTTACGTCAGCTGGAAACATGAACGCTGGCTGACTCATAGTTTTTGCACTCTCTTCACGGGCATGTCCATAAGTGAGCAGTCGACTACTAGGGAAACACAGAATTTGGGTGATAGAGAAACTTGAGTGGGTGAATTCACTAGCATAAAAGCTCCCAATAATGAGGATTCAGCATCTCCTGAAAATATTTAGGAATTCTTTGCTGATTTCTAGTTTTGATTCAGTTTTTATAATGCTTTCTAATAAACAAAGTATTAATCAGGGTTTATAAGCTTCTCTGGCCAGGTTGCTGCAGGAAAATATCTTTGCGAGAAACTAGAAATTCATCAACTTGATTTTTATTTAATTAAGCATACATACTCACCATGTTGACTATTATGCAAAATGCAAAAAAAATCACTTTTCTTTTTATGTAGTCTATATCTATATCTATTGCTCTATATGATACATAATGGATACAATAAGCTTGGCGTTTTGTACACATGTATTTCACATCCATGTTATAATCCTTTTCCCCTCGTGTTTTCAGCCCTCCTGCACCCTCCCGAGACCCTCTACCTCCCACTATCACACCCATTTGGTTCTATAAAATGACTCTATTCTGGGTTTCTTGTATTAGAGAAGCCATGAGATATTCAATCTTTGGTGTTTGGCTATAACCAGCACAATAAACGAATTTCTATTGTATGTTGTCCTTAACTTTGCTGAAAGATACCCAGAAGAGGTAAGAGGTATCATACGGATCAAATGGAGTGTTTAATTTTAGCCTTTTGAGGAATCTCTATACTGCTTTCCATAGTGGTTGTGCCTCTTTTCAGTCCCACCTGCAGTGTAGAAGAGTTCTGCTTTCCCCACAACCTTGCTGACATTGATTCTTATTCAAGTTCTTGATATTCACTGCCCCCACTGGGGTGACATGACATGTTAGTGTTGTTTTGATTTGCATTTCTCTAATGGCAAATGCTGGACGTCTTTTCATGTGTTTGCAGGCCATTTGCTCTCCTTCATCTGAAAATTACCTGTTCATTTTAGTTGCCCATTTTTTAATCAGGTCTTTGATTCGGAGGGTTCTATTTTTCTTTAGGTTCTTGTATATTTCAGTTACGTGCCTTCTATTCCTGTTCGAGGTGGAGGTGGCAAGTTTTCTTCCTCCCACACTGTCGTTTCTTTCCTTGCCTTGTTGATAGTCCTTCTTATTGTAAAGAAACTTTTTAATTTAATATAATCCTATTTGTTGATTTTGTGGGTTACTTCTTTTACAACATGTGTTCTATTAAGACAGTCTTTTCCCACACCTCCATCTTCTAGATTTTTGTCTATTATGTCCTCAAGAATGTTCACTGTTTTCCTTTTAGTATCTAGGTCTTTTGATTAACTTGATTAGACTTTGGTAATAGATTTGTGTCTACAAAACAGAGGATGCAGAGAGAAATTCAAATTCCCTCAGCTACCTATTCTTTGATAAAGGGGCCAAAAATATGCACAGGAAAAAGAATAGCCTTTTCAACAAATGATGTTGGGGAATTGGTAATTCACATGGAAAAAAAAAAAAAACAAGTTTTTAACTTACGTAATAGTACAGTGGGTAGGGTGCTTGCCTAGAAAGCACAAGGCACTGCATTCAATTTTCCAGCACCAAATAAAGCCAGGCGTGGTGGTGCATGCCTGCAATCCAAGCACTCATGTAGGGGGCTGAAGCAGAAGGATTACCATGAATCAGAAACCAGCCTGGGCTGCATAGTGAGTTCAGGGCCAATCTGGACTACAGAGAAAGACCCGCTTCAAAAATTAAATGAATGAATGAATGATTGTTCTTATTTGACATACACAAAATTTAATTAGAACCTAATTTACTATTTAATAAATTAATAGCAACCTGCAACTTGAAGCAAGAACAAAAAGCAAGAATAGTCAAATTATAGGTTAGTCAGTGTATGCCCCAGTTGAAGTGACAGCATAGTTGAACAGTGACGAATCAAGAGAAATTTGCGGAGGGGGTGAGAGTATATTAGTGCATGAAATAAAAATAAGAATATAATAATTTCCCTGTGTTGTCATTATTTTTGTCATATTTTCCAATGCATAATGATAACTTCCATCTTGGGAATTAGTATGTATGCAGTTCTCAGCTTGAAATTTCTCGTCTATTCTCACCCTTCCTATTGGTTATTTTGGTATTGCTATTTGATACAGTAAAGGAGTTTGTTCCACCATTTTATTCCAAAAATAGTTGAAATTCTTTTTTTGAGAAAAAATTTTAATATTGGAATTTCACAATGACATATTTTATTTCAGAAAAAATCCAGAATTTTCCCTGAAAACAATCAATTTAATGTACATGACAGTTAAGCAATACCTACCTATCTTTTTTTTTTTTTCTGGATTCTCTGAATTGCGTAAGTCACGCCATACAATCAAAAGGATGGTTTCTCGTGAGGCTTCTAGGGAACAGTTATAGATATATAAAGAAGCATATCAGGATTTGATATTTACAAGTTAGAGTTAGAAGACTATTTCCATGTTTGTATGGGTTTATAGCTTGTACAAAAAGCAGCAACAGCATTGAGGGACAAGAAGGCTGTATTTGAGAACTATTCATAAAACAAAGGTCATAATAAATCATAACCTAGCAAGTGTTAATTTAAAAAATAAGTGGTGGATTTACAAAGACATACATTTGATAATAATAACATCATCAGAAAAAATGACATAGTTATATTTATTATGTAACAACTTACCTGTGTTTACACCATCTAATTTTAATTGCTGCCCAATCTTTGAAAGTTACTATTATCTTTATTGTTTAAATGAGATAATTTATTCACAAATAATTACATAACTTTTTTCAAAGTCACAGGCTTAATAACTGCAGGTTCAGAAAATTCAGACTGGACTGACTAAAAACCTATGTGATAAAACTCTCAGTTGTATGTCATATGCGTATGAAGAAGATGACATACAAAATACTCTTCGGGGGACACTGCTATTATAACGACCTAATAATTGCAAATTGTCTTATTGCATCATGTTCTGATAGGCTCACGTTCTTTCAAATGCTTTTGAAAGAAAGAATCCCTCCTTCCTGGGACTTTTGAAAAAAAATATTTTCTTGGTTACTTTGAATGTGTATGCCCACTAAAATGATTCACAGAAGAGAAATCATTTTCAAAATATAAAATCAATTAACAATAGGACTACATATCAATGTCTAAGAAATCATAGCTTTTGAGATGCAAATAATTTAATTCTTTTATTTGGTGAACTTATAAAATAATATTTAATATATGATAAAATAAAGTACAAATGTGCGTTTCTACTTTGTTAACGATTTGCATGTAACAATAGCCGAAAAGCAAACCCCACATTGACCTTTGTAAGATTAAAAGTTATGTGTAATATAAACATGTTATTCCAAATCTACTGATTATGAAATTCCAGCACAAACGGTAACGCTGTTCATAAAAAATTCTGAACTTTGATCTTAAGAGTTTTTATAATAATATTTGTATATAATACGCAAATAATCCTCACATATGGAAGTAATTCATAAGTAAATGGTATAACAGCTATATTTTCAGTAGCTTTCCTTAATTACTAAAAGGAAATGTCTGAATTCATCACAAGTTTCTGCCTTGAGCTTTTTAATGAGAATTTTCTATTGATGGAAAGAAATTCATCATCTCTTATGGGATTTGGCTTGGAACCCACACCTTTCCAGATTTAAAGTATTAGGCAGGGGTGATGGCTTTGCTAAGTAACTGTTGTATAAAAAGTGCAGTCAGATCACTGTATTCTAAGTACTAGAAAGAAACAATAATATTATAAATTACTGAAACCACTATGGTCTCTTTCAAAACTCTTTCTTTAAACCAAATGTCCTTAATGGCCCTACTCATTCAATTTCAAAATTCTACATATTCTTCACATGTTTCTTGTACTTTTTTATTTCAAAGAAGCTGCCAAGTCCTATCTATCCTCTCCTGGTCTAAGCATTTAATTATTTCATTCTGTATATTTACAAATTGACAACGCCGTCCAACTATAGTATCTCACATTTAGACGATTACAGAAACATCCAAACGATTCTCCCCACCTAATGCATTACCTGTTCTGTGTATTTATTCACATTTTACAATTTCCAAGTCAGTCTCTTTGAAATAAAATGTAAATCATGTTGTTCCAAGCCCAGCCTGGCAATTCAGTGTGTCCCATCACAAGATAAAACATTAAAACGAACCTGGGAATGAAATCCACTGTGCTGCGCCTGGGTTCAGTCCCCAGTAGCAAGAAGAGAAAAATAAACAACTTCCCGAAGTCTTCAGAATCAATTTAAGCTTCCCAGTTTAGCCTCCTCTGCTTTATAAACACCGATTAGAAAATAACTTCCTAGATTCCATGTCCTTTAGTCTGTCGTGCACGACCAACCACACTGGTCTACAGACCATTCCTTATTGCAGCTGGCCACCTGCCTCTGATTTCACTTCCTTCTTATCTCCTTCTTTAGTTAGCATGCCATTGCTTGGGAACACAACACCATATTGTATTTTCCAAGGTCCAGCCTATACACCATGTGAGTATTGTTAGCTATGTTATGTGAATCCAATATTTTCTGTTTAAACACTTAAAAAAATACAAAGATCAATTTTGTATAGCAAGAGGAAGAGCTCCTGAGGGAAAAAGGAAGAAATGTCATGAACATTGAAAACCCAATAGCTGAGTCCAGACAGCTGAGCTGCGTTAGCCTTGTGGCTACTGAGACAAATGCTCATTAAACTTCCCTGGGCTTTGCATCTCGGTCCTGCTCTGTGCATATTTGTCAGGTCTCCATCACACCGAGCCATGGCAGCTCAGTAAATCCACCGATGAGCGTCATTGACCAGAATCTGACGAAGGAAAGGGTAGGAGTGAGTCAGTAGCCTTTAGAGCCGGGACAACCAATAACCAAACTTTTAATGCCTAACTTCTCCCTTTCTCTTGTAGAATATGAAAACGATATACAAACAGCAAAGCTGTGCTCTTTTGCCTCTGTCAAAATATTAATGTTAGTTGCTTGCTTCTAAGCGTGCTGATTAAGTAAGTACCTTCTGTAGTTTTTATTGAGGAAGTCACTGCGTGGCACAAAATCACTGGAAAATAAACTGCCCCAGACATAAATCTTATTGCATACTTCAGCACAATAGTAAAATCAACACATAAAATTTTAAATAATTATCACAAGCAACCTGATGTTTGGAATTATACTTACAGTAGGTGCTCTCTATCCACAGCTTCTGCACCCAAAGTTTCAGCCAGTCACTGACTGAAAATATTGTAAAGTTGTGTGTATGCCTGATACGGATTTCCCCTAACAGTGCTTCCTAAATAAGGTTGTGTGACAAGTCTACCCCTGGATTTCATAATATCTCAAAGATGGGAAGTAAGTAAGAAATGATTTATACTGAATGAGAAGATGTTTGCAGGGCACACACAAAAATTATACCATTTCAAATAAGGGCTTTGAACATTTGTAGAGGAGTCCTAGAGTCAACTTCCAACGACACAGACGGACTCAGCCCATCACTCATTCCACTGGGAAATCAAAATGTTAACCTCATGGAAATAGAGAAGGAAAAGATGTCTACCTGATGTGTTTAGATACTGATGTTTGAATACTCATTCACACATACATATTCTTCAAGTGTTTCAAAAGGCCACACTTAGCTGAGAGGGGTTACATGTATAATCCCAACATTCCTGGGGGCGGGGGCTGAGGCAACAGAAAAGCACATTCAACTCTAGCCTAAGTAGCTCAGTGAGCTCATAAGATACAGCCTACATAAGTAGATTAAAAATAAATAAAAGCAAGATGATAGCGTGAAGTCTCCGGGTTAAGCCCCAGGTACCATCAACAACAACAACAACAACCAACAAAAAACAAAACAACAACAAAACCAAAAACCTACACTTACTTTATATTTATGAGCCATGTTTACAAATGGCTTAATTTGTGTTTTAGGATGGTGTAAATGTTGAATCAGGAATTTGTATATAGATATATCTTAATAGACTCTTATAAATCATCTATTCCAAGTTGTCTAGCTCCCGCATTGCCCTCTTCTTATACTAGTTATGGACAATCTTTCTGTTAAGCATACATTGATGAGATTCTTAAAACAGTTGCAAATGGAGTGGATAATTATAACTGTTTTTCACCATAAAATCAATCCCTGAGAGATATTGATGATCATTTAAAACTTATTGGAGGATATTTAAAACTCAAGATGGCCAAGAAGATATTTTACTGAAACTTGAAAAAAATTGTTGCATGCTGTGTGTAAGAGAGTACCTTAGAGATATTTTGGAACTATAATAACATTTGGAATTAGCAACCGTGTGGTTTAAGGCCATATGTAATATAGGAAAGAGCTACTGGTATATTGATGTTTCAGAAAATCTGTAAACTCAAGATATCAACTTAACAACTTTTTGACAAATAATTACACAAATTCATTAAAAAGAAAGAATGTAATTAAAAGATCCTGACATTCCAATGGCTTTTTCATTTAAACAATGTCTTATAATTCAATGAATTCTAATTTCTTAGTCTTCTTTAGTACCTAAACTCCAAAATAGGAAAGGGAAATAAAGTTGAATTGTTCTAAAAAGAATTACAAGAACTTACTGAAACTAGTGAAAAAACAAAACAAAACAGAAAGAAACCTGTGCTGTTCTTTAGGAAAGGTTTCAGAGTTAATATGGAGACAGAGTTTATTGATCAGAATGTAATGGGAGAGAAAGGATTTAGAAAAGATCAATGAATTTGTTGAATTTTGCTCAGTTTGACCTTTCACACAATATATTTAAACATGAAGAAATGCACGAGGACGTTGCTGGACTGGGTCCTTACATACCACATTGATTATATTGTCAAGTGAACATTCTGGAAGGCAGTGTGCTGTAGCGCAACAAACACGTGGCCAAATGTAATGGGAGTCCAAATTGCCACTTCCCTAGAATTCCTCTTCAGCCATACCACGTCACATCATCCCTCGTATCGCCCCATGGACAATCATAAAAGAAAGGTGTGAAATGAAAATTTGCAGGGCAGTTCGATATATAGTTGAAATGTCAAAGCGGCAAGTGGCCAGTGATTTGTGGCAATGATTGAGTGTGAGTTCCTTGACGTGGAACAGGCTAGCATTGCAAAACTGAGTGCAAAAATATGGTGCACATGAGAAGGCTGCAGAAGCCTGCAGATGAGACGTTAACGATGCTACTGTCCTGTGAGAGCGTGAATGGACAAGAGCCTTGCTGGCTTAAGGGGCTAGAGACGCGAAAGTGCCAGGCATACGCAAAGACTTGGGAAGAACATGGGAAAAATTACAGCACTGCTTTACTTATAATCTGAGGCTTCATTAAAGTAATTGAATATCATGGACACAATTTAGTCATTGATATGTAATTATGGCATTGTGTAAATTCTGAAGACATTTCTTTCAAAAAATGTTTTCTTCCCGCTTTACCCACTAGCATTCCAGTAAGAAAATAGCGAATAACATAGTCAGTTTAAATAATGGTCCATACACAGTGGAGAAAGGTGAGCAGCGAATGCGACTAGGCCCTGAAAGGTTTAATGTGTTAGGAAGTGGGTTTCAGCTGAGTGGCTTTCAGCACAGGTAATCTTTTGAGAGGAAATTAAAAGATCAAAGTGGGTCACGTGGGAAAAGCAAACTAAAGGCAGGGGCCAGCAAGTCACGGGCTCTGAGAAAGCATGTCCTTGATGTTCTAGAACTACCAAGGAATCCTAAGTTGTTGGAGGGGAGTAGGCCCTACATGTCAACTGGCCTTGTATAGTTATATCAGATGCTGACATGAAAATAACACATCTAACATTTATTTTCGCGCCAATTATGTACAAGTACCAGGGCACATCCAGAAATATTCCCTTTAAGGTAATTGAAAACAAAACCTAATGAATGGCACAGTTTCCTTCTTTCTACCTCTCCTTTGCCTTTATCCATCTCTCTCTGTCCCCTCTCCCTTCCTCTCTCTCTCTCTCTCTCTCTCTCTCTCTCTCTTTCTTTCTACATAATCAGGCGCATACACAGACAAAATTGGAAACAACTGCTTTAATACCTTCCTCTAAAATGTTAAAAATTGAAACTTCTTTTGAAAGTCATATTTAATTTATAGATAGATCATAACCTATAAAGACTATCTGGAGAAAAACCAATGTCGTATACATTTTTAGCACAATCCAATCATTGATTCCATAAAGGAATCTCTCTACCATGTTAAATCCCACACAATGATCAGCCTATCAAAATTTTCCTGTTTATCTGTAGGTCATTTTTTCCCTAGTAAATCGGTCAAATAATTGTGAAAAACAAACAAAAAAAAATTCAATTCTCTTCAAATTATTTCTTTGTATTTTTTTTTATTCAGCTCTTTTTATTTGGCTTGCTGATATCAGCGAAACCATGTGGTCTTTAGGACCCTAAAGACGAAAGCGAGGAACCGGATTTACTTGAGGAAGCATAATGGTCTCCAGGTGAAGCCTTTCCCTTACACAGCTCCATCTTTGTAATTGATAAACACAACATCTAGTGAACAAAAGAAAAGCTTGTGCTTTAATTGACCTTTTTTTCCTAGGTCAAAAAGGTGTGTTCCTACTCTGTCTCCCACCCAGTGTTTTCCTTTAGTGCTCGTAAAAATGAAAAAACATAAAAAAGTGAATGACTCATGGAAAATGAACAAAATGGATGACCGAGACATAAATACATAAGAACATATATGCTATCTCAAAGTATTTCAGTTTTGGTGAATTCATTACCTTCATCATAGAGTAATTCATCATTAATTACAAAAATACATACAGTTTAATGTGCTCATTTCAAAGTAAGAAGTTTAATTATGTTAATACAACAAAAAGATTGTTTTGAATAAGTGTTATAAATATGATCGATAATACATTTACAAACATTATGGTAAAGGATTTTTATAGAGTTTACAGCAGAACTAATATTTTGATTTTATAGCCTTGTAAAATACCCAATTCAAAAGTTATCCCTGTTTTCTTTTCTATAGTAATACTTATTATTTTTATGGCTATTTTTCACTGTGGTTCCTAGATATTATTCCCTTAAGTCATAGTAGTCTGATTACATCCTTTCTCTTTGGTTGTAGACAATCCATTTATTATAAATAAACCTCATCTTTCTGTGATCATAAAACTTTTTATGTATTTCTATGCTGATCCCTACAAGCTGTTAAGTATGGGATTTTATAGTGTCTGAAGAGACAACAGTGTGTAGGTTACTTGTCAAGCAAGGGTTTGTATTTACAGCGGTCTAGATTAAACAGGAATTGACTAACTCCTTTTTGCATGGCTGCTACAGCAATAATAAGTGGGAATGAGATTGGTTTTTAATGTTGTAGGCAGGAAGGCTACAGAGTAGAGAATTTATTGTCCATAGATACAATGGAGTATTAATTCAGGGAAAAATAAAGGAAATGCGACTGGCTCGGCTGGCGGACTCACTCAACCCGTGTCAGTACCTCATCCTTGTGTTTTTCTACAGTGATAATTTTGACTTTGTGTTTTATGTGTTTGTCCAAAATCACACATTTTTAGAATCTATTGTGTTGTACTGCCTCTTGCCATTATAGATCTTGATTTTAGTCTAAGTTTAGGAATTATTAAGTCAATAATTAGGAAATCAACAGTATTTGTCTAACTGGTTTGTGTGTCTGAGAGGGGGGGGGTGAGAGAGAACATAAATCTCACATAGTAAGGAACTGAGAAAACAATTCCATTTAAAAAAATTGTAAGTTGAAAATTAAAATCCAAATACAATAAATGTTTTACTATGAAATACCTTAAAAAGCCCTGAAAATTAGAAACATTTATAGCTGAAATAATGTTTCATGAAAAATCATACTGCATCCTATCAATATGTACAATTATATATTGTAATTTGGATTGTTTATTCTGTTTTATTGTTACTCAAAATGTTATCATGCTCCATTTTCATACTTTGAAGTCGCATTATTTATGTTTTGTTCCAATTTGATTGCTCTTTCATTGATTTTTTAGAAATAGAATATCAAAGTGTCAGTAATCTTAATTTAAATTTTTTTCAAGTCTTAAAAACACTCACCAGTAATCATTCATTCTGTGGTGGATATTGCATTTAAGATGGTGCTGAGTACCTCTATCCTTTGTGTATTTTTAAGATGTAAAAAGAGATTAATTATGAACTTACTTAGACTCATTTTTTATCATAGAAATCATTTGCCCTACACTTACATGAATTTCTTGGTATCATTATGATGCTTACTTCTTCAAACTAAAAAATATTGGTAAGATAATTCAGTTTTTCAGAAAATTCTTGTAATACTAATTGTGCATATTCTGTGAACCACATATTTGTGTCATGTTGAGTTTAAAGTGGAAAGAGAACAGAAAATATGAATGAATCTTATATTTCTATAATCATCAGTGGTTGAATGAATAGAAGAAAAACGAATCAAATAAGCATTAGAAACACAGCACTACAGAAGATAAAGTAGAAAATATAAATAAAAGAATTACCCTAGGTTCCTGACACATACTAGTATTTTTAAGAAATGATGTGTAATTACTCTTTCCTTGTGATAATCTGCAAAATGATTGTTTTCTCTTGCTCAACTCTTTAATAAAGTAATACTTTTTACTGAAAATATCTTATCTTTACACTATCATTTCCATCACTGATAAGTCTTAATTTTCTGAAATCCTTCGTCATTCATAGGACTTCTGGGCTTTCCTAGAGGAACTTGTGATTTATAATCTAGTAATTTTTCAATGTGTTTGAATATAATGAACTTTAATAGACTTAATTCTTCTGTTCTTTATGCCAATCTCAGACCCCTCGGACATGGGAACTCTCATTATTCTTTTTTCCTAGCACGTAGCAAGGCCTGTTAGAGGAAGCCTTCTTCCCGGCCAGTTCTAGGTGAGCAGTTACGCAGCTTGAATCAATTCTCAAATGCAGTCATTGTCTGTAAGCTCAGATATATAAGTTGCATCCATACTTTTCATTTTTGTAATGATGATAAGTATTTCCAATTTCTCTTTCTCTAGGCTTCTGTTTGGACTCTTGTCACATGTAGATTTTGCCTGATCAGCTTTTACAATTGAACCATGAAAGCTAAAATCCATAACTTTATAAAAAAAGATAAGAATCTGTTATTTATAGGACTCCAGAGCATGTACAGATTTACTCAGGTTCTCTTTTGTAGATATAAGAAAAGACTAGATTGCAGAGAAGAGAAAATTATAAATTCATGGAAACAAACAAGTTTTTATTGACGTATATAATTTACCAGTTGATTTTTAATATCTTCTCTTACGCTTTCCAGTTTCCACAAAAAGAAAGAATGAAAAAAGATAGAAAAGTAGGCATGAGAAATGGTTTCGAAAATTCAGAAAGTGTTTGAAATTTTAGATATGAAAGTAATGTGTAGACCATTAATATAAATTAAGGATGTACAGATTTGTTTACCATTAGTTATGTGCAAAACTAAACCTAGAATCTAGTATGTAGTTTTCATTCGACTGTAATATGTAGAAACCAGGGTTTTATTTTATTCCCGAAGAGAACATATTACTGTGTGAAACCCGAGCGGCCAAGGACAAAGATCAGTGGGGGCAGCAGGAGACCCGGTCAGTCAAACAGAATAATGGTGATGAGTGTTTATTAATGAAACTGAAAGATTCCTCCATAAGAAAAAGAAAAACTGCCTTAGATGGGAGGAGGACATCAAAAAGAAAAGGAAATACTTGATTCTACTTTGCTACAGAAGTTAGACCTACAGACCTCCTAGTTTGAGACCAGTGAGATTTCTTTTCAGTGTTTAGCTTCTGTAAACATGGACTAGTAAATTTGTGTTGTTATCAACTAACTTTGTAGTAATTTGTTACAACAGCTCTAGGACAATAAGAATCATTTTTTATGATACGTGTGTGTGTGTGTGTGTGTGTGTGTGTGTGTGTGTGTGTGTGTGTGTATGTTGCTCTGTCTGTCTGTTGCTCTGCCTGTCTGAGCTTGTGTTTAAATCACTCTCTGGTATTATTCGCTTTCTGCCATAAGTCCTTCCTCTAAGATATAAAATGTTGGTATACCAGATGAAAGAATTTTTTTTTAACTTTTTGTCTATTTGGAATTTATTTAACCTTGATATTTGAAATACAGCTTGTGTGGGTATAGACTTCTTGCCTGACTTTTCTCAGTGGTTTTATGTATTTCACATAGTTTCTACTTTTGTTGTTTCAAAACAAGAGTTGTATTTTAACCTGGTTAAGTATATTTTTCCCCATTGCTGCTCTGCTCTTTTCTTTTCTTTTCTTTTTCATATAATGTCTGGATAGGATTCCCTTTGCACTTATCCATAGATGAGATCACAACTTTCAGGATTCAATCATGTCCTCAAATCCCCACATTCAACTCTCACTGCTTTAGGAATGAAGCCTTCAACATGTGAGACATTTCAGATTTAAATCACAAACTTACACTGTATTCTAAGTAAATTCATTTCTATAAAAAGATAAGTTTGCAATTATCTGATTCTTCCTTTGGAAAGAATCTCTGCACTGCTACTCCGAGGCTGAGGTAGGAGATATTCTTAAAATGATATTCAAGTAGGAAGTTGGAAAACGTGTTATTGTATTGTCAGTCTTCATTTCTTAAGATGCTAGCTCCACTGCATTTCTAAGGCAAGGGAGATTGAAGTTGAATATTTTCGGTCTGTCATTCCTGGGTCACAGTTTCTGCTATCAACTTCTCTTTCCTGTACAAACTTGATAACATATAGCTGGGTACACGAGAAAAGTTGACAAGATGTCTGTCATGGTTTAGATCTCACGTATCACCTACTGCATCCTGTAGAAGCAGAGACAGGTTAAAAGAGATGGGAGGTCACTGGGGACATGACTTGGGCACAGGCCCAGCTTCTTCCTGTTTTCTCTGCTTCCTAGGTTCCATTGATTGAGCTGTTCTCTTCCACCTTGTCCTTCCACCACAACCGCTGCGTATTAAAACCAGCCACTTACACCCCAAATCATATAATCATCATGAGCAAAAATATACCTCTCCTCCTTGAAGTTGTGGTATGTCAGCTGTTTGCCTGACTTGCAGGAAAGAGGCTAATACAATGTTTGTGCTGACATATTCCTGGATTAAGCACAGAGAAGTCACATATTTGTGGCGAGTCAATTTCAAATAGGACTTTTATTTTGATGAAAAAGCAAGATGATTGATAATCATGGTTAAAATGCAAACTCTGATTTTCTTGACAAGTTATAGCAGTTAACTTAAATAAAATTTTATTTCTTTACTATATGTCATCATGACAATTTTCACAAATTCTAATTATTGAATATTTTTATAATTTTCATCAGCCAGTTACAGTTGTTTCCCTGCATGGAAGAGCCACACAAAATGATTCCAGAAGTGACAGTCCTAGAGTGAAATTTCTGTAGAAGACACTGAAGGTCAATCATCTGTTATAAAACCATATCCTGAAATCCAGAAGTCAGTTTAGGTTTTTTAAGAAACAGAGAGATACAAAAGATTCTGGAGAAAATCTGTGAAACTCTGGGTCAAAAACTGATTGGTCCTCTGCATATGTGAATTGCAGTTATAACAGGAAAGTACATTTATATTCAGTGCTCATGTTTTCTTGAAAAGAGAATGAAAAGACAAACAGTTGCATACAACACCCAGGACTGAGCAAATTACACTGAAGATTTTTATTTTACAAAAAGGAAAGACCAAACACATATCGCCATTCTTATGAATATGTCATTTTGGTGGTAATGTCTCTTTTAAAACATCACTTCTACTGCTTTCTTCTGAGAGTAAATGATCTTCTATCTTTCTTTTGTGTGAGAATCTGTTATACACTATTGAAATGACACTGAGAGCTGAGAAGAGAAAATTGATTTTAAATGCATTCCTTTTTCATTGTATTAAGTAGAAAACATTAGAAATGTTTCTCTTGACATTTTTAAAATATAAAATGTAGCTAAACAACAAAAAAGTATTCTTGTCTATTACTTATTAAAGTGCAATCCAGATTCTGGCTTCTTTATTGAGAGTCTGAAATTAATTATAATTGCTGTAACAGTCATTTACTAAGATTTTTTACTTGTTTATACTTTTTCTATTAAGTTCCCAGATATTCAAACAATGAGTACAATTCATTAGGACAACTAAAGTGATAAATCTAAGAAGTTCGTCAAGTCGTTGTCACTCAGATATTTGTGACTACAAAAGAAACTTGATTACCTTTCTTTGCTTATTTTTTCCTGACTTATGTAATGAATCACGAGTCTCAGGAGTTTGTCAGCCCCAAATTGTACCACCTTTGTACAAAGTTAAGATGTGGAAACTGCTGTTCTAAGTTAACTATTTGGCTCCAGGAACTTAAATACTTTGCAGGACATTTCTCATTAAAAATATTGTAGAACTATATTGCTGGTAAAAAAATATCTCAAGAGCCAGAAAAAAAACCCAAAAATTCACCTTTCTACCATGCCCAATTACTTACTGAATATTAATTTAGCTACTCTCTATTTTAAACTAAATTTTAAATTGAAATTTATTTTTTAAATGTTATTGTTTCAATATTGTATACTAATACTGAAGAGTCTTACAGTCTTGAAACAAGTAACTCCAAATGTAGGAGTAAATTACTAGATATTTTGATAATGAATTTTTCTCATTCAGAAAATTACTCTTTTCTTTTGTAGTTTCTGACCATAATCTTTATTCCATTTCATTTGTTTGATTTGGGTCACTTGGTAAAAATTTCTTAATAACACTCTACCTCAATCCAATGTTGTTTTCTATTCCATCACCGCGCTAGCGTTGTCTTTAGTTCATATACAACGTTTGGATCTTTCCTGCTGGAGATAGGCCTAAGGCCTCCAGTGCATACCTGAAACACCATTGATAGTACCAAACTGAGGTTTTTTTTTTTCTTCTAAATGCATAAAAGCATTTAATGACTTGCCTCAAAATGTGTCATGAGTTATTGCCAAAAGTTTGACTGCTTGGCACAAAGGAAAGTCAGCCTCTTTTCTTCAGAATTTTTCAAATAGAAGATTCATTGTTAACAGACATCTTGACAAAATCAGCACATGATTATTTTCTTTCTTTATCCAGTGACAATTTTCATATTTCACTTCAAAAAAGCACATGTCTAAATTGCCTGCATCACAACCCTTTCACTTTGGGGCTATTATTAAGCAAAGCAAGGGTCACTAGAATACAAGGGGCGTCATGACATTCAATAACCAATAAGCATATGGCACCTACAGGGAGAACAGGGTGGGTGAGGATGACTCATTTCCCACATGGGTCAGCCGGGTGACAAGATTTCATCATGCTTCCCTGAACAGTTTGTAATTTAAAATACATGCATTTTTTCCCGATTTGTTCCATTTAACCTTTTCAGATCATGGTTATCTGTGAGGAAAAGAAACTGAAAAGAAAAAAAATGTTGATAGGAACATGTTACTTACTACACATAAAGAAACATTTTTCAAAAAAAAAGAGAAAGCATTCCTTGTTTAATTTTTGTTATCAAGATGGAATGCATGTTCTATAGATAGCAACACATGCAGAGCATCATCACAGGACATCAGAACAGCCTTAACTGTGGTCAGTTGCTTGGATATCTTCATCTTTCAGTTGAGACTTGACAGCTTGTTCAGTAATGGGATGCTGATAGGGCAAGATGCCTGTGGGTATATCTGTCCTCATACTTCCATGAGAAGGGAAACTAGAAAAGAGAGCAAATAAAAGTTCAAAAATATAAAAACAAATTAATAAAAGTCAAAATCACTGAGAAGATTGTAAGGATAGAATCCTAAAGGAACTACTTTATGGCTTTTACCTGAGGAAGGTAATTCATTCACAAAAACAGTTTCAGAAATACTTTTCTTTAGGAACTACTGACATTGTAGTTGGTATTGTGCAGCTGATAAGTCATATTTGCTATTCATGATTTGCTTCATATTAGGACTCGGCTTCAAAGTGGGATGATTTGAGTTATTGACAACAAAATTTGGGTTCAAAGAAGTGAGTTTTGAGCGGTTTAAGTGGTACACAAAAGAGTAAAGTAGTGTTACAAAAATTTTCTAAACATTTTGAGTTTACTTGCATTGTAAGATATAAACTTCAATTAAAACATATTAATTTAAATCTATCATATGTCAAGAACAAACATGCTACTGTGCTTTGTTAGTATCGGGATTATTTATGGAATCTTGGCAGAAAAGTGGATTTATTTGTTCCCAGGGAATGTTATAATCAAAACATTAAATATTAATATACAATTCCAATATGGTATAATTACTTTTTATCAAAACACAAGATATGAGACAGAGAGATTAAGAGTAAGAATGATATTTTATCAATAACCTTAAGAGGTCCATTTTCAAAATAAATAATAGATTAGCTAATTTAATAAGAGAATTATGATGTGAGTAGATACTTTAAGCAAAATATTAAACATAGTTCAAACTGTGATTAGATTTGATTCAGATGGGTTTTGTGGTCATGTGCATGTGTGCATGTACTGTTTGGGACATAGTTGTTGTCATGGTATGATAAACATACAGTTTTCATTGGGACATCCAGTTGATCTCGAAGTTTTTAAACATTCCTGTCTTTCTGTCATCTTGAAAATAATCAGTTAGTTTTAATTATTTTAAAAATCATGCTTCATAATAGGCAAAAAATAGAGGGGAAAAAAGATAATGGGAAACAGTATCTGATTCCATATAGGAGCTGTGATCATAATGCCAGTAACTGATTTATCTGGTGTGAATGATCTCTTACAGGGCAGAGAAATTGCTTTTGTATTCCCTCGACACACGCGTGGTGAGTTCTGTGCACTGGGCTTCACTTTTTTGTCCAGTTACCAACATGCCTAAGATTAAACTTTAGTTGTATCTCAGTCCATCAATCAGAAAATCCATCGGCATTTTTGTGACATACCCTGCTATTATCAATGACAGCTTTTCCCCTGCCATTTCCCTTAGGGAGTTTTACCAATTACTCCCTGTGTAATAGAAACAATTTTAAAATCACTAGAATCTTTAAAATGAAACAGTTGGCAGTTATAGACAGCAGTAGATGAGCAGTGTGGTTTGCAGGGAAGTTTGGGGACATGATAGAAAAGCCTAGGGCACAAGGGTTCAGAGAATTAACAAGATCACAGCGGGTTCTGAGCATCTGAAGTGAATCATAATAGACATTGGACTCTGATGTCTCTTACGCTTCCTCTCTTTGATCTTTGCCTTAGAACGACATGATTTTTGTGTTAATTATTTTAGTTAAAGGAACTCCTCCAAATAAAAGATATAAGTAGTCTGAGTAAAAGATAGATGAACAATGACGTTTCTTATATTGGATACTTCAAAAGGCATCCCCACCTCTTTCAAATCTTGTAATTTTCTCTCTCAGATGAGCTTTTGTTGGCGGGGGTTCTGGTGACAAAAAAGAATACCTATATTTTTTATATGTGTTTGCCTGTGTGTGTGTGTGTGTGTGTGTGTGTGTGTGTGTGTGTGTAAGAAATTGGAAAAAAAGGAAGGCAGATAAAACTTCAAAAGTGTCATTCGAAAGAACACTACAACACTGATGGTACCTGGCACTTTTATTTATGATGTAATATATGGCCACTTTTTAAATATTATGTACCTGATGTGAAAGAATGTGTACTCTGTAATGTTGGTTAATTTTTAAAATCATGTTGTTTAAATTCTCCATTCATGCTAACTTTTCATGAAATCCCCTGCTATAGTTATTCATTTGTTTCTCATACCTTGCGTTTTCTTCTCTCTCTCTCTCTCTCTCTCTCTCTCTCTCTCTCTCTCTCTCTCTCTCTCTCTCTCTCTCTGTCTCTCCTTGTGATCCAGCCTCAACTTATCAGATGCTGGTTACAAACATCAGCTACCCCGACTGACTTCACATTCAATTAGATGTGAATTCATCATGAATATGTAGGCTGTCTGTGATCTTATCTGTAGACCCAAAAGAGTAAGAAATTTTTATCCTCTATGTCCTTTTGGAAGTACAACATCCTAGACTGGCCTGAGGTCCTGCTGTATACTCTGATGATGGTAACAGAGGGTACCAGCCAGAAGGACTACTACCAGTCCACACCTATCGTCTTTTGTTCCTGTAGCAACTGGTCGTTATTGGGTCCTATCACGTATCGGAACCCCAAGCTTGACTACTATGTAGGGGATCTGAACGAGACAATCCACATCGCTGTTGGGTACCACTCAGGCACAGGCCATGATCTTACTTCTTTTTTGGAAGGATCAGAACTCTCTCAGAGGAGAAAACAGTGCAGAATTTCACATGAAATAGTTAAAGTTTCCCCAACGCAAAGGAAAGATGTACACTTGTGCTCAATGTGGTAGAGAAAGTTAGACATGTGGACCTAATGTTCTAAGGTTCAAGGTTTGTGTAGTTAAAAAGATGAGCTGGAAAGATGGGTCAGTGGGTATAATCTGCAAAAATCTGTTCTTTCCCCTCACTCTTATCTCTTCTTTCTGCTTTCCAGCTGTCATCCTTTGAGCAGCTGTCCTCTGTGCTGGCACTTTCCACTAGTGTTCGCCAGAGATGAGTGGACCAAGTCTTCTGAACTGTGAGTTAAAATAAACATTTCCTATTTAAATTTTGGATGTTGAGTATTGTGTCTCTATGTTGAAAATGTGACTAACACAGAAACTAAGGAAAAAAGAGTTAACAGTGTATTTTTACTATAGATAAATTTAATCTAAATATGTTCTTAGGAAGTGTTTCCGGTTCTATTAGCAAGTCACTTTTTGAAAGGCAAAGCAATATCTTCCTCATTGTTGACAAAAATTTCAATTAATATTTACAGTTTTTACCTTACCTAAAATTGAATTAATCAGCATTAAAAAATAGAGAATTGTTTGACTTCTACTTTTTAATTTTTCCGTATTGTCATGTTAAATTAAAAGCTATGATATCTTTTTTACTTAAAATATAGAAAATGTGTCATTTGGTGTCCGTTATCTCTGAGTCATAGAATGATAGTCAACATTCTCAACAGAACTGCCTCAATTATGAAGAATTGATAATTTCTGATGATCCACTATTTAGCACAGGACCTACAAGTTAACAATAGCATAATAAAAATTTAATTTGTGAAGGGATCAGATTTTATGTTAATTATAATCACCACAATGTAAATAATTAAAGAGGGACCAGGGAAATAGTTTTGGAGTAAATGGATACACATATGGAACCGATACTGGTGATGACTCCATGAGCTTATCTCTAAATCCATTAAATACATACTGCATTAAATACATACTGTGTCTTACATCTCAATCTCACCTCCACAAAATAGGTTCTAAGAAATAATCGAATTTGAAAAACAATGTATCAAACCCTGATTTTAAAGATCTGATAAAATAGAATAGAGCAGTCATTATTTAGCTCTCCTTGAATCACAATGAAGGAAGCATGAATAATATTCTGAGACCCTGAACTTTTCTTTAAATAGAGCACTTTGGCTTCGTTTTGTCATAACAAGCACAAAGACAAGGAATGATTACCAGTTTCCAAATACAATTAGCAGGAAGCTTCTTATTTTTTTTTTTCTCCTCAGTTTTTATTGTTTTCTCAAAAGGCATTGAGAATTGTAAAACTTAACTTGTCACTTTCAAAAAAGCATTTGAATGCCAAGAAATAAGTACTACCTGCATCTGTAGCCATGTTTTAGCATTTCAATTTATTTGAGAGGTGGGATGAACTCGGAAGAAGTCACATGAACAATAAAGGTGATTTAAATTCAGTACTTCATACAAAGGCAAACTGTCACCTGGGTTTTTCCACAAACTAAAATTATATCATTCTGCAATTTGGTTAATAATTGGTCTTTCTTTTTTCCAGTTATATGTTTTGAAATAAAAAAGTGTCCCTACTTTGTCATTATAGCATCAAACAATGACTCTCTTCATAAATTACCATTTCAGTGACATATTTGGTCACCCTTCCTAGCATGTATCTCAATTATCTGACACTTTCTCTTCCTGCAATATTTTTCAGTGAATAGAAATCTGAGGAATTTTTTCCAGAAAAAAAATTATACACTTTCTCTCAATATGTAATCTGCTCAGCTCCCCCAGCTCCCAACACAAATCCATTCACTTGTACTTCTGTTCCCTACATTGTTAAAATAATCCCATAATATTATTCAATAAACATTCATTTCCAAACAAGTTGCTACCTACATCAACAATTTAAAGAATTAGATGCATTTCCTGAGCAAATTAGTTTTGAGTAACAGAAAATTTCTAAGTGTTGGGATAATTTTTGAAAATTCTTTTAGGGATGGTTCACTGTTTTGGAGTCTTTCATTGCTATAATCTAAAATCAAGTAGAAGAAACTTGTAAATTTAAATATTGCCCAATAAATGGTTCCTCAAAGATGCCAAAATGCATAGAACAGCAAAATAGAGAAATTAGAAAGTACTTCAGATGTAGCATTTCTGAGAATTTTAAAATATAAAATGATAAGAGAAATTTTACAGTTGCAATTCATAGAAAAATAGACCCTTTGAGTAGATTTCCATCACCTTTACTTCCATGCATTCTGTTTTATCGGCTATATTGGATTGACATTATAGTCTGTTGAATGATTGAGGAGAGAATTTCATAAATAAAGTTGTATCTTCATTAACTAAACTCCATTAAGAAATGAAGGAGGCTGAAATTAGCACTTGTTGAACTTTATACTACCATTTTGCCACACATTTATTTCCATTGTGAGATAGAACCTTTAAAAAAACATACCCCAGTGAAGTGAGTAGTTTTTTCTCTGAATAATTCTATGTTTACTATTAATCTTCTACACTTGCTTTTACTGTACTATTAGATTTTTATTAAATATGTTTATTTTTGAAATGAATCATGACTAGCTGTGATCACTGACTTTTAGGGAATTCAAATCTTACTTATTTTGGTAAAGACTCCATCACTTAAATTTCTGTATTTCTTTTAGTATTCACCCACACCTTGCACTTTTTAAATTAAAGGTGAAGTTAACACAAGGCACATTATTATTATTTTTGGGATCAACTGTATTCCACTTCCTTTCTCACTTAATACATCATGACTTCCCTTTCATCTTCTTTTGTTTTGTGACGTATCTTAAAGCAATTCTAATCATACCTGACTCCTTTCACTACCTGCAATGTCTTCTTTTTATTGGATATGCCATTTTTTAAAATATTATAGTAAATAATGTAACTGTATCTTGTTTCTTATCTCATATCAGAACTGAAATACATGTATATAAGTGCATTTTTGGAGAAATATTTCAAGTATCATTAGGTTTTTTTTGTCTTCTCTTTAGTGTTCTTAGAGTAATACCATGTAGCAATTACTGAAATTCCATCAATTTGCTTCTCAGAAGATTTAGTTATGCTTTATACCATCTTTTTTTAACTGTATTTTCACTTGTATAAAATGTAGAGATTCTAGGGGTTGCTTGAAAGTGTATCAAGAGAAATTAACAGAGAATTAATATCTCCTAATAGATTTCAAGAAATGAAGGTCTCAAGATCAGTCTGTTCTTGAGAAGGATTAAAAAATACAGCTAGTTGCCTTTCAATTGGAATAAAAGTTGCAGTAGAAAAATGTATCCAGATTGATAAACAAAAGAATGTTAATCAAATTGTTTAGAGAAACAGTGTTTCTAGTCGTGATTGAAACAACATATACTATGAGGTTTTGTATAGTGGAATCAAATGTCGGAAATCAGGAAGAGTGAGGGAAGGATCGGATGGGTGGGAAAGATGGGGAGGAAGGGAATGAGAAGTTGGCAACATAAGTGTGTGTACAAAATTGCCAAGCTCGATGCAGCCATTGTGTATTGCATGCATACATTCACATAAATGGTGGTAGAAATATTTCTTCTCTAACATAAAACTGAACAAATGAATGAAAATTAACTAAATATCCACAGTACAAAAATCATTGAAGTGAGAAAGTTAGTCAACTTGAATAGAGTCTAATATTTACTCTCATTTCAGAAAATTGTGTGTGTGCACACATAGTTGTCTCGTACACTTGTGTCTGTGTTCACAGAGTGTGTGGTTCTGAGCATATGTGAAGTGACAGTGGAAAGGATTGTGGAGTGAACTTGACAAAATATTAATATTAAAAATAAAACAGTGTGAAAGTTATATGAAATCTTTTTCTAGTAGTTTTGCAAATTTTCCATAAATCCTAAATCATTTCAAAATATAAAGTTTAATAGCTCAATTTATATCATACTGATACTGACTCTGGATTACATTTTGTCCTCTTTCTCTTAAGGAAATAAAAACTCAAAATACTGAAATTAAACATCACCTGTTAATGTCTTTTCCTTTTCTATTGGTCCATTTCTTAACATTCTCTGTGAGCTCTCATTGTATTTTTGTTACCCCAGAAAGCCTTACCTCCAAATGCTGTCAACACAATCACTTGCTCTTTGCTCTTGCAGTTCAGTCTTTACCAAATGGCTTGGCACTCGGGATGTAATGTTTTACATTTGTTCTATATTGTTTTACTTAGAAATAGCACAAAACAAACTAACCAGAGGAGTTGATTCAACAAATCAGAGAAAAATACTTTTCCTTCTTTCCCTTTCTCCATAATTTTCAGTCAACAGTAGGTGGTTCATTAATCTTTGTTCACTTGAGGAAAAGTCTTTGCATGGAAAATAGACTGAAGTGTTAAACATGTAGAATAAAGCAATGGCTTCCAGCCATGGAAGTTTTATGCTCTGACTTAAGCCTAGCCTTATTTCTGAGGGAATCTAAAACACTCTGACTATGCAATATACATGTAAAGAACTCCATAGGTATTATTACTTAATCCCTTCTATGCATGGCAGACTGTGTTATGAACTTATTGCAAAGTTATTTATTTAAAAAATAAAATCTTCAACAGATGTAAGAGGCAGGACCCTGATGGCCAAGAAAATATTTTAACTGAATTAATTTAGCAGCAGAAAATCAGTGACTTCGTTGTGTAATTTGGAGCATTGAATACAATGAAAAGATATAAACGAGGACTTCATGTTGTGGTTTGAATCTGGAGTTTTCCCCAAAAGCCTCATACATTTGGAAAAGGTGGGATACCTGTGGAACCATGTGCTGTTAGGAGCAAAGTCCTGGCTCAAAGGGCTGGGTGCTTGAGACTTGAAGTAGAGGGATTATTTCAACTCTCTGAGATTGAGGGGTACCCGGAAGAGAGCTTTTGGGTATGTGTTATTGGTCAGGGAGTGAGGGAGAGAAACGCACCCTGGGTGTGGGGATCCCAACTAGCAATTTTAATCTAATTAAAGAAATAAAGAGGAAGCATTGGCACAGCCTCTTGCTGGGATACCGACTCGCCCCTCCTTCACTTGGCTTTCTGCGTGGCGTGCAGCGCAGAGCTATTCCATGCACTGTCATCATTGCTGGCTGACCATGAATGGACTCTGTGAAACCTTCTGAAACTGTGACCTGAGACAAATCTTTGTTTTCTTAAATTGTGGAGGTGAATATTCTGTCATATCCGTGGAAAAGTAACTACGGCACTTTATGATTCCATGTGACTTAACATTGCCTTAAAGGTATTTTAATTGACAAAATAAGGAGATAACATGATCAAAGAAGCGAGAAAAGAGTAGCACAGAAAATTAGAGCTATAAACTCTAACATAATTTTTCAAAATGCTGTTCTTCCAATTTTAATGGTCTGGCTTGAGTCTGGTCCCTTCCTTCTCTTAGCAGTTTACCAAGTCAGTGTCTCCTACCACCTCCTTGTTGAGTGTGACAGTTCGTCTTGACTGTCAACTCGATTGGCCTGAATGATTCCTAGATAAGGAAAGCCTACATGTGGAGGCGTGTGAGTGGGCTTGCAGTACTGTTCTTCCTCTGTGCCCTGCTTCCTATCCAGCATAGAATGAGCAGGCTGTTCCACCGTGGCCTCTGTCATAATGATTCTGCCTGGAGCCAGCCAACCCAGACAGGAGCCTCTCAAATTGTGAGCCAAACTGAGTCATTCCTCCTCTCAAATGCAGATACCAGATATTTTGTGCTGATGTTAGGAAAGGTAACCAATACATTGGGCTTTAATTGGGCACTTCCCTGTACCTTTCTTAGTCATTTTAGGAATGCATTCCAGATATCCAGAGATAGCCCTATGCTCCTATATTTTTTCCATTTTAGTGATATATATATATATATATATATATATATATATATATATATATGACACATATTGGTTACATTGAACTTGAGTGTTTTGTGCACACACACACACACGCACACACACACACACACACACACACACATATATATATATATATGGAGATAAGGAGATATCTATATATATATATAGGGTCAAAATTTTAAACCCTTCCCTTCTCCCTCTTGACCCTCCCACATTCTCCCTCTCCCCACTAGTTGCCATTATCCCCCATTTACTTCTACAAAATGACTCTATTCTGGGTTTCAGTACTTAATGGCATTCTTTGTTTACATGGTGCCTTTTTAGGTCAGCCACTTATATGTTCCTACTGAGAAGTGATTATTTCCCCAATTTTATGCATAAGTATTGTTAAAGTAATATGTATAAATAATGAAGTTTATAAGTCACCAAAGAAGAATGTTCTACTTTATGCACTTTATTTCCTAAGTAAACATTAATTTAAAGGAAATAATATTAATTTGAAGTTCCTATTCTAAGATGCAAGCGATGATACAGTTTAAATGGTTTCAGACTGTTTATGATTTCATGTACCATGGCAAAGTAGAGTTCTGACCAGCTGGGCATGCTAATTCAGGCAGGCAAAGAGTAACATTTTACCTTCCCTTGGAAATTTTCTGTGCTGCAGTGAACACAGAAATCATGTGATTTAAATAAAAATGGATAATATATTTTAGTGGCTTTGTCATAAAATAAAAAAGAAAATTTTGAGTGAGAGAAAGCATTGAAAGCGATTGAAATGAATGTGGTTGGCCAATAGACTCACATTTTCTCTAGGGTATGAAAGTCTCCTCTCAAAACTTGTAATGATAGATATTCAAGGGGGAAATCATGAAGTCTTATCTGTCATTTTTTCAATATCATAAAAACATACTTTAGTGCTATCATTAGCATAAATCAATGTACCATGCCTATTATCTATAGAGAGCTTTTCATATCATTTAACTCTAATGTAAAAATATAGAAGATTATTTTGTTTTTATTTTGTTTTTGCTTCTACAACTGCGGAGTTAGATTCATGGAAAATTCTTATCACAAAAATTCTTAAAATATTAATAAATTAGAATGATCACATCTTGAGCTAGTTTAAATTATATTATTTTATACACCTATAGTAGTAGATGGTTGCTGCTTAGGATCTTTTTACCTTCTTCTTTTTGCTAAAGAACTTATTTAATCATCATTTTAATAAAAACCTGTTATTGACATCTATATAAAAGCTTTACTGGCAGTTTAAGCCTACTGATAGAGAGCTAAGCTCTGAGGCATGAGTTGTGAATGGTAGAGTCATTATGTCATATGTGATGCTACTAAAATCTCTTTTTAAAAGTTTTCATTTTTTATGAAATATTTAAAAATTCTATGCATGAGACATAAAATAAACTCATTCCCTTAAAAACCCTATTTTGGGGTGTGTGTGTGTGTGTGTGTGTGTGTTTGTGTGTGTGTGTCTGTATGTGTGTTTGCACACCTGTGCATGCAAGGGAATCAGGCAATGTCCTATATATATATATATATATATATATATATATATATATATATATATATATATATAGAAATATATGCATATCGATATATATGTATCTATCTATATATCTATATATATTTTTTCTTTTTTTGCACCACCTATGGTAACTTGGATGGTGGTACCTACAGTATCAAAAGGAAAATAGAAGAAGTCCTGGGGTAAGAGTTTTGTTTTAAATAGGACTTCAGGTTCAATCTCCTTTAGTTGAAGAGATGACGTTCAAAGCCAAGCAAGTACCCGGACATGTTAGTTGTACTCCAGCCAGAAGGTGTATTTAGAACAAAGATTTTCAGAGCATCATCTAAGCCAAGTACCAGCAGGTTAGTATGACAGGAGTAGGGAGGGTGAGGGGAGGAGTCTTCAGAGATGAAGCAGGAGAACAGATTTGAGTAAGAGCCACAGACTGAGCATATGGCTGACTTGCTCATGAGCATTCTTGTCAATTAAATAAGAAGTCAGAGGTTGAAAAAGCTATGAAGCAAAAATAGTTGTGCAAGTGTGTAAATTAAAATCTTCAAAAAGTCATATTAACATTTTATTGAAGTTCATCACACATTCACTTTAGGCAAATGCAGAAAGGCAATGTACTAAACCCAATCTTGAAAGGAAGCTATGCAACACTAGTACAGCATGAAGTTAACAACGTAACCTACAGTTTCACCAATGTCTCAACAGTTTTCCTGAAATGTCAGAGGCCCATTGTAGGTGGTCAGCATTATCCTGCAGATCCAGTAGTCCATCAACCCCAACAGTTCCTACTGCTGATACTGCCACCAGCTCCTTTCTTGTGGCACTGCACATTCATTCACTTCCAAGTCTTCCAGAAGAGGACACTGTCCCTGGATAGGTGTGTCAGGATGTGCTCCTGACAGCGACAGGTTGATACCAGCCTCTGTAGCGGCTCTTGCTACGCATTTCTGTGTTAGGTTTGAAGATTATAGTTTGAAGGTGTTTTCATGTTATCAAAGAAATCATACAAAGCTTTAACACTGTGTAAAGACTGAATTCTAAATCTTTAAGATGTAAAGTTACAATTTATTTCCCCATTATGTTTCCATTTTCTCCATTTCTGCGGGTATCTGCTGCTATGTATAATCACATAAAAATCTTTTATCTTTAAAACTGAAATCTACAAATGTGGCATGGAAATAGTAAAGTTGGCTTTCAAAAATTACCTTCAAATGTCAGTTTGCATCTTTTCTTTCAGTACTTGTACATCAGTTCACTCTGCCCTTTGGAGAAGGGAAGATAATTTACACTAGAGACCATGGGGGAGAAAACATCCAGTCTGTGGGAATGTCAGCTTAGTTATTTCTTCCAAACAAACCAATCTGTGGTTAGCAATTCATGATAATGTGTATTGATTGTGTCCTTTAAGGCGTTAATGCCTTATTATGTTGAAGTCGCTCCTTAAACTTCCTATTTTTTTTATAATACTGCTTAGAACATGAAAAAGTGACTCTAATTCCTACTCTATATATTTAATTTGTTTTTGACTGGAGATAAATTTTGCAAAACGTTTGTATACTGAAGATAAATTATGCAAAATGGTATTTTTCTGCATATGGCTAAAGATCAAGGTACATTACCCCCTTTTTCTACTTGCTTCTTAAATATTCCTAGACTTTATCTTGTAAATTTAGGCAAGGCTGTGGCATCAGGACAGAGCAGTCACTAATTATATGTTGCAGTGATAGGAAGACCAAAGCTGTAATGCCAGTAAACTTCTAATTCATCTGACTGATTCCTAGCTTGGCTCTCTTTCTCATTTCACCCATTAAATGTGCATGTAAGTGACAAAGCATGTCCCTGAGATGTAGCATGAACTGAGATCACACTGTGTGCTTTGCCCTCTTCTCTGATGATATGTTCTGAATCCGTAAGGCCCCATTAGACTGGGTCTTCTATGTAAACAGATATCCAAGCATCACTTTGGCCCTAGAATTACGCACTGTTATCTCTCATTTAAAAATAAGCTTTAAAAGCAATTGACACATAAGAGTTCACATTACATATATTTATCATGCTTTATAATGTTAACTTTTATACTGTTAATGTTATGTGATTTGTCATTTTATATGTAAAAACCTTAACGTCTCACATCCTACTCCCTCATTTCATCTTTTCCTTGTGACAATGATGCACAGTTATTTTCTTTTTCTTTTGGTGATGCAACAACCAACAATATATTTCTATTATTATATATTAAACTGTCAAACACAATTTAGGATCATTTTCTTTCCAAATGTCTCTCATGTTATATTTTTAACCACTTCCAGAGCTCTATCATGATTCATTCATTTATTCAGAGAAGCCGATTTTCTATCTTATGTTAGTTTTTTTTTTCTTCTTAAAATACAAATCGGTACATGTTCATCACATTTAAAGGGCATTTTTATTGGGTAGTTTTCAACATTGATGGCATCTTTCAGCATTTTAAATATATTTCAACCTGTCCAATTTACTCTCATATTTTTAAAATATTAACCAACATAATCTTTGTGCCTATTTGTAGGGCAGAGTACAATAATTTGATACATTTTGATACATGATGAAAGATATGAATACTCAATTATAACACATTTTGACAGAAACATCCATGAAATGTACTTCTCAATTTTATTTCTCTGTTTGTAATGGGTATTCCTTTTTTTGGTGACCTTTAAGACTTTTTGTTTCCTTTTTTTTTTTTTTTTTTTTTTTTTTTTTGAGAAGGTCTACTTGGGATTGAACACAGGGTGCTTTCTCTCAGCTGCATCCCCAATCCCTCCTTAGTCTATATTTGAGAAAAGATCCAGCTACGTTGCATAGTTTCCCAGGCCTGGTTTGAACTTGCAATTCTTCTGCCTCAGCCTTCCAATATGCTGTGACTATAGGCCTCACCACTGGGCCCTGCTTCTGTCGCTATTTTTAGCATCATAAATGTATATTAAAAAATGAGTGTGTGTGTGTGTGTGTGTGTGTTGTTGTTGTTGTTGTGGTTGTTGTTGTTGTTTCTGTTTTATCCTGTTTCTAGATCTTTGATCAACTTTTATCGGTGACTGATGTCTTTGTTTCCTGAAATTCTTTGTCCATGACCTCTTTAAACGTTTATTTTAGCCTGTCTCCTGTTCTTGGAATAATGATAGATAGGTACAGAGATATAAGCTTGATATTGTGTTGCAGCCCTTGAATGGTCAGTTTATTTTACTTTATTCTTCTTCTATCACAGGTGATATGCATGGACCTTTATTTAAATTTATCCATTCCTTCCTCAGTTGTGCTGAGCCGACAGATGAGGTTGATTGCCTCAGGCATTCTTCGTCTTGAGTACCATTTCCTTTTGGAACTTCAATTCTCCTGTTTCTCATTATGTTCATTTTTTCCTGCACTTTTTCAGTGCATTGATAAGTGCTATCCACCGTTTCCTTTGAAATAGTTATCATATCAGCCTTTCTTATGTTAACTATCTGTCTGATGGTTTCAACATATTGCTGGTGCTGGATTTTAGTTGGCAAATTGTTTTAAGTGTATCTCATTCTTAGTTTTAATACATTTCATGATTTTTTATTGGAAACTCAACTTCCGTAGGGTTGTAGACAACAGTAGTTACTTGCTAAGTATGGAAAGCTTCTTTTTTGTGAGTTTACCTGTGGATGTTTGAAAATAGAGCAAACAGTTGTTTTCCACTGTTTAGGTTTTGCTAATGTTACTGTCAGTGAACCACAAGCTTTACAGTCCACTGGCTTTCCCTAAGCTGAATGGGAGTTAAGATATATGCCTCCTTAGCTTGAAGCCTTCTCTTTGCTCCTGTATCTCAGAATAAGAGTCTGTGCTGTTATTCTCTGCCAGTGATAGATTGCTGTCTCCTTAGCTCAGGATTTATTAACTCTATAGGTAAAAAGATGGACCCTTTTCTCTTAACCGTATTTATTTTCAGTGTAAAACAGAACCTATATCTCTGGGTTTAAATAACAATACCTCAATATTTCTACACATTCCTTTCACTAAGTGATGTTTAATGGCCTATACCTAGAATTGTTTTTTTCACCCCTCTTACCCTAATTTAAAAGAAAGTTTTATCATTTTCTCTTTTACACAACGTGACTGAATGTTCACACACACACACATTCAAGTTAATAAATTAGTTGTCTGTCCTTTGGATAAGAGCTTGTGAGTGAGTGTGAGCTCCTCTTGTGGCCTCCTATCCCAAAGTGCCAAGTTTTTGTGGTAGTCAACATTCAAGTTTTAGCAATTTTCTTGTATCTTTGGTTCATCTTGTGTTAAACACTTGGAAATTGTCTCTGCTCTGAGCAGACCACAGCCTGTGCCTTATTTCTCCTTGATGGTGTCTGCTTAAAACAGTTATGTATATAAACTTAGCATGGTGACACATGGCTATTACGCTAGCCCCATGGAAAAATAAAATAAATGGAACATGAATTGAAGCCCAGCCTGGGTTACAAAAAAAAAGAAAGAAAGAAAGAAAGAAAGAAAGAAAGAAAGAAAGAAAGAAGTTGAAAATGAGCTGGCTATTTAGCTTGGCAGAAATGTCTTGGGTCATAAAAAGTTATATGTTCTAAAAAATTTACCATATATTATTTGACTTTTTATTATAAGGCTTATTACTATAAAGTTCTACTCCCTAGTGTCTATAGTTCTTAAGATAAAGTTGGAAATCCACAAATTGTTTTTGATTAAAATATTAAAAAATGTTTGGGGATTTATGAATGCATTCATTACCAAGACAGATCAATTATAGATATATATTTATCAGTCATCACCAGAGGCAGATGAAGCAATTTGGTTAAACTCAACAACAGAGACAAGTGTGGGGTGGAAATTAGAGTGATATTGATGGTCCCTTCAAATCTAAGAGTTAATACATAGGCCTTCGAATCTGTCTTGACAACGAACTAGGAAGGTCTTAGGCAAATTCTACTGAATTTCTTTGAAGAGAAAGCTCTACTCTTCTAAACTTTAATTTCCTAGAACTATGTAAATGTGTAGTTTTTGTCATATTCTGTAGAATCTCAGGGTATACTTAACCTCCGTGCTTGTTTCTACTAGGGACTATAAATTTGCTACTTCAGGTTATATTGATAATTGTTTTCACTCCGTGGTTAATTTCATAAAAGCTCAGGAAAAGTGAATAAACTATGTCAAAGTCAATTGAATATAAATAAGAATCTACCTTATAAATAGAAAGAAAATAATAGGATCATCAACTAATATTAAAGGTAGTGTAAACCAACATGGTTTAAGAAAATGAACAGAATATGTTACGGAGCCAATATTATTGGGTATTTCTATTACATTCACCCTCCCTTGGCTCTTGTTACTGAGATAAATTCAGAGTAATCCTGTTCCCAAGTGAAGGTTGCTGTTTCAATTACTGAATGGAATATAAAATGTTTAGGCTAACCAAGGTACTGTGGCCTGCATCTGTTACTAGAGGTCAGGTAGGGTCAGGCCTGATTGTTAGTAATGTGCAGCTCCTCACCATTGCTCAGTACCTCAATTATTTTAATAGTTTTCCAAACATGTTTCTTCACAAAACCATTATTCATTCTAGTAATAGTGAAAGCTAGTGTCTCGTTAATATTCATAGGACAGAGGGATCAAATTGTAAGATGTGGCCATATAAATCATCTCTTCAAATATTTTGCTTACTATTTTGTACTAGGCTCATAAATTATACTTTTAGGCACATGTACATATATGGAATTATTTGGGGAAGTTACAGTTTATTTCAATTCAGCAGTGTTTTTGATTCTTAATCTCCTCAAATTAAATGGATAACATGCTAATTAGACAAACACTTCGTTGAGATTTTTCTAATATATTTAGGCAAATATCAAAGGGCTCTGAAAAAATAATCAAATTTATAAGGAATGAAAATCAGTTTAGTAAATTCTGGTGACACGGGGTATGTGGAGATAGCAAAACTATACCTCCAGCCCTCAGCTGCTAATGCTCCAATACAGCCCATGGTAATTTTTTGATTCCTGGAAGAACTAGAGCTGTTCTATCAGCTGCTTTGATATTGCTCCATGATGCACCTGGAAGCGATTTGGCAAAGGAAAGAAAGTGTCTCTGAAATAAGGGAAGAGAAGAGGAGAAAAAAAGCTGTTTCAGTATCAAATGCATAGAGCATTTCAGATGCTTCTTTTGTTACTTGAGGGTACTCATACAACTCTCAATAGCCCCGTTGACCTACCTGGAAAGTATAGATAAGGATATTTGTTACCCGTCTATCTTAAGTTTTCTAAGACTTCTGAAAAAAATTCGAAATGATTATTCATGAAATGTTGAGTCTATAGACTGCTAATTTGAATTACTCTGAAAATGAAGGCCCTTCTTTAGTATATAGTATACAAGATTTATCTTTACAGAGAAATAAGCTTTTTAAAGATCTTTGTTGTTAATTTAATGGGATTGCTTCAGAAAAAAAGTAACAGTAAGGTCTTAAAGTTAATCATTTTAAAATGTAACTAAAACTGATATTATTTAAAAGAAATCTTGCACACCTTCAACTTTTAGTACTTGTTGGGTTTTCAAAGATTTCTTTTCTGTTCTGCAATTGTTATAACCCTTAAGAAGTACCTAAAGAACCATGCAAATTTGGGGCTGGATGGAACTATTTCCATGAGATACAGGATATTATCTCATGCAGAATCAGTAGCAGGTAATTTTGTGTCCCAGAGAATTATAAACTTTAAGGGATGAGTTGTGGGATTTCTCTTATTCTCATAATTTCAGTGTTGAAAACATGTTCATTTTCTTCTTTTTTGTTTGTTAAGGAGAAAGGACATATGTGTTCTAGGGAAGTAGACACATAGCCTGCTATAAATATATGACCACACCTAATTCCAAAACAAATAATCGTATATGTCTATGGTCTCATAAAAGCATAATGAAAATAGAAGTTTTCTATTACTCTGTGAAGTCATAGAGATCATAACTTCACAGGACAATGTACTACTTTTGTGTTTGTGGCGATACCAGTATAGTCAACCTGCTCTACCACCTGCGTTATAAAACCAAAGCACACACAATTTATGTAGTCCATGAGATTTGGTAATGATAATAAATGACAATGTCATTTATGCATTTACTCGATTATACGTTCTGATCATTATTATAAATTAGACTGTGTTAATACCTATATTTTAAATTAAGTCAATATGCAATATGACTGTGCAACAATTTTATACATCTTGTTTTTAATGTATTTCTTGTTTCCATCAAGTAGTTAACATATGTCATCTAGGTTAATAAAATTATATTCTAGCAGGTGCCCCAAAATCCAGGGCCAAGGACTAGTACCTATCAGCAGCCTTGGAACGATCAGGCCACCAGTACAGGTAAGGGGTAAGCCGGAGTTGAGTGGTGAGCTAAGTTCCGCCTCCCCTTTTCAGTGACTCCCATGAGCTTTTAATGCTGCTTCTGACCGGAAGCTGATATTGCCTTTCCCTCCCTCCTCCTGCTGCTTTCCTTTCAAAGCTAGCCTCCAACAGCCGGCGGCACAAGGACCTTCCGCCTCCTTGGGTGAACGGTCCTCAACTCAAGGGTCTCTGGTGTCAAAACCGTTGGGTTCGCCACTCTCTGAGGTTCTTACAATGCCTAAGTCCCCTAATGGGATGTCTTCTCAGGAATGTGGTCTCAGGATATATTTCCATCATTAAAAAAAAGAAGTATAACTGTACTAAATTTCCCAAATTCTATTTATCCCTGATAAATAAATGTAAACAGAGGACAGAGAGAATTAGGAAGCCGGAAGTTTTAAAGTTTAGTGCATACCCCCCACCCCCATTTTATTGATAAATATAAGTGCAAAATATGAAGTTTGCAGTGATCTTTGGCATTTTGTGCACGTACAATTCTTGGCAAGGTTACAATACCTTTCCCTCTCTCATTTTGCCCCCCCACCCCAGTTCAAATTATTTTCCCCATTAAGTTCCATGAGATAACTGTGATTTGGGTTTCTCACACCAGAGAAACCATTTGATATTTCACCTTCTGCTTCTGACTCACCTCAGTAAGCATGATGATCTCAAGGTGCCTCCATTTGCCTACAAAAGCCTCCAACCTATCTGACTTTATAAATGCATAGTATTCCACTGTGTATAAATACCACAGTTTGTGTATCTATTGGTCTGTTGATGGGTATTTTGGTGACTTCCATATTTTAGCTATTGTTAGTTATGTTGCTATGAACATGGGTAGAGATGTTACGTGTTGTTTTGACCTGTTTTGGAAATATTCCCAGGAGGGGTGTTGCTGGATCAAAGGGAATATTTATTTCCATTCTTTTGAGAGATCTCCATACTGCTTTCCAAAGTGGTTGTACGAATTTACATTTCCACCAGCAGTGCAGGAGGTTTCCTTTCTCCCCACAGCCTCACTAGCACTGATTACTATTTGACTTGTTGATGTAGGCCATTCTCTCTGAAGTGAGATGGTATCTTAGCAGTGTTTTGATTTGCATTTTTCTTATGGCTAGGAATGTTGAACTTTTAATAAATCTGTTGGCCATTTGAACTTCTTCATGAGTGAACTGCCTCTTCATTTCTTTTGCCCAGTTTTCAATAGGATCCTTTATTTTGGTCGGCTTAATTTTCTTCAGCTCCCTGTATATTCTAGTTATGAGTTTCCTATCTGAGTTGTTGATGGTGAATATTTTTTCCCAATCTGTTGGTTCTCTTTACAGTGTTGATAGTTTCCTTTGCTGTTCAGAAACATTTTAATTTGACAAGATCCCATTTGTTAATAATAGGGATAATTTCTTTTGCTTTTGGTTTCTTGTCAAAGCAAAGAAGTCTTTACTTACCCCTATGTCTTTTAGATATTTGCCTAATTTGTCTTCTAGGAGGTTCAGTGTTTCGCTTTTAATGTTTAGGTCTTTGAAACACTTTGATTTGATTTTGGAAATTTTTATTTGTGAGTATGATCTCAAAAAGTAGAAAGCTATAGAAAATAACGATGGAAAAAATGGTTCATTAGAATCCTTAGCTTAAATTAAGCCATGTTCATATTGGAATCCATAATACAAATGAAAACTTGAGAAATCTATTGAGAGTAAACAGTAAAATGTTAATAAAGAGAAGATACAGATAAAAAAGAATGTGTCTGTTGAAGGTACTACATGGGAATATTTTTAAAATCTATCACTGTAGAAAAGTTATCTGAAGAATAAAATAATTATAAGAACCAATGAGTACTCACACAGAGCTTACATGTTACTCTTGGAAACAGGCCAATTGGGAAACCCCATGAGTGCCCTAATAGGTTTAGACTTAAAATCCTGAAGTACATGTGAGCACAGCTCTGAGAAGTGGATGAAATTCCCACAGAGATAACAACACATAGTCTTGAAAAAAAAAATGAGTAAATAGATTCACTTAGTAGTAACAAAATCTAAAAAAGTGAGTGTATATGAATGTACATTTGTTATTATGGAAAAATAGTAATCTCTTTATGGCAAACATTAATGAAATTTCTTTTAATATTTCATGAGAAAAGTATTCAAAATGTAAAGTGAGGATTTAATTTCTTAAATCTCTAATAGTCTTCATTAATCATGACTATATTTCAGTTTTCTATAAATAGAAAGGTAACATTTTAATCAGTTAATGAAAATATTTCCCTCAGAATTTTGCAATGAATGCTTTTTTTCCTTGATTCATGCAAAGAAATTTTAATATTTAAAGAATTATTAGTATTCAAGAGATCTTCAAAAGGCCAAATACCATTATGAAAAAATTATCTTAAACTTTTTCAATCATAAAAATACTACCAAATACTAGAATTTTGTTGTCCAGAATACAAGTTGAGTAGAGGAAGAAATACAATATATTTAGAAAATATGATTTTTGTTTGTTCAAAAAATAACTTGCATTCCTTTTGCTTGTCATAATAGCAATGCTATTTCTTGTCTTCTTTGATATTTTTACGTAAATATTTGCTATGATGCCTTGGAAATTTTACTACTAATCTCTTCATGCTTCACTCATGCTTGCATATTGATTTTTTATTTTGTGACTTGCGATTTTCCCCTCACAAGAAATCTAACATTGCCAACCAATGGCCAAAGGGCAACATTTGTCCCTTGGGCGTCCATTTGTAATTCTGCTTTTCAAGAATTCTCCAAGTGTTATTCCACTGAGGTACATGTTCCTCTCATCTTGTAAATTACACCCTAAAGTGTGACTTTCCATGCAATTTCAGTTAAATAATGTTATTATCTGTGATCTACAGTAAAAATCATCCTTACAAAGGTGAAGGTTTTATAAGGCCCTTCAAATGTCAAATTTCATCATTGGGGGTGTCCTGACTAATAGATCTAGAAGAAAAATAAAACTCAGTGTAAAGGAACAGAGGGAAAGAAAATAAAACATTGATAAGTATATAAAATCTTCCCTAACCATAAAACAAAAAATGTACTTTATATTTCTTATTTTAAAATTAAAGCCTTCTGAAATATTGTATTTCCGATTTATAGTGTAGGCTGGCCCTGATTGCCTGTAGGTCCGTGGCAATATATCGGTTGTATAGGTGATCAGTATGCACACTTATCTTGAGTTACTGCTGCTACATATCAGTTAATTAAGAAGAAAACTTTTCTCCTCAGCAATGTCTCTCAATTTCATGATTGTGCATCATCACACAGGAGAGGTGATTTCCAATTTCAAACATTATGTATTTTTCATTTCTTACATTATACCTTTTGTTACGTTGTGTATTTTATCCAGATGTTTCAGAAGATTAAATCATTCTGATATTTCTGTTCTTGTATATGTCATTTGTCACCGTGTCTTCTGTCTGTAAAAGAAGGAAACTTCTTAAAGCTTGAGAAAAATGTACAAAATTAGAAGACATCTGTGGGTAAATTTAAGTGATGTAGATGACAACACAGTTGTTCCCTAGAAAGTCATAGTGATATTTCCTGTTCAGCTTTGACTTTTTTTCCAAAAATCTTCTGCCTTTGGATGACCCATAGATGATATGCACATTATTATCTAACAGATAAATATCTTCAGAGAATCTTAGGAACAATCAACACCCCTGATGGCACCTCATAAGATCCAATTTTATCAAGTCTAGTGTTCCACATACTTCCATGCAGTGTGCTTTCAACTTTCTTATCATCATGCTATTGCTCTCAAGTGGCAAAACAGGACGTTAAAAGAGAAAGTTAAGCACGGCGGTTGGAGTAATCATCTCACTGCCATGGTATGTGACTCTCAGCGTGCCACCTGATCTGAGTGCAACAGGTTTCTGTTTGTTCCATCTACCTTTTTTGTCCATGAAAACAAGCACAAGTGACATTTTGCCTTTTTGGCCAGATATGAAGATTTTTGTGGGTGTTCCCTTCTCTGAGTGTACAGCTGTGATCTTCAATGCAAAGAACTTGAGTATTTGTAGCTCAAAGACAGGATGGAATTGTGCAAACTATCATTGGAAATGAACAATAAATATGAAGTCGAGTTTGAGCCAGGCCCTGTCTGGCCACTTTTAAGGTACCTGCATATTTTAAGTTATGAAGATCTGGAAATGATACATATGATAATTCTGGCACAGGTTAATAAATCAATGCCCTTAAAATTGCTCTGAGGTAAATATTCTCCACATAAATAGCTGTGAATTGTATTCCAGTTTTTAAAAAGTGAATTTATTCTGATTAATCAGTATCAAGGATATTTGATTTAAAATATATCAGACTTTGTTCATATGCTATTTCTTAAATAGGTTATCAAATCATGTTTTATCTTACTCAAAATATCCTAAATCTGTGAACAATATGTCTTTATTATATACATATCTAATTTGAAAACAAAATAAATATATCAAATGTTGCTGAATGATAAACTTTAATACATACATAAAAAAAGATACATATTGTGAAAAGCAAATGTTGTTTGAGTGAAAATATAGAATTGATATCAGCAGCTTTGTTGGTAAAATTCAAAAGATCTATGCAAGTCTTACATGTCAGAACATGTTTTAATGTTATTCTATTATTTTCTTATACCTTGGCTAAATGTTATCAAAATGGCTTATGTGTGCATGATTGTGTCCATGGAAAACTTGTTACCTTATATGAACCCTGTGTAGTCAGGGTAACCTTGATTACAATGACCATAATTTTACGTAGGACTGTGACAGTACAACATTTGTTTATTCATCTTTCAGAAAAATTCAACTGTATCCCTGAACCCTTGAAAGGGCATTTTTAAATTAGAATATTTTTGTAAACTATTTAAATAGCAGATAAATATGCAGTGGTTTTATAAATTAATTCTGCCAATTCAGAGTATTTTTGTTGTCTCTGAATAAAGCCTTATAATCTTCAAATAATTTTTATTGGGCTGGAGGAATGACTCAGCAGTTCAAGTGCTTCCCTAGTGAGCACTCAGTATCCAAGTTCCGTACCCTAGCACCACATAAGCCAGGCTCAGTGGTGGCACATGCCTGTAACTCAGGAGGAAGGTTGAGATAGGAGGATTGCTATGAGTCTGAGGTCAGCCTGAGCTCCATGGTGACTTCAGAACCAGCATGGGCTACAGAATGAGACCCTGTCTTAAAAAGAAAAATGATAATAAATTTTATTGTATGACAAAAAATTGAGACCATAAACTACTATAAACATTCCTCACATGTTTATTTGAGGCAAATCTTTTGTTGTTATAAACAAAGTGAACAAAACCCCTTCTATGTGGAATTAAGAAAGTGTTTATCTTGCTTAGTCTCTGAGGAGCAGGAAGAAAAGCAATCATAGGTACCCGTGTAGGTGACTTTAATAGCGTTGGGGCCCTAGTGAAGAAAATGTATTGTTTCCTTTTGAGTGATGTGATCAGCAGCAAAGCTTTGCTTCAAATATCTAAAATGAAAATGCCGATCTTATGTACTCTAATAGAAAAAGCTTAGACAATCTGGGTCATGCTTTCAAGCAGACAATTTCCAGATAATCACAATTCACTGTCAGAAATATTGCTTTAACCCACGTTTCCTATATAGTAAGTTACTGGCATTGAAAATGATAGCTCGCAGCAGTGGAGTCTCTAATGACTGGGGAGATCTACTGGAAGCGAAATATCCAAATCTATTGCGAAAAGTGCCCTGTGAGACTGTAAGAACTTAATGCTACATCATTTCACCAAATATATGGAACAACAATTCAAATCAAGGTTAGCAAGGAGGAAACGGTTTTCTTTAAGCTGATAACCTAAGTGCCAAAACACCGATGATCTGTAAAGAGAGAATAAGCATAAAATTAAAAGGCTTTGGGGAAATGAATGTTAACAAAACTCAGTGTAAAGCAATACAATGACAAACGCTTAAAGCTAGACACAGGTCATTGAGAGAAAAAAATAGTAAATTTATTGTTTGTTAAAATTTATTAAGACAATTTTTCATGGATTGTATAAGGAATGTGTAGGTTTACTGCTCTCTCATCCTATTTTCCTTCTGGAAAGTGTACATGAATATAATTCAGTTTTGCCATAACAGTAGTCCATTGTGTGGTTTTTTGAAATCCCCTTTATTTTAGTTTGGAAATTTTCTCCTGCATGGTTAAAGCTCAGGGATTCCCATCTCAGAAATGCTTTGATGAGGCAGTCAAAACAGTTAGCACTTCTGTTACTGTATTTTTGTTTCCATTTTTTTTTCAAGAATTTCTGTTTGTCTTTTCTTCCACTTTACATCTCTCTGTTGGAATAGAATACTTCTTCTTGTATGGTGGCCCTGTTTCCAACAGTACATTTAGCACATTATTTTAGGTTATTTTATAATGAAAGTTTTCTTGTAGTTATAATATCTGTGTAATAGTTTAGTTGTTTTGTTAAATGTGGAAGCAACTTAAATGTCCAGGGATTGATTGGTGGATAAGGACATACAAAATGATCCTAAGAATGCCACATTTGAATTGCTAACAGAAACCAAAGACAATAATGTTAAGACAACCAAAAAAGCACTGGGCAAGCCCGCGTGTAATTTTCAGTGTGAAGAAAGAGCCCTGAAACCCTCGAGGGTGACAGGGGTGTTTGGGAGTCCAGAGGCCACAGAACCTGGATTCCTGCCATGCAAGTCAAGAGGAAAGAACGATGTTCAAATCAGGGAGAGAAAGGTTTATTTTGTTTGATTCGACACTCAGATAATGGAATTGTGACTGCTGATTTAGTACAATTTACGTGCAAATCTCCTCCAGAAACACCCTGATAGACACATCCAGAAATAATGCTTTACCTGATTCATCTCAAAAACCAGTTAATTTGGCACCTAAATTTAATTATTGCAGCAAAAGTAGGATTAAAACAATAAAACCTGAATAAAAGGGAATGTTTTTAATATTCCATAAAAAATTATCTGTGTATATTGTAGGGTCTCTCTTCAAATGTCAATCAATACTATTGTCCAGTATTCTAAGCATTCACCACTGTGTTTTAAGTATTTTTTTTAAATTTTACATTTAACAATTTTATAATCAATGACATGCCTTCATCTTTATTCCATTACCTTAGTTACTTCTAAAAGCTCATCGAGGACATAGCTACATGAAACAGTATTTTCTTATTGTAAAACAGGCTCTGGTTTTGATATACAGCACTAAAAATAAAATAAAGTTAAATGAATAAATGAAATAGAACAATAAAAGTAATCATCATGTTCCTTATCTGCTCCAACATCACTAAACATTTTTTATTCAAGTTTTAATGAGGTTTTACCTAGATACTTACATAAAAAAATAGTGTTAACTTTGAAGGTTTGTGTATCTGGTCAGCCCTTCCTTAATCAAAACCGTCTGTTATGATCATTCTCAGAATTTTTTTTTTTTTTGCAAACTAAGTGGGATCACTGAGTTTAAAGTAATAATATAGGATTATTTTCAGTAATTTTAGGATTTGTTATCACATTAGTAGAATAATGAGAGATTTTTCAACAAGTCCCTATCGTTCCAGAGGATTTCTCAATGTATTATTGGTCTGAAAGTTCTGACCAAGTATAGTTAGGAAAGGAGGATATAAAATTTTCCAAATTTGTAAATGACAACAAGTGATTACAAACTTTTTTAGAAGTGCATCTGTGGGGGGCTGGAGGAATAGCTCAGCAAGTACTAAGTACCCGAATTCAATTCCCCAGTACCACACAAACTGGGCATGGTGGCACAAGCCTGTAAGTCCATCCCTCCCATCACTCAGGAGCCTGAGACAGGTGTATTGCCTTGAGTCCAAGGCCAGCCTGGGCTACCTAGTGAGTTCAGAACCAGCCTCGGCTACAGAGTGAGACCTTGTCTCAAAATAAAAGAAGGAAAGAAAGAAAGAAAGAAAGAAAGAAAGAAAGAAAGAAAGAGAGAGAGAGAGTGCATCTATGTAAATTTAAAAGTGCATTTAAATTTTTTAATTTAGAAGTACATTTGTGTCAGGTATATTATTTTAAAAACGAGTATATTAGTGCTTTAGAGATAATAGATGAAAATTAAATGCATAACTGGATGTGCATTCTTATACTGTGCTTATGAATAATGCAAAAATTTGCAAATATTTAGCATAAGTATAATATTCTGAACAGAAGTCAGACCTTATGATGATGTAAGGGAATTCTATGAGTGAAAAACAAGGAGAAGAAGGGAATGTGAAGCTGGTGACATGAATTTGAGTGGTAAATTCTCAAGTTTTTGTGGCTTCTCCATTCTGTTCCCTAGGGTAATACCATCTTTTTGTTGTAGAAAACTACAGGAAATATTAAAGCTTGTGCAGTGTATTGCAAATCTAAATAAATAGGGAGAAATCAAAATAATAGAAATACAAGACTTACAAAGTAGTAAAATTAAATCAACAATATGCTTTAAGGAAATGAATGTAATAATATATTGGATGGGTGAATTACTCAACAATAATAGTATAAAATAGACATCTGCCTTCTTCATTCAAACTCTTTCTCAAATATTAAGTTAACCATAAGAAACTATTAATAGGCTTATTATCATTTTCTCCATTTTTCATGTTAGCATTTTGTTTATTTTTTGTTTTTATTTTTCTTCTCATTATTCTCTGTAACCTAAACACTGTAATAAACAGGCTTGACCTACAGACAAACAGGATACATTCAACTTACACTTACCCTAATCTTGGTTTAAAGTCTCAAGAACAGGGTTAATGTAATCTGAAAGCAATGGCTCCTATTATTCCTTCAGTAAAATATGCCAAAAGTGATAAATTTATAATGCCAAGCTCATCACACTGCAGTCTTTGTTTCTCTTAATGTCCATTCTTCCTCTTCCTCTTATGTCTAGCCCAACTTGAATCAAAGAATGTGTTTTGGCTTTTAACTTTAATATTGTGAACTGACTTAGAGTATAGTGCTTAGGATAAAGGACAATTATCCGTATTCTGACCATTCGTGACCTTAAAAAGTACCATCAAAACTGCAGCTGCTCTCCCTAGGCCCTGGTAGATAAGAAGCTCCAAAGTGAGTATATCCATTCACCCAGTTGTTCTCCAAGAAAGCACAAAGTTTAAAAAGGAATCATTCCTCAAAGGAGTAGGCTGCAGCTCAACTCACATCTAAATGCAACAGAGGGGAAAAGATTTCCTGTTGCCCCTGGAATTGTCAAATATCCGACAGAATGTTCTACAAAATTACATGTGGAGTTGAAAATAAAATGATCATGAGAAAACACCCTGTAAAAAAGCGGGCAGGCAAGGAAGTGGTGTACCTCCGAGATAATCATGTTCTCAGAAAACACACCAGTTGCATGAAGGCCATGACAGATTGCTATTGTTATTTATCTTATGTTCAAAGGCTAGTTCACCGACTTCTTGTTGTTACATTATGCCCTGATAATTATTCTCTTCCTTCTCTCCTGTTTATTTTTTTATGGACATGACAGAATAGGCTAGAATTTGTGTTCACTGGTAGGACTGCACGAACTTCACATAGAGAAAATGATGTATTAATTTCAGCAAAAAAGTGATGTAATCATTTGTTACAAGCTGATGAATTCATCAGCTCAGTGCTAAAAACAATTTTAATAGCATAACACCTTTAAACCCCTTTCTTGTATTCACCACTAAAGCTCAATAAATAGATGATTCATAATTTTGGCATGTTGCCACCATCTTAAATTGGGATAGAATTACCTAGTCAAACTTCATCATTTTTCCAGTATTTTTATGACTGAGAACAATTCAGAGTCAGGGACTTCACAGACTATCAAGGAAGTTGCAATGACCCATCAATCTGCACTGGAGATGTATTAATTAGTGGCTTCCAGCCATGATGTGTTACTCTCTTGTGAAGAACTGACAAGTCAGTGGAACACTGTGTGGAGTAATTTAGACTCTCAAAAATCAACAAGTAAAAAAAAAAAGATTGATATGGAAACCAACTCAAATATGTAATAGAAACATGGCAAGTTTTTTACACATTTTAAGAAGTGTCCTAAGACTGAGTGGTAACAGGAGGTCGTTTATTTACAAAAGTGTGTATACCTCAAAATAAACAGATTAGCATAAACTAACTCAAAACTGAGAACTATCCATCTCCATGAAAACACATGAAAAATGAGCATTTGTTTCTGCACAGTAATATCCAAATGGTAGCCCTGACTCAGATGCATCACACTTAATAAGAAAAGACTTTTTTCAGAGAGGTTCCGGTTAAAACTAAAGTTTTTATGATTTTTTTCAGGACTTTCTAAAAATTGCAACAGATTGTGTTACTATTCCTAGTGATAAAGAGAAGAATTGCTAAATTTCAGCTCAGGTGTCCCCATCTCTATGAATTGTGTTGTGATGGATGAGTCAGTGGTAACTGAGCCTGGCTCCTGGTTACCTCTCCTTATTAATCCGCATGCAAGTTAGTCTTGTACATCACTTTGCTTTTGCTATTACCTTTTTTTCTCTGAGCCAAGATGATGTCCTAACTCTTTGAAAACCTACAACACAGAGAGATATTCAGTGAATAGTAGTTGAATGCATTGAATGTTTCACTACTTCTTGATAACTAAATTAATATGAGAAAAATCACAGAAAAATCAGCATTGGGTAAAAAAAATGCCCCAAGTTTAACAGGAACATAGAGGAAAGAAAGGTGTTATTGAAGATTGTATGGGAAAACATCATGAGAAATGTTGAAGTTCTTGTTTAGTAAGTGGTTTGTGTGTGTGTGTGTGTGTGTGTGTGTGTGTGTGTGTGTGTGCGTGTGTGTGTGTGTGTGTGTGTGTGGCGAAGAGCAAAGCACAGGACATATAAACAGTAAAACTTATTTATGAAAGATGCTGAAATATTCATCAATATACCAATGGATACAAAAATGTGGTATATGTACACACTAGAGTACTACTCTGCCTTAAAGACAGGCATATGTGGGTTATGGAGGATAAATAAATACAACTTGTGACAATTATTCTCAGTGAAGTGAGTTAGATTCAGAATGTTAAACATTGCATGGTTTCTGTAATATGAGAAAATATGAGTATAAACAAATAGTAAAGTCATAGGGGTGAGATATTAGAGATCACTGGGGATGAGGGAGAGAGATGGAAAAAATTGAAGTGGGGAGAAGAATATGCAGTTGATATTACATATATGTGTACAAAATTCTCAAACTCAATGTAAGTATTGTATATCACCTACATACACTAATAAAATGAGAGAATTACAAAGTTTAAAAATGAAAAAAGCAGTAATTTGGGACCAAATAAAACGTTCCCTAATTTAGCAAAAAAAGTAATTCTAGAAGTTAAACATAGGGCAACATGACAGTTCTAGGTAAGTTGCATAGTGATAATTATAAAAGGGATTTTTTGCATATTTGGACAAAGATTGAACTTTTCTGAAAAGTTAAAAAGGACAATCATTGTCAAATTTAAAGGACTTATTTGTACTGTGGTGGTAGTAAGGAATGGTAATTGTGGTGGAATACAGTAATTGAACAGAAAATATTAATTCCTTACAAATCTATTCCAATTCTCAAGCAAGCATTTTGAAAGCTCCGCACTTAAGGTGGTACTAGAACCAGTGAGAGCACATTTGTAAACTTATTTAGGGTTGGATATTTCCTGAGCAGGAATTACAGTGTTACAATATAATTTTGAATAGTAACAAGAGTCATTGAATTAAAGTATTTAAAATCATCTGTATACAAAGATGTGAATTCATGTTGATCATAGTAAAAGCTTTTAATACAGGTAGCAAAGACCACAAGATGGCTGTGATATACATATATATAATCCTTGATTTGTCCTTGTAACAATAAGTTTATAAATGTTTATTGATATGTTTTTAAGATAATTGTATGAGACATATTATCACACATTGCAAGCTTGCACTTATCTTTGCTAAAGAAGGTCACATGTTGCCATGTTTTATTGGTTCAAGTTTTACTTGATTAAGACAATCACATCAATACTTAAATATGACAAAATTATTTTCATTATATCTTCCTCATGCTTTTCTGAGTTACTAAGAGCTTCTTAAACATTTGCAAAATACCATACAATCTACCTACCTGTTGGATATCATTTTTTCTCAAATCTGAAGAGCATATTTCGTGTAAATTAATTTAAATTATTTGATTTGGTTCTTTAAAAACATCTGCTTTGAAATGGAACTTTAGAAAGATGAGATTCTCAGTACTGGCATGTAGACGTGGAACGACATGGACCAAAATCGTACATAAGAAGTGAAGCACACTGGGAGACATCAGTCTTGAAAACTAATCAGGCAGATCAAGGAAGTACTCTACCTACTTAATTCATTCTTTCTAAAGAAATTTTTACCAAAAAGTATATTTCTGTCTCATTACCACTCAGCGCACACACACACACACACACACACACACACACACACACACACACTGAATCTTTTGAGGATGAAAATTAGTTAGCAGGTCTGATAACGAATTGATGGAAATACTAAAGGATACCACAGGCATTACAATCTGCCTTACAGTTTGAATAATCTCACTGAGATATGGCATTGCTATTTGGTAATTGCAATTAAATTTGAAATAGAGAAAAAGTGAAGGAGACTAAGGTATGAGGGGGTTTGTTAATAATGCTAAGGAATTTGGTCCACGAAAAACAGGGCCGAGGGAGATAAACAGTCCTAAGGATCTTAACAGGGGTCGCTATGACCACATTTGTGCCTTCAGGGAATAATTTAGGCTGTGTTCTGCAGTGTGTTGGTCTAGAGATGAAAAGGTTGGTGGAAAACTCTTCTCAGAAAGTAATGCTTCTAACTCTAAATTGAGTGATGTTTATAGTGGATAAAATTCAGTTATTTGCAGGCTATGGAGGCAGTGAGATCAACAGGTCCAGCAGACTGATTTGATGGAGGAAATGAGAGAAATTGCATGTGCCACAATTCTAGCAGAGGCAATCGGGCGATTCTTCACTATCAGTACGCAGTGTGTGACGATGCCAAAACAAAGGCATGGAGAGGTCGTGCTGGGTGCAAAATTATTTTAGTTTAGGAAAAACTGATGTTCAGGTCTCTGTACCACTGCCAAGCAGAAATAACTAGAATTCTTAGTATGAAAAATGAAGTTCATCTTCCTTTTCAGTTCTTCACAATTATATTAACATTGTAAATAAGGGTACTTTTTAAAATTAAGATTCTTAGAAAAAAAGTCTTCTTGTTGCTTCATGTTCTGCCACATGGGCGCATTGATTCTGAATCTAATAATCTAAGTATTCGTGCTGTGGTACCGATCTCTCATTGACAGTTTTCAAGTTCAAGGATTTCTGTATCTTTAGCATTTAATTTTTGTTTGTCTTTGAATTTTTTCTTTTGCTCTTTATAACTATTCTGGTTGTCCCAATATTCAAATAAATGAAAACTTTTTCCCAAAGAGCAACACAACTTTGCTTCTCTGTGTCTTGTCTGTCAGAACGCTGTTTAACGTGCTCTAGTCATACATGCTCTTGACTTTAGCAGGTCACCTTCTCTGCAACTGACCTGACTTTATTCTCACGAGGTTCGGCAGTTTCCTGCTCATTGAAATAGCCAAGTGCCAATGACCAATTATTAGGACTCCACTTCTCCACTGCCGCTAAAGCTTTGGCAGAGTTGAGTTTTAAATTTTTATTTTCATTTGTTCCTTTACTCTTTTTAGCCATGCTCCTGGCCTTAGGGTTTTCAAATTCCTCTTTTTATCTCACTTTTTTCCTCACTGTGGTTTGAATTTACATTTAGCCAATATTTAATATAGCTATTTATTGATAACTTATATGTCTTTATCTCTGAAATATACATTTCTTTTACTTTCCATACTGATGAATTGTTGCTGCTTTTTACATAACTTGAATACCAATGACTTCCCTGTCACATGTTTTAAAAATAGTCTACTTTCAGTTATAGATTACTGTTCATTCTGTTTGTGCTACTTTTAATTTAAAATATTTGTGCAATATACATTACAACTAGGATTAGTATATATGCTAAACTTTTATATATAGTGATATCTAAATAAGAATTAAATTGACTTAATAGGATTTCCATTTTCTATCGTGCCTTGAATAATAAATGTTAAAAATAAATTTTCTAATAAAAATTAATACAATGAAAAAGTACATGGTATTAAATACAGTGTCAATAACTATGTTTCAAGTGCCTTTCAGAAGTTACTGCAGATAGCCTTTAAAATTAAATTTATTGCCAGAATTCATTTCTGTAAGGTTAGCACTATATAAAGTAGTTATAAAAATGTACCATAATCTCAGTGTGCACATTTCCATTCAATTAGATATTATCATTGTCATCAGCTTAACTAAAATACTATAAAATACTAATACCATAAAGTACTAATACAAGCATCAAATCTTTAGTCTTCTGTGGGGAGAAGCTCACTTTGTTAAAGGAATTAAAGTGTTTTAATGAAATAATACTCAATGCTAGATATATTTACATTGATCACTATTATATAGAAAACTATTTTCTTTGAACATAACAATGTATTTTTGAAAACAAAATGCTTGACCTTTCTGGGCATGAGATTCATCTGATTAATATTTGGTACTCCGTAAATCTATCCTCAAAGATATTGAAGATAAATTGATAGGAATATATTGTTCAGAAATAGCATCCCTTTCCTACTGGAAAATAGTATTTGCATCTGGTGAAAAATAACTATTTGAAAAATATGAAAGAATAAAAATTCATTTCTGACTTAGCACAAAAGAAGCACCTTCCCTTAGCACATGTTGGAGTATGTTGACAGGTCATCGAAGGGACTAATTTTGTAGGTTATATCAGTCCTTAATAGAAATGAAGAGGTTGGGAGAACAATGCAAGTAATACATACTCAACTAGAAACTCATCAGAACTTTCATTACAATGGAGTTGAACTGAAGTATTCAAAGTAAAGCTTTCTCCGTCATTTATACTATCAAGGTATTATTGACTCTATTATTTTAGTTTATCGTTTTATCCTGAGTAGTTCTTCAGTAGCCCATTTGTTTTCTTTTCACACAATAATGAAGTATCTTCATCTCAAAAAAGAAGGTCTCAGCCATTCACCAGGGCAGCTGCATCTCTAATAACCTATACACAACTTGTGGCTCCACCTTCCTGACAAAATGGCACAGAGAAGGCAGGAGAGCTGTCACAGTGAATGTTGGTTATCAGTTTGATGGACTTGGAAACACAGGCATGTAGTAAAACATATTTATGTGTGGGTCATGGGTGGGTTCCAAAACTGCATGTCCCAGATTCCTGTCCTTTGGTTTCTCCTCCCTGAATTCTGCTTTCTGGCCACTACGCTTTGGGCTGCTCTTCTCCACCATGTTCATCCATTACGTGCTTCTGTGTTGGAGCCAATTCCGTATACTGAAACATCTACAAAAATAAGCATTTTCCTTTTAAAATATATTTTCCTTTAAATTGTATTGTGTCCCATTGATGACAAGCCGATTAGTACAGAATCTAACTATTAGATGCTCCCTGCCTCATGGGAAAAAGATGCTTGGCCCTTTGTTCAAAGTTGCTCAAATTTTCTTAATGCAGAAATTACTTATGCATACACGAGGTCAAAGCTGTTGAAAAGTACAACTTCTTACGTGCCTGGCTTGAAAAATAAATAAATTTACATATAGCACCATGTCTGCCAAAACTCATTTAAAAAGAACATCATGGTAATATTCAAATTTACAGTGGAATTAATTTTAAATTATAACAATAATTTGGACAAAATGAGGCTATTTACTTGGCTCAGCATCATTATAAGTTCAACTCAAGGAGTTATCAATGGCTATGAGTCTTATGTGGGGTACTTCCATGAAATTCTAGCAAATGTAGTGCATGTTGGGAGAACTCAAGAAAGAATGTTATGAAACTTAAGAGATTCCTTGATATTATTGTGGTCTATAATTAAGGTCAATGTAAAACTATAAAAACCTGATGCCGGAAGAAATATTAGGTGTCCAAACTATTCAGAATTGAAGTTCTTGATCATCCCACTAAGTGATGAGGAATCACCAGGTGTAGTCTCCGATGAAGCCAAGGAAATACAGAATGAGTAGTAAAAGGTGAATACCAGCTATGACTCCACGAGCTCCATATGGCAATTAAGACTAGCTCTAATGGACACTTCTCCCTTTTTTATGTATTTGTGTGTGCACATACACATATTAATCTAATAGCTTCGTCTTCCTTTCTCTTACCCCTTTGTCAGACGTAGATGTACTGATTTTATGTCGCTATATTAGTATTGTTATTTACACATAATAATTTAGGTACAATTTCCACAGAAAGTAAACACCACTGAAGACTCTTTTGTGGAATGGAATTGGTGCATTTTTTTCCTGGTATGCAGAGCACTTTTATTATGTTATATGAATTTTTATTTTACCATTGTTTTTATTTGAAGAGTTAGTGTAGCTTAAACAGTTGTGTGTTCATTGTCAAGTTGACAGTGGACTAATTTGAGGTGGCTAAATTTGTTTTCAAGTGGGCTGAGGCATTCCCAGGTAGCTTGTGAAATAATTTTTTTCCAGGTGTACTTGTAAGGTATTTCCAAAAAAAAAAAAAAGATTCTATTTGAATCAGTAAAAAGAGTAAAAAATACCTACTGTTATATATATGGAAGGAAATAACCAAACTATTGAGCACTCAGATGTAACAGACATTTGAGGTACAGTATCAGCCTTCTCCTGCCCTTAGATACTGGAGCACCTGGCTCTCAGGCCTTTGGATTCATGACCCACCTGAAAAGCCTTCTTCCTTCTCCAACATTCTCACAACCTTGGCCTTAGGCACCATTGTGACACTCTCTTTCCTAACGCTCCACTTCCAGATAGAATGCGGTGGGATTTCATGCTCCCAATTCCACAGTACATCACAAAATGTGTCCCTCATTATTCATCTCTATTTGTGCCTGCATATCTTATTCGTTCTTTCACATAACCCTTACCAATAGGAAACAAATACTCTGATTCTGGTAGAGTCATCCTTCTTTTTTAACTCTTTCTCTCTGCAACTTTCAAAGTGCAATCATTATGTCAAATAAAATCTTTAGATTGTGAGTAGCATTTTTGCAGTTTCCCCCAAAATACTACTCTTGAGTGCAATATTGCACAGTGTAATTATGTAAAATAAATGTAAAATATGTATATAAATACTTGCATATATCACATTAAGGTAGAATTATATAATATGTACATCTTTAAACATAAAAATATTTATCTTCCAGCTCCAATACTGTAAAATACATGACGTGTATGTGTACCCACTTAAAAAGTAATAAATTATAGATTGTAAGTCGGTATAAGTATGTATTATTAATAGTGTTGCTGTGTCCATTAATTAGTTGGATCTCATTGGTGATTATGATGAGAATGATAATGACGGAAAGGAAATAGAAAATATGAATACTGCATAGTGATGAACCTCATTTTGTCTTATGCAATGATCTTCATTTACATTTCTCTTTTATGCAACTTGTTGCCTAAGTAATATAATACATGAATGAAAATCAAAAACATAAAGAATTACTCTTAGCATATCCCAAAGTATCATTATATTCTTATGGTGTCAGTTATTTTTCAGTCTTTTCCAAGTGATGGCAAATTTTGAAAATAATTGTTATGTGTGTAATCGTAGTGGTGAATTTATATATCTCACATTTTGCTCAATAGTTTCTTATGTATTTAGTATTTATTTATTTTATTTATTTATTTGTTTTTGATAAAGAGCCTCCGTTTGTAGTTCAGGCCAGTTCTGAAATAAGTATGTAGCCCAATGCTTGCTTTGAACTCAGTACAGTCTGCCTATCTCAGCCTCCCAAGTGCAGGGATTACAGGCATGTGCCACCATGTTCAGTTTATGTAGGGCTGGGAATCCAACTCAGGTAGTTAGCGTCTGCATAGCACTTGCTAGTAAAGTGTTTTAATCACTTTAATCCCTCCAGTCCACATTTAATATTTTAATTCACTCCATATTATCTAAACCCTTTTTAAATTAAATGAACTGTAATTGAGAAAAGGTTACTAAATTAGGATGTTTGTCTTCAGAATCTCCCAGTGTATGGGGCTGGAGGAGTGCCACAGCTGTTAAAGCACTTGCCTGGTAAGCACAAGCCCCTGACTTAGATCATTCCTGTAATCCCAGTCCTCCAAAGGCAGAGGCAGGAGGATTGCCAAGAGGACAAGGCTAGTAAGGAATGCATAGTGAATTCAGGACAAGCATGGCCTACAGAGTATGACCTGATTTAAAAAAAAAATTCTCCCAGTGTATTAAGGCAACTGACTTGTAAGCTACATGCAAATTTTTTCAACAAGGGCTATATTATAATAAACACATTGCAACAGCAGTAAAAATACAGAAAACAATAACCTCTTCCACATCATTTATAATTAAGTAATTTTAAACAACTCTGTTTATGTTACCAAACAATTTACAAACAAGCAATGAATTTATTTTATATCATGATCCAATAACCAATATGTTTAAACAAATAAATTAGGCATGTTAAAGACTGATTTTACTATTGAATAAATGAGTTGTTTTAAATAAAATGTGGACTTTTAATAAGCTGAATGCCTATGTCTCCCAAAATTTCATTTGCTGAACTCCTAATATTCAATAGGAGGATTAATAGACCTAATTCTGATCAAGATGGTGGAAATATTGTCCTCACAGGGTAGGAAGAGTTGGCGTTCATTATCATTCGTTCTTTCTGAGGCCAGAAAGAACGTATCTTCTCCCAGGAGAGGATACAGCAAGACGGCTGCCTTCTAATCAGAAAGTTGGCCTTGGCCAGGAATCAGGCCAGGTAGCGCCTTAATCTTAGCCTCCTCTACCCTAAATACTTTGAGAAATAAACGTTTACTTTAAAATTACCATTTTAGTTTCTATTTTATTTTATTTTTTGAGGTAAGAGACTGAACCCAGAACCTTTGCCCTGAGCCAATCCATTCTTAATTTTTTTTTATGTACATATATGGAGATAGAGTCTTGCTAGCTCACTATGTTGCCTTGACTGGGCTTGACATTGTAGTTTTCCTGCCTCAGCCTCCTAGAGTGCTAGGATTGCAGGGATATGCCACCACACTTGGCTTGTCGTATAGCAACTCTGTCTAACTTAGAGGGTGATTGCTAGTAGATTGATTTTGGAGGAACTGCTTGTATTATGGGTATGCGTATTCACAGTATGCAATAGACTGTTCAGTACTATTAAGTCTTACCTTGGATTTGTATACCAGTTATAAACTGAAATAAACTAGAGTGCTAGGAAGGATGTCCTGATTTTGCAACTAACCAGATTGGAGTAACAAGAATTAAAATTTTTCAGTTCTGCACCATGGGCCATGCGCTCCCCTTTATTCATTGCAAAAGAAAGCCCCTATTGTTGTGCACCTAGACTCCAAGTTAGAAGACTGAGGAGGGCAGGCACCTCCCGCGTCTGCCTGTCATTGGAGCGGACAGGCATAACTGGGCGGGCTCCCAAACATCCTCAACCCTGATGCAGGGTTCCTGTCAAGCCAGGGAACAGGAACAAGATACACTGACAGATAACGCCAACTGCAAGGTGGGATGAATCCCCCACAGGCCACAGGCTGTCTGTCACCGTTCTTGGGTGGAAAGCAAAGAGACGAGACCAACAGGCATGGCAAATCTCATCCACTTTCTGTGTTTACGAAGACAGGGCCACCTGGACCACCTGTGCACACACACACTGAATGCATCTTAGCCAACGTAGGGTCCCACCCTGATTCTCACCCTGAGATCAATACAATGTTTCTCTAGATGGCAATAGTTATATCAAAATTTCATTTACTATATTGAAAATATGTTTAATAAGAAATAGGTTTTCCTTTTCAAGTCTACCTTAAAGTTGGTTTATATTTTCAATTTTGTATAAACACTTAGAGCTACAGGGTAGGCAATGTTTGTTTAGGTAATAAAAATATGACATTTTGTTTGGATTTCCTAAGCTTAATTTCAACAATGGGTTATAAAAATGGCTTCAAGGAGAAGTTGTTAAATACAGATAGGAGATTATAATTTATTCTTTTGAAATCTTACTGAATTAAAAATCTATCATTTTTTCTCTACTTTAGTATAAAGTGACTTTTCTTTTTTGTGGTAAAAATGAAGGGCTTTGAATTAACAATGCAGCAGATTTCATTATTCTTATACAGAAACAATAATCTTGTCACTAAATTATTGCCTGAATCTGCTTTTATTGTTGCCTATTGAATAAAATGTCTAAGTCCTCAAATTTTTCAGATCAAAGACTCCTTTCCTTTGAAAAGAAATCTACAACATACTTAAAAGAGGGTATCAGAAGTGAGATATTGAAATAGCTGTGATTTGGTTATATTTTATTTATATCTCTTCTGAAAGCTGATTTGCTTTATTATGGGGCAGTGCTCTCTGCACACAGCATTTGATCAAGTTCTCTTCAAGTGTGGAATCATAGGTGGCCTAAACACAGAGATTAAAATGATTTCATTTTCCTTTACATTTTCCTGCCTTTTTCATGGAAAAATATCTACATACATGAATTCCCCAACACTCAAAAATAATAGGTGGCACAAAAGTTGAAATAATAGAAGTAATAAAAATGACAAAATTTTGAAATAATAAGAAAGTGTTAGGTTGTCATCGGTTCCTATTTCCTGATGTTGAACATGTAGAAAATAAAGAAAATGAAACATACTCGCCACCGGTTTCAATAAACGTGCTGCACAACACTTTCACCTTTTGATCGACAGTGTGTTCATCACTGAATGTACTCTAGGCTCAATGTATACTGGGTATCACTTACCTTATTAGGTGAAAGTCTCAGTACATATGCAGAACATCACCTAGTCTAAATGACTAATCTGACAGTACTCGGATTGAATCCAGATGGTTGTCATGGGCTACGTCCGCAGTCCTTTCATTAATTTTACATTTTGAGAGGGTTTTTTGGTAAGCCAGTTCATTGTTCAGGCTGGGCTTAAATGTGGTAGTCTTCCAGCATCTCAGAATGCAAGGCTAAAGGCGTGTGCTGCCACAGGCAGCTAAATTTTCTCTCTCACTGCATATCTTTTTTCATTTTTTGTGTTGATATGAATATTTTGATGGAAGAGTGTATCTTATATTTAACTATATTAGCTTTCAAATTTTGCTTTATACTTCAGAGAAATCTTTTTCTAAGCTTTGTTTTAATTTCATTTGCAAGTTTTTTTTTCCCCAGAAATTTAGTATATTTAGCTTTTACTTAGGCTGGTGATACATCTTAAACTAATTACTATTTATAATACATGAGATAGAAGTTTGGGTGCTTTTTGTTTCATAGTTTCCAGTTTAATATACAGAACCATCCATCAACAAATTTTCAGTGCCCCACTGAATTTCTCTGAAACGTTGTATTGTATTTTTCTTTTGTGAAAGGACCATATACATACCGGTGTATTGGTGTGCTTTTGCATATGTATGTATGTATGTATGTATGTATGTATGTATGCATGTATGTTTTCGTTATTTATATATTTAGATAAGGTCTCCTTCTGTAGGTGAGGATGGTCCTAAACTCATTATGTGGCCCAGGCTGGCTTGGAGCATATAGCAATCCTCCTGCTGCAACTTCTGAGTGCTAAGATAACAGGCGTGTGTTACTCTGGCTCACTAATTTTTATGTTGTGCTGTGAAAATTAATCCAGGGCTTAGCACTTGGTAGGCAAGCACTCCAACTGCTGACATACACCCCTAGGTCCAATTTGTTTATTTCATTGAAAATCACTTTTTTTTTTTTTTGGTGCTGACTTTTGAACGCAGTGCCTCAGGCATGGAAAATAGTGTCTTTACTACTGATCTATGTCCACAACCTTATAAGTTTTGATTACCACAATTTACTGTATCCTATGTGTTCAGCTTTGTTTGCTTTTAATCCTATTTCAGATCTTTATATTTCTATGGAAATTATAGAATTGTGTTGTGTATTTCTGTAAAAACAAAGTCCTAAATTATGATTTGTATTACATTGGATCTATAGATCTCCTTGGTAAAATTTGAGCTGTTAATTAACACTGGTTATATTATAGTACATATACCATATTTTCATATTTTTAAAAATGTACTTTTCTGAAAATATTTTACTGTTATTTTTGTGCACTTGAAGCTAGTTTTAATGTATATATTTTACACTTCTATTTTAAAGATATTTCTAATTTTTAAACATATTTTTAAAGATTTCCTTTTTTCAAGTTTTTAATGCTAGGATAGAAATAAGGTGACTGAACTTCTGCACTGCCAATGTTGTTTTCTAACTCCTGAATATTTTGTATAATCCTTGAGTTTCTTTTACTAAAGAATTGTGTTATTCATGAATGGGAAAAGTCTTACAACTTATTTCCTAACATAATTACATGTTTCTTGCTTTATTGTACTTGTTCTGCCCTCGGGAACACAAGAGATGACAGAACACACCTTGGGTTTGTTCCTGAGCTTAAAGGAAGTGTCTACTGTCGTCTGTAGGTTTTTGTGGATGGCAGTTTTCACAGATGGAGATTTTTGTCTATAATATTAGTTGAGTGAATTGGTATCCCCGTTGTAATGTACCTATGTATTTCATTAAGCTTTTCTAGAATTAATTGAACTGTGTACTTATGTCTTTTTTTTTCTTGTTATTATGGCAAATTAGGCTGGGTAATTTTCAAATGTTAAGCAAATATGACAAAATGATTCACTACTACTTTTGTAACAGTTTGTGCCTTCAAGGGATGTTGGATTGTATTGTCCATATCTTGAGAGCTCTTGTCACGTGCGGATCGGAGTTACACCAGAACCTTAATAGAAGGTGGCGGTTGTTCATTCCCCAGGGAAAAGGCTGCCATGTAGGACTCCTGTTGCTTCACCGATTCATATGTGACAGAATGCACTAGGGAAAATACAGAGCTTTCATTTTGGAAATAATTTGATAGTGAGTTAAATTGATTGAACACATATACAGCTGTGCCGATTTTCTATTTTACCAGTGTCATGTTTGACAAGTGGTGTTTTTCAAACAATTTGCCCATTCCATCATACATGTCACATCATTGTCAAAAAAGCTCTCATAATATTTCATTATTCTTCTTTTATTGCTGTGGATCTGGAGGGAAACCACCTCTTTTATTTCTGATTTTACTAATTCATAGTTTCTCTTTCTTCTTGGCTATGATTTTTTCTAAAGTGTAGTAGCAATTTCAGAGCACCCATGTTTGACACGTATTGGGCTGCACTTATTTAATTTTATTTTGAACATTTTTAATTAAATGTGGTTTTCCTGACACATGAAAATACACTGTGCCAACTAGTGGAGTGTGCTGCAAGTTTGACACAGGTATACACTAAATCATGTTTACATCAGATTAAATTTATCCATATCCTCAATGTTGTCCTGTAGTCAGGATAAAAATATTCAAATCATTTTTCCAGGCTTTTGAAAATACACATTATTTCCAGTCTCCCTATTGTGAAAATAGGCACAAATCTATATTAGTCATCTTTTTAAAAAAATTCTATCTAAGTGCACTTTATAGCCCCCAGGATCAGCCCCTTCTTGCCCCTGCTCTGTCCACTCCAGCTCCTGTTCACCACATGTTCAGTCCCAACTTCTGTGAGACCCAAACAGCCTTTTCAGATTTCACATGTGAATAAGATGGTGTAGTGTTTGCATTGAATCAATTTCTAATTTAATTCTGATGTGAGTCGAAAATATAAAATGTGTACTTTTGACTTTTGGACACGAAGTGCCACCAAGGCACGTGGTGTCTTCATAAGCTGTCTGGATAGGCAATAATTACAGAGGCACTGAATGCAATATTTCTAATTGCTTATTTTGAATTACTGAGATAATTGTTTATTTAGTCCAGTGAGGCTTGTAGATTTTTTTTTTTTTAATTTCCTTACTTCGATCAGCTTGTAGTCTGTAGTTACATAAGCTAGACAGTATGTGCAGTTATGGGTAGTGGTATGATACAATTATTGTATTTTCCTGGAGAATAATTATATCATTTTGACAATTCCATCTTCAACTCTCAGATTATTTTGCTAACAATCATATGGTCACACTGGCTTTCTGATTATGCTGTTTGCAAAGTCTTTCTCCATGTTGTGATCCTAAGCATATGTGCCTTCATATTCCAACATGGAAAACATGATTCAGTTGAGCTTTAAAATCATTCTAAAAAATATCCGTTTAAATTATATAAGTTACATTTTTAAAATTTAGTTCATTGCCGGCATGATGGAATTCATGTCTGCAAATCTACAATTTCTCTTCTGTGTATCCTGTCTCTTTTGGTATTGTTCTTCCATGATTCTTTTACATGATTATTTCCCCCCATTTTATTGATATGTAAATGTGCAAAATTTAAGGTTTACAATGAAGTTGAGCATTTTGTACTCATGTGTATCTTGTCAAGGTGACAGGCACTTCCCACTCTCCTTTTGTCCCTCCCCCTAGCTACCCCTCCCAGCCTCCCCGCCCCTCCCCCCATGGTCTTCCATGGTTCTTTATCTCACATTTCCTGCCTTATTTAGAGGAAAGGGTTGAGGTCTTTTTGTTTATTTCAATAGTATTTTTGTTACCTTTACTGTCATACCTGTTTTCTTTACTTTCCTCGTGAATAGCAGTCTGCATCCTTACCTTATCACTGTCTACTGAAAACCAATATGTGCCATCTCACGTGAATTGTATGAGCTTAAAATTGAATAGTTTTATGCTGCTCCTCTGGCTTTGTTTCCTCATATAGATGCTGAAGCCTTGTAGTATATTCTGCAGCTCAAAATATTTAGTGACTTATTTCCTTTAAATCAGGGTGTTTAAAGTGTTGTCTTTGAATCTGAAAATATTTCTCTCAAGATTTCATTGTACTAAGTGTACTTTTGACTAAAATTTATATATTCATATTTTTGTTGAGTGTATGTAATATGTAAATTTCTCTGGCTATTTCTAATGTCTCTTTATCTCTGTGCTACAGCAGCTATTATGATATATCTGAATATTGGTATTTTTGTATTTCTTGATTCTTTTTATCTTTGTGGTATTCCAATATAGTTTTAAAAAAAGTTGGAGATTTATTGGCGCCATTTTAACCAAAGCTTTGTTCTTCATTCTTCTCTTTTCCTAGGCTTGATGTAGTATTACATACGTGGCATATATTTGGCATACATCGCAGCCATGCTTTTTCAAATTTTGTTCTTTGTATTGACTGATATCTATGCTCTACCTTTACATTTTACAATGTATTATATACATTTGGTGTAAATAGAACATTAAATGTATTCAGTACATAAACATAATATGCTTGGCCCACATTAATGCTATTCAACGTGGATATTAAGCAAGGATAAATAAATGTATTCAAGAAGACTATAAATGCTTATTCCAGTTTAAACCATGTCAACATGCCTATTCTCCTCCAAATAATATTAGTGCAAGACAATTAACATCTCCGTGATCGTACATACACCGTTATAGGGGAATTCTCTTCCAAATGGCTATCGTCCAGTATTTTTGTCCCTTGTTCTAGCATCCTCCGTGAAACCAGCAACCCGCCAGACAGGTATCCCTCTGTTCGCTCCGGGCCCATACAACTTGGAGGTGTCTATAGTGAACCTATATCTGACACCTGGTTCTTACTTCAGGACCATATATTGAAGATCAGCAACTCATTCCCCTTAAATAAGACATCTCGAAGGACTGATGACACTTTCTCACTTAACCCAGTGTCCTTGTATTTAAAATCTGCTGTCAAACTGTGCTAAGATTACCTATGGTAAATTTAGGCTTAGACTTGTCTTTTGATTTTGTTCTGATATTTAATTTGTCATTTTAGATTCACAATTTTGTCTATGCACTATAAAAATTTTAGTTTAAGAAGTCAAATGCCTTTAACATTGACTTTTAAAGATGATTTTTGCTAATTCCAGCATCCAAGACAACTTGACTTTCCTATTTTCAATTTTTGTAAATTTTGTTTTCTAGTTACATCTCTGTTGTATCTCAAATTGAAATATTTTTTATTATTGCATACTTACCAGATTGTGGATACTCCTGTGAGTGTCTCTTTATTTTTCAAACAATCTAGTATTTCCAAATTTTCCCGAAGCCATGACATAGATACAATATAAATATTATTTTTATCCAAATAAATTTCTTCATTATGTGATCAACTAATCACCACTTGTTCCTGAGTCTCTAACTCTATCTTCAAATATTTTATTCATATTTGGTCTAGTGCTCATAATTACTATTTTTGAGATTACTATGCTTATGAAAGATATCTTGTCATAAATATAACCAGAACCTAATAATTTGCTGATTCAAGTTCCAATAAATTCTCATTAATCTAGGGCTTCCATAAATGTTTTTGAAAGATCATTATGTATGCATATAATTTTAAAATCAAATAGATTGCTTCAGAAAGTCAGGTGTCAGGTTGGGTAAGAGCTAATATTATATAATCATATTTCATACTGTTCTGTACAGTATATATTATTAAATTTATAAATAGCCTTTAAAGATAAGACAATCAGTGCAGATCAATGCACTTGTTATCAGTGCAGAAAAAATAAAAGCTTGTCCAAATAACTTCAATAAATGTTTGCTCCTACCTATTAATTGTTTGATAGTAATCAGGATTATAAATATGTTAGTGCTTTAGAAGATACTTTAAAGGTTTAAAGGCAAATCTATCCTGTGACTTGTCATTTGATTTTGTTTTTAGATTTACAGACCTTTATTTGAGCTCAAAAACTTCACAATTAGCTGCAGGTCTTATTCCACAAAATTAATAAGCCTTAATATTCATTGACAACAAGTGTTCTTGAGAAACAAAGACTGTGTAGACATCTATGCAAAGACTTGTGGGATGGCTACAAGTATAAATAAATATAAATGTACTGTACTTTCTACAGGAGCACCTGATGAAAGTAGGTAAAATATTAAGCTCCTTAGCTTTAGGGATAACATCTCATTTTGTATACATGTGCAACAGATGGAATGCATGCCAGAAATGTAAGAAAAAAGAATCCAAAATAATAAAGATCAGAAAAAAGAGGTCAAAGGTAAAATTCCTATCCATATTGACTTGTGACTATAAAAAATCCTATATAATCTGCTTATGTCTATAACTAGCAAGCTTGTTTTTCAGTCTTAGACCATAAAATGAAAATAGATATTAACTATTGTCTCAAAATATCAAGTAGAGAAACAATGAATATTGTGAGAAACTTCAGACTTGAGTATTGAAATTATCACTGAGGAAATGCAAAGGGAACTTAATAAATCGAAATGTATATCATGTTCATGAACTAGCAGTCTGCATAAATATTCATTAAGTGCCTATTCTGTTTATTTCCATTGCAAATAAAAATCAGGCAGCACTGTAAATAATTGATGCAAGCTGTGCTAAAATTTATATGGATATCAAAGGGTCTTGGAATAGACAAAACAAGTTTGAGAAAGTCAAAGGTGAAGGATTATATTATGTGATTTTTAGTCTTAATATAAATGTATCAATACTATGCTGTAATGATGACTGGATCTGCAATTGGTGGAAGAGGGAGTCCAGACTCATGTATGTACAGCCAGCTTTTAGGAGGAGAGTTCTAGTAAGTCAAACCTGGACAATTAAATTATTGATATGTGAAATCAATGTTTGAAAATTACATATTAATAATTAATTTTTTTCAGTTCTTTTATCAACCTAAGCCCAAAAGATTACTCAAGGCTGTTTCTGTCCACTAAATATTTGTGTTCCTGCCCAGTATTCTGATATTTAGGATAGTACATATGAAATGAAATTGGGGCATGTAGAAAGAACCTTCATTGCAAAAACAGGGATTCTCTCTCTGCATATATATATATATATATATATATATATATATATATATATATATATATATGTGTGTGTGTGTGTGTGTGTGTGTGTGTGTGTGTGTGTGTGTATGATATATTAAATATGTCTATGTGTATACGTATATAATATATATACCTTCCTTTTATAGAGAACACAATAAGAAGCTAGCCACCTAGAAATTTGAATATGAGACCTTTGGTAGACACCAGATTTGTAGTTACCTTGATCCCAAATGCCTCAAATTCCAAAACTATGAAAAATAACAGAAATAAGTACCTGTTGTTTAATACACTAACTGTACCGTGCTGTGTTGTAGAAACCTTATTTAAGACAGAGGATTACAATGCAAAAACAAAATCTACAAAAATGAACCTTCAAGGAAAAAAAGAGGAAGTTGTTTTTTTATTCATTGTCATAGTCCAAAATTTATTTACTTATTTATTTATTGGAGAGAAAACAGAAAAAAAACCACCGATCATAAAAATTGGTAAACTGGTCTCTAATCCAACTTAAAATTTTTTGACCATCAAAAGAAAACATTAGAAAAAGATATGGATAAGCCAAAGGGTAGAAAAAGTATTTGTAGTACATATTTAAAAATCATTTTATGCATAGTACATAAATAATTCCTATACTCATCAAAAGAAATTGCTGTAAGACACTAAATACATTATATTAGCTAGGGTTCTTACAAATTAGAAATGATAGAATATGCATAGATTTGTAAGATGATTTATTAGGTCAGCTTATAGAATCACAGGGGGAGAAACTCGAAGTAGAAATCCTCACTTAACAGAGCTGGAGTATCCAGTAGTGTTCAGACAAAAATGGAAGTTGCACAACTCGGTGGTAAAGAGTGAAACACAAGCCCAGCGGAAGGCCTGGAGGCTCACCGCAGGGCAGCAGGTGAGAGACTGTGTGGGAATCAGGCCCGGATGTGGATGTGATGTTGCCGACTGGCGGTCTTGCAGAGGATGCGGCATGTCCTTCTTCTTTCCTTGTGTGTTCTGTTAGTGCCAGTATCCACTGGACCCACACGTGAATGGGATGAGTCTTTTTTGTCTCAGTCGGTTGCACTACATGTCAGTCATCCACAGACACATCCCAAACTCTGTCCTACTGGTCTGCTGGGCATTTATTGATCTATTCAAATTGACAAAAATGTGACTAGGAGACACAGATAGCTTTCATATAAAAGGTAAATAATACTGTTGTATCCTGGAGTGAATGCACATTTGTGGACAATCATTATTTCATTTCGAATACAGATAAATTTTGGCTCATAATTTCCTATTTTATTCTTTCCTGCCATCCATCCCTTTGGTATTTCAGTATGGGTTTTATCCCATAAAGTTAAAACTCTATTTCCAGTTTGGAATAAGCAGATGAAGGTAATTTCTATTCATCAGTGGAACTGCTCAATTAAGATTATGAAAAGATTTGAGTGTGTCCGTGCATGTTGGTGTATGCATTTATGGGTGAGTCTCTGCATGTGTGTATTATTACATGTGTGTGTGTACGTCTCTGCATGTATGTTTATGTGTAGGCAAGTAGTAGTTCTGTCGCTTTTTTCATCATTTAAGCTTCTGTCAAGCAATATAGAAAGATGTAGAAATACAGAAAAACACTCCTTTTCTTTTTTCTTCATTCTGACTTTTCCTGACAAGACAGCAATATGACTATTAGAATAAATCAAATAATTTTTAAATAAATGAGAGATATTATGACCATTGATGTAGAAAAATCAATAAGTTTCTCAATGCTTTTGTTACTTTTTTAAAAAAACTAAGCAAGGGATTATAACAGATAATCAAAGTGGCATTGAAAAGTATTATTGTATGTGCTATGAATTTTCATTGGCATAATTTGGAATGAGTTCATACAATTCCTCACAATGACAATACTTCAGGGAGTTTTGCACATTATTAATATTCATATTAGAAAACAATAATTTTCTTTTAATCTTGATTAACTGAGATCTCATCATGAGATAGAGAGGGAGTTAACTTATTTTGAAGGAATCCAAATAGAGATTTTAAGGGTCGACTACAATTTTCGGGATTCATGCTTTTTCTCTTTCTGAATTAGGAAATAGATCAAGGCCACAAGGTTTTGTACAGGAAAATCTCAAAAAGTCAAGCTCTGTTGCGGTCAGCAAAACAAACATTTGCTAAGTTCCTCTACCTGCCTTTCTCCCTTTCTGGTTTTTTTTTTTTTTCCTTTATGCTTTCGTTTGCTGTTGATTTATCTCCACACCAACAGGAGTTCTTTATCATACGTTTGCATGGGCCGAACTGATACCTATTCGTGTGCACAGTGGTTGGCAGACTTCCGAGCCCCCGGGGTTGTTGGCAGTCACAGCCTCTATGGAACATTCCACAGGTGCAGTTTGCTTTGTAGGAAGAACAAGAGGGTTGACACACTTCTTCCCAAGGGAGTCGATAATAAGATGGGAGGTACCTAAGATGGATTCTTCCACAAGGCTGACACACAATCCTCTTATGCCCTCTTGCCATACATTGTGCCTCAGGACTTTGGCATCTTAATTTTTTTTGAAATTTTATATCAATAATAGTGTTGCTTAGAATATTAGTAAGACAAATTTGACAAAGAATATTGAAAGAAGAGATATATGTTCATTTGAAATTACTACAAATACAGGAAAAATATAACTGTTTTCAGAATTCTACAAAATAGCAAGCCTATTATGAAAGTATAATATGAAAAATTGGATTAGCATCAGATTTCCACATGACACGATCACTAAATCATTTGCAAAGTTTACAAGTGTAGATTAGTTTTCTATCAATGGTATGAGAAACAAATACAGTAAGTCATAATCACACATGGAGGGAAAATTTTAACTAGGCCACAAGAGACCTGATAAGGCTGGATCTGACATAACTTATGTCATGTCTGACAAAGGGATACTGAGACAGCAATTTATGTACACAGAACTAGGAAAATAAATAATTGCAACAATTGCTGGCAAACCTACTTTTAAAAATTAATTCTGGCTAGAGGAATGGCACAGTGGTTAAAGTACTTGCTTTGCAAGTGCAAGGCCCTGAGTTCAGTTCCCCAGCACCACACAAAGATAGGTGTGGTGGCACATGCCTGTAATTCCTGCACTAATGAGGCTGAGGTAGACAGATACGTTCTGAGTCCAAGGCCAGCCTGAGGTACATCAGTGAATTCAGGACCAGCCTGAGCTACCAAGCAAGAACTTAAGTCAAAAAAAGAAAGGAAAAAAATACTGCCTATTCATTTCTTTTGCCCATTTTCCAATATAGTCTTTGATATTGAAGGGCTTTCTTTTCTTCAGTTTCCTGTATATTCTGCTGATTAACCTCCCATCTGAGGTATTTGTGGTGAATATTTTTTCCCAGTCTGTCAATTTTCTTTTTACAATGTTGATAATTTCCTTTGTTATGTAGAAACTTTTTAATTTGATACAATCCCAATAAATACATGAAAGGATGTTCATCATCCTTCACCATAAAAGAAATGTAAATCAAAACACCAGTAAGAAACCATCAAACTCCAGAGATAATGGCATATATCAAGAACACAGACAGCAGTTAGTGCTAGCCAGGATGTGGGCAAAAGGGAACCCTCCTGTACTGCTGTTGGAGAGGTAAACTGATACAACCACTATGGAAAGCTGTATGGAAGTCTCTCAGAAGACTGGAAATAAATGTTCCCTTCAACTCAGAGATATCTCTCCTGGAAATTTTCTCAAAAGAGTTAAAACAACATATAACAGAGATAGATGCAGACCCACGTTCATAACAGCACAACTAACAGTAGTTAAAATGTGGAATACACCAAAATATCCATCAACAGACCAATGGATACATAAATTGTGGTATTTATCCACAGTGGAGTACTCCTCATCTATAAAGCCAGATAGGTTGGAAGCTTTTGGGGTAAATGGAGACAACTTGAGACCATCATGCTTAGTGAACTGAGTCAGAATCAGAAGGTGAAATATCAAATGGTTTCTCTAATGTGAGAAACCCAGATCGTAATTATTTCATAGAACTTAATGTGGAAAATAATGGGAACTGGAAGGGCAGGGGGGAGGGTCAAAAAGAGAGAAGAGTAGGATTTGTAACTTGTCCATGACATGTTTGTGCACAATATACTCAACATCAATGTAAACTTTGTGTTTTGCACTTATTCATATCAATAAAGTAGAGGGAAAAAAAATCCCAAAGTGCTTTCAGTAACTGAGCAGGAAATAATAGACCTTTACATAGCCTTAATAGTAGAAAGATTACTTATGAATTCTTTGATAATTATAAAATCATTGCTATAAAAATATATGTCATAAAATTGTTTTGATATTGCAATGAGAAAAATAATATGCTGTTAACAATAAAATATTAAATGCCAAATGAATTATGCATCGATTTGTCAAGCTGCTGGTAATAGACATGTCGCTAATAAGATGACCTTACTTAGAAATTTAAAAGAATCTCCATTTTGTCTGATTTCATAGTCACCTGATAAACTAAGCAACTTTATATGCTGTCATAAGAATTCTTGTTTTTTCCTCCATTTAGTCCATACTAAACTCAACTAGACAAGTTTATTATCTTAATATATCTATATTATGAACACTTTCAAATAGAGAAAAATCTTCTTAAATCTATTGTATTACTTAGCAGAAGTTTTGGTAGATATTAAAATTATGTAAATACTCAAATAACTTCTCAAAAAGTTCAAAAGAGAGATAAGACTTTTCTTTAAGAGTGGTGATGAGTTCCATGAGATAATTGTGACCTGGGTTTCTCATATCAGAGAGAACATGTGATATTTCACCTTCTGCTTTTGACTCACTTCACCAAGTGTTCCTCCATTTGCCTTCAAAGCCTCCATGCTGTTGGACTTTATAGATGCATAGTATTCCATTATGTATAAATACCACAGTTTGTGTATCCATTGGTCTGTTGATGGGTATATTGGTGTCTTCCATATTTTAGCTATTGTTAGTTGTGCTGCTGTGAACATGGGTATATATGTATGTCCTTTATGTGTTGTGGGGATGGGGGGTGTGTAGGGGGAGGGTCAAAAGGAGAGTAGAGAAGGTCTTGTTACCTTGACAAGATATGTATGTGCACAGAACGCTCAAGATCAATGTAAACCTTAAATTTTGCACTTACGCATATCAATAAAATGAGAAAAATAAAAAATTTTAAAAGAATGGTGATGACAAAATATATCATAAGGGTTAATAAAATGTAAATTTAAAAATTATAAGTTTTCTGAACAGTAAATACTAATCTCCTAGTAAAGTAGATAACAATCATAAGTTTCTATTTGGGAAGCACTGTTTTAATCATCACTGAATTTCCTGTGTTAACTTAAGAGCCTTTATAATTCAGTGTGATAGATAAAAACCACAAGCATTAGATTTTTTTCAGATGAAGAAGTTGTGGTTTAAAAAAAAGAGACTTAAACACTTGTATAAGGCCACACAATGTGGTAACGGCTCTGAGATTTGCACCGAGTGATCAGTATCACACACACACAAACAAACACACACACACACACACACACACACACAATAAATCTGAAAAATAAGACAGTGAAGTAAAGGTGCAGAGGCAGTGAAGGAACACCAGGAGAGGTTTAACAAAAACACTTACTAAAAATCTACTTAATGAAATGCACAATTCTCTGTTTTATTCTTGGAAAGGATACCTTTATTCATAATAGGTAAAACTAGAAATGACATTAATCATGATTAATGCCAACCTGAATGATTGAAGAAGTGGCCAGGATGTCACAAAAGCACAGTCCAGGCTGTGTCTGAGTAGATTATAGATGCACAGTCTTCGATCCCATGTGGTCCCTTCCCCTTCTCCGCTGATGGTGTCCCTTGCTCTGATTCCTGGATTCTGTGACTTAGGCAACTTGGGTCAGCCGTGGTTCTCTACCATGATGCTTGTTCCATGGAACCAGCAGATCTTGATTAAATCATCTGAAACTGTGACCCAAATAAACTTCTTTAAATTTGGGGTGTCAAGTAGTGTGTCTTGGTGATGAAAAAGCTGAATAATCCAAGCCCAAATACCAATCAATAGAATAATGGAATAAAAAGTTGTGAAATCATAATTGAAATATTGAGGAACAAGAACAAAATAAAAATCTGAAACTCATACGACAATAATGAAGCAGAAAGACAATTCTTTGACTGAAAGAAGCCAGGCACAAAAACTTGGCTGTGTGTTATTGGGTTTTTAAAAATGCAAAAATAGGTAAAACTAATTTATGGTACTATAAGTCAACAGTAGTTTCCGGTGGAGGAAGATTGGAAATTTTGTGAAATGGGTTTAAGGATATTTTCACGAGTGTTAGATAAATTGTGTATCGTGCGTGGTGGATACAGAGGTATGCACAGATGCACCTGTCATTATGCGTTTAACATCTCTCAATATGCAATGAACAACTCAGGTCTGAAGTGTATAATTCTGTTTGCTTGGAAGCAGTCCAAGGATATTTCAAAATACAATTTGAAGGGCAAATTGAAGTCAAAATTAAAAGATTTGCAAAGGTTGATAAAATAACACTTTTAAAAGATATGAGGGAAATATTTAAATATATTATTTAAAATTGTTCCTACGTAGAAAATTCCTGCCTACTCAAAATAAAATCTTATTGATAAAAGTAATTTATTATTGTCAGATTTTCTGAGAGGAGGAAAAAGAACAAAACTATGTGAACAGATTGAGGTCTCTGTTGAACTTCTAACTAAAGCTTTTAATTTTGAATTTTATGAACATATTTTCTCCTCAATATTTTCCTATCATTCATGTGTTTACACATCTGTTTGTTAGCTGCTTTTAACACCACACATGACACAAATATTGAATTAAATTGCAGAAGCAGATCACATATAATACATTTATAAATGTCATTTCACCAAATGTCAGGGAAAATTAAGTTAAATAATGTCTGGCTGAACCAGTTATGGACTTTACATATTCAAATTTGCTTGGCCTAAAATATTAAACAAAGTTAGTAGGCAACAGTTACTTACAATGTAAATCAACTCTTACCTGTTAATATTTTCACATGGGATATGCTTTTTTAAAATAGTTTATGATATAAGGGAAGAACAGCTAAAGCCAAAGGCATCTAAGATGCTTACATGTGAATATAATTTAATTTGTATCCCATCACTTATGTTGTCTTCGTTCACTCAATATGCAACTCTTGTTTGACAGTTGACCCTTACCGAATACTCTGGGTCCACTTCTCAGTTGTGACACTTAGGAACATGGAAGGATACTACTGGTTGGGCTCTTAACATCAATATAATCCCTAACAAAATGTAAGCACTTTGAATTGTGGATGTAATATGAGAACATATTATCAATTTATCCCATTCTGAAATGACTTAGAGGCATGAAATATGAACTGTTTCATTAACTAGTTGACTAAGTATATAAAAGACATTTTCTTAGGAATAGCCACATATTCACAAGGAATTTGCTCAGGTTTACACCCCTGCCCCCAGAACCTATCTGGTAGGATATTTACATTCTTAATACTGCCACATAGTGAAGCTTACTGTTTCTATTCTCTGTGTTTGAGCTTTTATAAGTGCATATATAAATTACCTTTATTTGCTAGATGATTTTTTTACTCTCCTATAAAACATGGTTATGAAAATATTAGTTCCATTATTAATATGCAATCAAAAGACAATTATTACAATTCACTTTTTAAAATTTGACATTTACCAGGAAAAGAATAGATATTATATTATTGGCACATACACTAGGTTGGGAAAAGACTCTAATTAGTGGCATCTCATTTACAAGATGGCTCCGTGAAGCCCATTGATTTCAGCAGTGTCTGATGCTGACAGTTTCCCCACCAGGGAAATGTAAAAACACTATGTGAAGGTAATAGTGAATGTGGCACGCCCCTTGTCAATAGGACCCTGACAGTCCAGACATATTGATTGGCGGGTGCTGGCAGAGAGGAAGCAGCCAGGACACAGAGGTAAGTGCAGATGGATAATACAATCTGCACGTTCCACTTCTTTATTCAAAGTACACACTGATCTAGGTTGACTGTAGCTGGGGATTGTGAGTTTAACTCGTCATGACTATAAAATGGAAATTGCCTGTGAGTCTGTACTAGAAGTAGCGGTAAAGTCACATTCAGCCTGAGGTACTTGAAGGGGAGTTGCTGTCACTGGTAATGGATTTTATTGTGATCTTAGCTCTTGTGATAAATCCATGTTGTTGACTTTGTGACCATTGAAACTTAAAAATGAAACCTTTATGCCATGGTCAAGATTTCTGTAATAAATGGAAAGACCCAGTTATGATTACTATCAGGAAATTATTTCTGTCATTTCTTTGGGGAAGAAACACTTTTTAAGCATTTCTGAATATTTATTTACAGTTAATTGAATACCCATTTTAAGGAGATCCTGAATTGATTTATGAGAGAGCTTCTAGAGGCCATACTCGGCTCAGTGCCTTTGGTCTGCATGTATGTTATTTCTATTATTGTTGCTAATGCATTCAATGGGAATTCTTGTTTATAATAAGACAATTACTTTTAAAGGCAATTACTTTTCTTTGCTTACATGTTTGTAGAGGATGTTGGAATAAAATTTTGCTCACTAGCTTGGCCACAAACCAAATAGAACATCAAATGCTTTCTTCAGAGTATTCAAGGAATTTATGTGATATAATAAACACAACAACCACTAAGATTCAGTTAAAAGCCTCAGAAAACTACCATTTTCAGAGATCGTGGCAGGTAAGGAAATGAGCATTTAGCTTATCAAGGAAAATGATATAAGCAGCAAAAACAATTTTCCAGGTATTGCAAATAATAATGAGGGTAGAAAGGTAATAGGTGAACAGATAGAGAAGTGGATTAGATATATTGAATATCAAGGATGAGTATTCTAGTTTGAACTAGAGGAATTGAAAAGCTTACATTATTTTCCTATTGAAAAAATGCAAAAACGTATTTAATACACCTGTAAAATGCTTCAGGAAACTAGATAGAAACCAGAATTAAACACAATGAATGTTGTGCATCTTATTCTGAGAGTGCTGTTAACCAGCTTTAACAAATGCTCAGAATTATTTAAATTGCCTTTTTAGCCTTAGAAGGAGTGTTTTTACTTTCCACACGGGATAATTTGTAAATAGTATAGGTACATAACTACTGTTTAGAATGCCATGATACTGGGGCAGAGAAGAAAGAATTGAAACCTCAAAACTACCTGCGATTCCTTAAATTTCTCTCCATATATATTTGGATTTAGGAAATATGTATCAGAATTTCTTTAATAATGAGTACATATCCAATTCCCTCTCTTATATAATATAACATGTTAGTATAGAAAGAGTGTTACCCTAAGTAATTTTTAAAGATACTGTTTTCTAGCTAATCTATAAAAGAAAAACCATCAAGTTCCAAATATTTATTTTTCTTCACACAGATTGCTTAGTTTTTAAATCTCATGTCCTTTCATTTTAAGGAAATATTCACATTTATATATAAAGTACTTTGAAACAAGAACACTGTCTAACTTCTATGAAAATTACCACAACAACGATCCCCATAATTTTATGTGATTTTTAAGCAGTAAGATAAAAGTGGTTAAAAAGTGAAAGTAAAATACTGTATTTTGATTCATGATTATTCAGTTCAGCTAAAATGAGAGGCAACTTAAAACTTGTATTAGTTATAATTCTCTTTAAGTTATATTGGTAAAGCTTGACTTATTTTATTCAACTCTCATAATTGCACTTCAGCTTCCCTCTCCATCAAAAGTGTCAGTAATTTAGATACATTTGTGTTGCATCTATTTTGATTAAAATAAATGATATAATTGTCTTTTCAATCTGCAATCTTCTCTTTCTTGATCCATACTTTGTACTTGGGCCAAATTGATCACACTAGTTTTCAAATTTTACTAATCCAGCTCCTGCTTAAGGTCATAAGCAGCCAGTTGCTTTTGAAAGAAAACACTAGATTCCAAAACCTGTTGATTATCCTGCCTTGAGCTTAAGGAACTGATTAGAATAAGAACTGATTACACAGGCCAGAAGATAAAATCAGGTAATCATCAAATAGAAAAGAACGCCAGGTGCCAAGAGCATCTTGGAAGCTGTTAATGTTGAAAACTCATACAGGCCTCCTTCAATTAAAAAAAAAAAAAAACCACCACCATGCTGAGTCTACTGTGACAAGGGGCAGGCATTCAGCATTATTTTAAGAGAATTTCTTCATTCTAGATGACGCCTAGGTGTTTAAAGTCAGGGATGAGGTTGACCTCATGAGTAGTCCTTTGGGGAAAAGAAAAACAAAGAGGAATTTACCACCAATAGTGAACAAAGGATTTATACATCTTTAAAATGAATTGTTTCCCTTAATCTTTACCAATATCTTAGTATGAGTAGTTAAGAAAGTTGTCTAAGCCCACCTACATAGCAAGGCAGCAAAGCCAGTTTCCTGTATCTCTCATTAGGACTCTCAGTATGACATGCTACGTATGAGCAGTGGAAATACTAAGGAAATCTATTATTTTTACCTTTACTTGACAGTATGAAAGTGCCAAATGTGTTTATAGGACTACCCAGCATCATTGATTCTCTCCACAAATCAATGTTCAGTTTCTTTTTTATCAATATAACCTCCACAAGAAGAATATAATTGTTCCTTCTACGCACTCTATGTACATGCTTCATCTCACAGAATAAGCTTAACTGTTGCAATTGGACTAAGCCAAAGTGGCTACGGTTATGTAACTACCTATAATAACAAATGAAATCTCACTCAAAAACTTGAATGAATGTCAGTCTGCTTTCGTATTTAGAATTTGCACAGGTTTGTGTCGTATATAGGTGTCTGTCATATCGATTTTTTTTGCATGCATGCTGCAAAGAGTTCCAAATTTTCTCTGCCTTTATTGCACATGTGTATTAATTAGCTTTTTGTTGGTTGAGAAAAATACCTGACACACACAGAGGAGAAAGTGTTTAGTTGTGAAGCGGAAATGAGATGACAGAGGAAAGCTGTTTGCACTAGAGTCTAGGAAACAGAAAGAATGGAGGCGCCTAAAAGTGAGATTTCCCCCAAAACAATCGACTTCTTCCAGCTAGAATACAATACCCAATAGCCCGTATAGCTGTGAACTCATCAGTGGTTGATCCATTTGTGAAATTCACACCCTAATGATCTAATCACCTTCTGAGAGCCTGATCTCTGAACACGTGTGTTTTAGGGAGACAGTTTTGTTTCAAATCATAACAGTGTACATGTAGTATGTAGAAATATATAGGAAACATTGGTCTATCTCTACTAAACACATCTTCCAGACGTGCATGGCTAATCTTCTGTTTTCTTTCTATTACTTTCATCATTTGCCTCCTCTTTTTCTATTGGTGACATATTGTGTTTTCTTCTATATCTTTTTTTTCCCTATTGAGTCCATTTTTTTCCCTTATGTTTTGCAATTCCTCCTTAGTTACTTGATTTTAAGAGACAAAAATGAAACTATCTTTTTTTTCAAAACTGTGCTTCCTCTACTGTCTTAGACTCAGAAGCCGAATTGTTGTCATCTTTTGTATTTTGATAACCAGAAGCCTCGGGACCATCTCTCTTTCATATGAATCATTGCATAAGGTACAACAAAGGCCCTTTTAAGGCATTTGGAATGAGAGCAATGCATTGCATAACCTTCATAATCTATCAAATGTAATATCTTAATTAGATACAGTCAGAGAATTATTTAACACACACACACACACACACACACACACACACACACACAAGATGGTAGCATGAGGATAGAGTAGAGAGATTAGAAAACTCTGGCAATGCTTTGCTTTTGGGCTGTCATGACTATTTTGGAGTTTTGGCCTCCCAAACTGTGAGAAGTATACATTTTTTCTTTATGTCACTAAGGTTGTGATTAGTTTCAGGAGCCACAGAAAACTTACATACTTATGTTTTAGCTCATTCTTTAATGATTACATGTCTAATGTATTTAACTTCTAATTTGGAAAAATAACACCCACTCACTAGAGTTTTATAAAAAAAAGCTGTTACCTGTTTTTTAAAAAGTCAATAACACAGATGGTAAGTGCAATTTTATCACGTTTTTGTTAACTTAGAAATAGCATAAAGGTAACTTGAATTAAATTGTGGTCAGTGTAAATAAAGACAGGTAAGCTGATAAGAGAAAGACTTCTACTTAACTGATTAGAATAATCCGAACACTGCCAATATTAAAAATAATATAAAATTCAAACTGTCCATAGTTTTACCTAAATCTAACAATCACCTGACAAGTCATCTTTATTTTTTAACCAAATTTTTCTTGCTGAATGAAAATGACATAGTCTTAATGCTCAATACTCTAATTGCATTTAGCTTAAATTAGAGAGTTCATATTTATTCTTTCAGACTTTTAATTTCTTACAAGAACTTTTTACATACGTGCGAGTTTCCTTTGGTGAACATGTTATTATAGATGGGCTTATATCTGATTCACATTTGAATTTATCTGATAAATAAGGTGGCAGTTTTGTTGATGGTTCACTTTATTGTCTGTTTTCAATCTTTCTATGAAACAAACATCCAGTTTCTCTGACCCAGAAGTGATAATGACCTTCAAACTTTACAGTATAAATATAAAGAAAAATCTTTAATGTTTTAAGTTGGCCCTAGTTATTTTTTATAGCCTTGTTTAATCTCCCGTTTAAAACAAAAGTTTCTTCTAAACGAGTATTTTATAAAAATGACATTTTGGCATGTGTGTATTCTCGTTTTCCCTCACCTGACATGTCCTGTTTCATTTTTAAATCAAAACATTTCTCTACCTCTCTCCAAACCTTCGGTTCAATGTCATCGATGAGCATGTAGTTTTTCTTATCTCCTTGCTTGTCATTGTCAAGTGAAATAGTCAGATCACTTTAAAATATCCGATTTAATGAAATTCACCCTGGAATTCTAAAAAAGGAAGGTGTGAGCTCCACAAAATGAAATTTAACTCTTTTAGAGTATCAGTCAACAGTGAGAAGCTGGTTTAAATCATTTATTTCAATTGGAAACAACTTAAAAGAACCACAAGAAAATGCAAGGTGCAGTTTCCACCCAGGGGGCATTTTCTCTTTCCTAGGTGAAGGAAGGGATTGGTTCTGGAGGAATCGCATCATTATTAACCATATCGCAGCATGTCACACCTCTAGGACTACACTTCAAATTTGCTGAAACAAATAGATTCTAGCCGTCCCTCCCTCCAGGGGAGTTAAATATGTGTGTGGGTGGGAACAGGCTCTTTGGCTCCTTAGGAGAATCACTTCACAATTCAAGTGTATCTCATCCATGTTGTACATTTCAGCAATATGCAGTATTTATTTATCAGTTATGGACCAATTTAAAAAACAAAGAAATCATGCAAATTCCTGGTGTGAAATGACATTCAAATCAGTGGAAAAGACTTTTTCTTTTTCTTTCTTTCCCTAGACAGGGCCTCATTCTGCAGTCTGAGTTGGTCCTGAACTCACTGCATAGCCCATACTAGTCTGAAACACAAAAAGTCCTCCTACCTCAGCCTTCAGAGCACTAAAATTTAAAGTGGACATTACCAATTCCAGTTCATGGAGAGCTGGGGAGTCCATCCCGTGGCCCTGGGCTACACTCTAAACACTGAGAAATGCTCCCAGCCAACATTTTTCCCCACTTAAAAAATTAATGCATCTCTTTTTAAGTTATTTTTAAACTTAATCCCTTGACAAGCTAATGATAGAACATCAACACAAGTACTCCAACTAATCTTCAGGTTAAATATTCTCTCTTAAAGAGTGCAGAAGTCTTATTCTAAGTCCCAGTTGTGTGATTACTACCATAGAGCTAGATAAGCACATAGGGTGCTCTGATCTCCAGCCATTGCAAAACATAAAACTAGAATAGCAGGCAGAAGGAATATTTCCAAAGTGCCTAATATATTCTACCAGTCAAATTATCAGCATTAAGAAGGTTGCTTTCATCAGACAATTGTTGGCAGCGATGGAAGACGGGATTCTTAACAATTTTCTCACTGTATAGAATTCTGTAGCTATGCAATGCAATTATATGTAGAGTTGACAGGGAGAGCACATTTCTCCTTTGCCATTGTAAGTAAATAAGGAACTTACCCAGCACTAAATTTCTAGAGGACTAAAGATTTCTCCTCCTAAAAATGATTCCTATTCTTATTAAAATGCATCAGTTTTCAAAGTTTTTTTCCACTTCACTTTTATATTTTATTTACTATGAATATTTTAATCATTGAAAAAAGTTAAAAGACTATGCCAACCACTTCAGTGTCCACAGTGTTATATTAAATCACTATCGTATTTATAAAATTCGAAAGTATCATTTAAAGAATTATTGTAAAGCACCTGCTTCTGTAATCACATTCCGGGTCAAAAAAAAAAAAACAATAAAAATGCTTTGTTAGGCAGAGCAGATGCTCTGAATGCGTTTTGTCTGCCTCGTCACCGCCGTGCTCAGGCAGTAGGAGTTTTACTAATTGTATGTTTTAGCATACCTAGAATACTAACAGGCTTAGAAATTACATAAGTACTCTTACGGTGAAAGAATTATGGAAATAAATATTATTTTTATCCTTCCTACTTTGTATCAATATCACGTGTAATTGATAAAACAACTCTATACATTTTTGCAATGTGATATTTGATATATTTGTATAATGCAAAATGATTAAATGAACAGAATTGAGAAGTTTCAGTTTTTTAATGGAAATAATGTAAGAAAATTGAACAATATATTGAGGGGTGAGACACAAAAGGCTGTCAATCTACAAATAAAGATCACATTTAAAATAAAATAACAAAAAAGGCTTTGCGCTGCCAAATGTGGATACTAGTATTTTGTCGAGAATTTTTAAATTACTTTTATCAAAGAAGTTAGCCTATTGTTTTTGTTGTGATGTCTTTGTCTGGCTTTATTATCAAGGTAAGCCTGGCCTCATAAAATGAGCTTGGAAGTGATCTTTCCTTTTCAAATTTTTTGGAAGAGGTTGAGGATTTGTATTAATTCTTTGAATTTTTGATATGATTTGCCAGTGGTGCCATCTGGTCCTAGGGTTTCTTTGTCGGGAAATTTTTGATTATTGATTCAATCTCCTTCACAATTGTTGATTTGTTCAGATTTTCATTTTTTAAATGATTAAGTCTTGGAAAGTTAAATGCTTTTAAAAACTTTTTTTCCTTTTCTCTAGATTAACCATTGTTCAATATTTGTTTATCCTACTGTGTAATGATGCTTTTTATTTCTGTGGTCTTGGCTCTTATGTGTTTGTTTTATTTGAGTCATTGGTTTTTTGCTCCTGGATAGTCTAGCTAAAACATTGGCAACTTTGTGTATTTTTACAAAAAAAGTACCAAGTCCTACTTTCATTGATTTATTGCTTTGTTTTCTATTTTGTATTACATTTATTTCTCTCTAATATTTACTATTTCAATCATCCTGCTAACCTTGACTTTGACTTTGAATTTTTTGTTGAATAGCAACAGCCTTTATACATAGAATGTGTAAGATAGCAGCACTTTTGTTTCCTTGCCCTGTAAACATGATTCTCCAGAGAAACAGCCAATATACATATACATTAAAAAAAACTTATTGTGAGAATTGGAGCACACCATTTTGGAAGATTAAAAAGATTCACCATCATCTATCAACTGCAAACTAGAGAATCAAGAATACTGTTGCAGTTTGAATATGAAGGCTGAGAAGTGGGTTGGGGTGAAGAACTAGAGCTTGAAGATACCAGGACCATGGAGTCAAGAAGTGATAAATGAGTAAAAGGACAGGAAGAGAGATAATTTATCTTTTTTTGCATTTCTTTGTTGTATTTGAACATTAGCAGACTGGATCATATCTGTCCACAGTAATGATGTGGAAGATTTTCTTTATTCAGTTATTGATTCAAATATTAATTATTTCCAGAAACATTCACCAGATACAACAAGAAACAATCTTACTAGGTATCTAAACATCAAATATAATGATATTCCCAGGGCCTGGTGGCATACACTTATAACCCTGGATCTTTTGCTGGTAGTTAAGTTCATGTCTCACTGTTAGATTTTGCTTCTCCTAGGGCCTCTAAGTTGAGTGAACTAGGGAATTTTTATGCATGTATGTAATAGTGGTTATGTATGTACATATATACTCTGGCAATTGTGAGTTCAATTATATTTTTAGGAATTGAGAAACTCATAGTTGTCAAATATTATTTTAGATATATTTTTGCTCTTTATTGCATAAAATTATGTTTTTAAAATTACAAAATCACACAGAGTTGGCAAATCTGATGTTAGGTTTATTTACTACTATTGGAATATTGCTCCTTCCATGTTTTCCAAGATTTTAGTTTTCTGAAGGGAGAAAGAGAACATTTTTAAGTGTTGAGGTAGACGTGCAGAAGCAACCATGGTAACACATGTAAAAACTTACTTGAATGTAAAATGTTGAAAAGAAATGGTAATTGAGGTTGACAATTTGTAGTGCTCTGAAAGAGGACATATGGGCTAGTGCACAGATAAATGCTACTTAGAATAAGGATGCAAAGTGGAAACAAGTGAAGGAGATTTCTAAGGATATAATGTGTGTGTTTCATGAAGCAGAATGTATTTCAGGGGCTTGTTAGAGGACATAGGCAGAGTGGGACAGATGAGAAATGGATCAACTACAGGGAACTACATTGAACAATTGGGATAATCACTCTTAGATGTTTGAATCGGCTGGAATTAATGTACCTCTGACATTGACTGAACCGAGAATGGAGAAAAGGGATAATGGATAAGTCCATCATCCCCTGTGAAAAGAGACCAAGCCAGATACAGTTGGTATTGCTTAAATGACATCATGTTAATGGGAAAGTGTGAGGATGGAAGTTCTTGGGAGCAGCACAATATTTTTAAAGATTTTTTTTTCTTTTCAAATTGAAAGTAAAATTTTTACGTATGCATTCTCCATGGTAGTATACTGCTATACTACTGATCAGTAATATACCACCATTTCAAGAGAGCTAATTTGTTTATCAGAGACTTAGGTGATTTCTCAAAGACTATGTGTTACTTAATTTTTTGTTGTTTGTTTGTTTTCTATTCTTCCATTCTTTGTGTTTAACAGCACTTGGTTTTGTTTTCCTGTCTGTCTCCCATGTACTTCATATGGTTGGCAAGGTTTCATCACAACATACCTTGTGATAACCACTGATGTCTGTGTTACTGAAAAACATGGGATCAAATAAGACATCTTTCCTGTATTGTTGCCTCAGGAGGCAATGTGAGAATCAAAGCACAAAGGAACAAAAGTGTCAAGATGGCGGACTAGTCAATGCCAAAGGCTGCTGTTATCTGACCTTTCATTGGATGCTAATTTCTTGTACAGAGGTGAAACATATTTGGGCATTGATCCAAAAATAATAGCTTTATATGTTCACTTGTTTACTTATATATCATTTGCCTTCAGGAATAACTTTAAGTGACTTCTAACAATTCCAGCTCAGTATGATAAAATATATCAATAAGTTGTGATCCAAAAATTCATAATTCTTAAGTATGGTTATATACTTAGTATTTCGTGCTAAGCATTGAGATTATTAAATATGCACAATGATAATATAAATTAATTCACACATGATAATTTTACAATAAAGACTGAAGAATTTTTATTCAAAAGATTTGTGTAGAGAATACAAAGGCAAACTTTAGTTTTATTTTCTTTCTTATGTTTATTTTTTCTTCATGACCCAATGATATCTGTTTATTATATTACAGATAAGATGCAAAGTTAAGTTAGATTGTTGACAGATTTAGTCATAAAATGTCTTTGAATTGCTGATAATACATAATATAAATAAATACATAGGAAGTCATAGATTACCTCACTTTCTAGTAATTTTTCAAGTGAATTGCATTGGTTATGTTTTTTTCTTAATAGTTTCTCTGGTGATTTATATTAAGAAGCTTTGCAAAAACATTTCCTGGATAAATTGTTTGCTTCAGTAAACCAGTTTTCCTAGGTTACCTTGAAGAACACATTTGCTTTTTTGTAATGGACTTCAGAAGTCATAGGTCTCACCAATTAATAAAGCTACCTAAAAATGCAGAAACTATATCAATTAAAGTACCTAAACATTATTTTGTCCAAACACTGAATTTATTTAGAGTTAATAGCATTATGTTTCTCTGAGATAAGGTTCTGGATAAAATGTAATCTATGACCAACCAACAGGTGCTGCATGCCTCTCAGCGTGAAAATTTAACTTTATGTGTAGAACCAAAAATCAAATGTGTGAGTCTCACAAACTAGCTCGATTTGATATATATATCTATATATCTATATATCTATATATCTATATATCTATATCTATATATATATATATATATATATATATATATATATATATATATATATATTCTCACTATAAAATAGAAGTTGAAAGCTTGTCTCACCACTAGCAAGGCTATGGCTGACCTTATTTCTAACTACCTTACACAGATTTAAATCTTGACATACAATGTTCTGATTTTTGGTGTATGTTGCTTGGATATCCAAGAATTTTCTTTTCATTAAAAAAGAACTACATGCTAGCTGTTAGAACTTTTGTCTAAATCTTCCTAAGCATAAGGTTCCGTCTATCTGACAGCTTCTCTCAAAAATCCAATCTCTTTCCCTGTCGCTCTCACACACAATTAAAGAAACAAAAGATTCAGTATATTCTGCAGAGTAACTCTTTTCACTTTTGAAGCCCACCTTTAAATTTATTTTTTCTCTTTGTGTTCTTCTCTAAGAACATACTTATTCTTTAGTTACCTAATTTCTCCATAAGTTTGAAATGGATTGACTGCTCCTTCAAGTCACACATTTCTCCTGTGCTTCATATAATCTGTTTGCTAAAGTGCTCTTATCATAATCATATTTTATTAATATATAAGTATATATTAAATTAATATATAAGTATATATTAAATTAATATATAAGTATATATTAAATTAATATATAATTATATAATATACATATAATAGAAAATAAATTATTTTCACTAGCATTGTACCATTCTATGACTATTTCTATAAAATAAAACTTAATATTTTTTTGAGACAGAATCTTTCTCTATGGTCCAGTCTGGTCCTGAACTCACTATGTAGCCCAGGTTCACCTTCAACTCATGGTAATCATCCTGCCTCAGCCTCCCAAATGCTGGGATTACAGGTGTGCACCACCATGCCCAGCTTACCTTTCTTTTTAAAAGTCACATCTTTATAATGTAAAATTTAGGTATGTGAGTCATTCAGATATTCCATGCTTCCATTTTGAGGGAACATTGAGAAGAGGAAATTGTCACAGCATTATGACTAAGTAAAAATAAATAAATAAATAAATACCTGTTAGTGGCACAATAAATTGTAAATCAGAATGTTCTATATGTCTGATATGTGGTCATTGAGCTGAAGACCACGTTCATTACATCAAGGGATGAGAAGAGTATTATAATCCCGAGGCCACATTATCTAAGTGGGAATCAAGGTTTCAGAAATCTGAAGGAATAGCATTAAAATTAGACTCAAGGTAGTCAAAAACTCAATGGATAAATAAATGGAAAGAAAATTACAAAACAGTGTGAGGAATTAATTGACATGGCTGTTACTTCCCTGTCATCATAATGTTCTGGAAACTGTGCTATATCCTCTAAATTTTTAATGAAATTCCTAACAGTTAAAGGGCAGATCTCTACTAGAAGGGACACATAGATACAGACCTGGAAATAATTATAGAGTACATGTCTTAAATGTACAAATTGCCTTTCTGCACGCAGAGGTCTTTGTTGTTTTCTTGCTTACAGGATTCGTGCTGTAATTTCCTACAGATATCCATTAAGTAAACTTTATTTAAGTAAACATTATTAAATAGAAAGAAAAACACAGTGATCTGAAAATATCAAATAAGGTTGATAAATATGAAAACATTAGATTTGTATTTTTTCTCTGTAAGATTAAGTTATCATCCACTATGTGTCTTAGGCATGAATTACCTGTGTGCTTTTACTGCTATTTTTAAAGGTTAGTCAAAATCGAACTTAACAAGAACCCATCACTCTAAAGAATAATACTTGTGATGGTTTCAGTGTGCATCTACTCAAAATTAATGTATTAAAATTCCAGCCCCCAAGATGATGACGTTAAGAGACATGGCCTTTAGGAAGACTAGTGCACTGGTGAGTCACCTGTGAGGGACACTGCTGGCCCCTTTCACCAGGTGAGGTCACAGCAGGACACTGGGAGTGTGTAAGGAACAAGCCCTCAATGGACCCCGATTTTACAGAGCCCTGTTTTTGGACTGGTAATACAGGTGTTGCTCTTATGACCTTCACAAAAATAATGACATAAAAAGATGGGAGACAGGGTGGGAAGAAGGGCAAGGGACTGCTAGGAAAGGGGTGAATCTCAGAGTGGGGTGGGGTCTGATATCCAGCAACAAGAGTAAGAAGGAAGGGGGAAAGAGGCCAAATTGGTGTAGATGGTCATTGATTCCTCAAACTTAGTTTCAATGCGTTACAGAATTTGGAATTCATGTATTAAAAATAAAAAGTCCAAAGCTCTGAGAAATTAATTTCTGCTTTTTCTGAGCCCTACACTTCACAGTTTTTTACTAAACCCTTCAGAGTGGACTAAGACATCACTAATTGTATTTTTGTTATTAAATATTTTTATTTTCATAGACACATAAAAGCTGATATTGCATATATTTGTGGGATGTCTTGTGAAGCTTTGATATAAGCATATGCCATAAAATACATGAATCAAAGTAAAACAAAACTATCTCTTCACAAGTTAATTCTTTATGATGAAAATATATTCTCTGCTTCAGTTTTTTGAGATACAACTACTTCCCATAGTTATCCTTCTGTTTAGTAACACACCAGACTTGACTCCTGTGAAGCTGTGACTTATGACCCAGTGACCGTCTTTAACTTATCCCTTCCACCCACTTCCCCTAGCTTCCAGAAGCCGCCATTTTGCCTTCTACTTCCATGAGATCACCTTTTTGTATTTCAGAGATGATTCAGCTCTTATGGTTCTCATTTTTCTGGGTGGCTGACTCATCATGCATAATGATGTCTCGTTCCCTCCACAAATGTTATAAAAAAAAACATTGTGCTTCTAATTCCTTTTTATTATTGATATGCTTGTTTTTAACTAATAATACACTTCCTGGTACATTTTGCCAGTTTCCTCATGTTATAGCCAGTTTTCTAATGTTTGGTTAAAGGATCGTGAACTTTTATCTTGATGATAGTATATAGCTTAATTGCATTATTGATAAGGTACAGAATCTCATTTCTCAGAAATATTGGAAGTGGAGCCAAGTTCTAGCTCTACTATCTTGGCCAGAACATGCAATATTTATTGGACTCTGAGAGTAAAACTTTCGGGAACAGAATATACAGTTATATAAACTGAAATATTAAAAGAAAAAAATTAACCTTATTTTAAAAACTTAATTGATTAGATCCCTAAAATGTTTAAAACACAGACATGTACAGTAAAAATAAAGTAAAATATACTGATACTGATTATGAAGTTGACAAGACAGTCTGTATAAAAATCATCCACTGGTTGAAAGTAAACAAGAAGAAAATCAATTTGAAGCTGAGAAGTGGTCACTTGATAAATGTCATCCTGCAAAGCGCAATGACAGTAGAAGATAATTAATGTTTGGAGTAGATTCACTCAGTGATGTCCTAGATCTGCGCATTAAGCCATAGCCCTCTCACATAATATTGTTATTATTTAAAAATACATGGTACTGGGCTGGAGGAATAATGCAGTGGATAAAGCACATGCTTAGGAAGAACCAGGCTCCGGATCTGAGTCCCCAGTACCACATAAGCTGGGTGTGATGGTACATACCTGTAATCCAAGCACTTGGGATGCTGAAGCAGAAAGATTGCCATGAGCTTGAGGCCAGCCTGGGCTACATGGTGAGTTCAGGACCAGCCTGAACTACAGAGTGAGATCTTGCCTCAATAAAATAAAATAAAATAACCAAAAATTAAAATTATGTGGTAGACACACTCAAAAAACAGTAACTTTAGCCATGGAGTAAATCTTATCTGAGGACTTATACCTGGTCCTGCCTCAGGTTACAAATTTTATAACCTACACACTATAAATTTGATTCATATAACTCTCTGCTCAAAAAAGGTCATCTTCAAATGAGCTATCCTTGGCAACCTTATTGAAAAAAATTTGCTTATTCCTCTAAAACTCTTCTCTTACCCTGCTAACTTTTCCTTCGCTGTATTTTTCAATATTTTTGCTACTTAATGTAAATGTCACACATGATCTTCAGTTTTTGTATGTTTGTGTTTTCCCACAGAATATAAATTCTATCAACTCAGGAAGAGATTTTATCTCATTTATTTTTTAATACCGGATCTCTAAGAGGCACTAAATACAAAACCAACCAACCAGACAGATGAACAAGCAAAAACATCCCATTTTTCTTTAACAAAATAATGGACAGGGAAGTCTTGTAATTTAATATGTAATGGAGAATAGTAACTTGGGCTAACCTTAATTGAAAAGGTGCTTCAAGTATCCTGATCCTAATTAAATAATGAAATTCCTTTTTACATTTGTTTTGCTTTATGTGGCAGGGCTATATTTTTTATGTTCCTCCCAGTTAAAAGTTTTCCACATTTACAAACCAACCTAACTCTTGAGCGGATTTAGGTTATTTGTGGAGACAGCCAGCCTCTCTCATTCCATTCTCGCTATTACCAGGACATGAGTTGAGCATACATTGTCTTTTACCAGAATCAATATCTTATCTATTCAGGGAGCTGAAATGAGCTTTCATTATCCAGGTAGTTTTAGATAGATGACTTGCAACTTTTATTACCTTTCGTATAGTCTGCTAGGATATATAGGGAATTTTCTACAACAGGTAGAAGCATGAATCAGATTGGGTAACCTTCAGATTAAAAAATCAATAAGGAAGAAAATAACAGTCGAGTACTTCTGATTTTAGCCTCATTATTAAAGCAACATAGTATATAACTGTTGACAAAAACATATAGAAAACACCTTAAAGCATAATCTTGGGTTGTCAAGCTATACACTGCAATGCGAGATGATTCCTAGTTGTCATTCATTTATATGCGACCCTTTATGGTATTTTGGTATCCTTGAACCTTGTACAAAATTCTTTCTTTTTTTTTTTTCCTGAGACAGGGTCTTGCTTTGTAGTCCACGCTGGTGCTGGCCTCACTGTGTAGCCCAGGCTGGCCTTGGCCTCATGGAAATCCTTCTCTTGTACAAAATTCTTGGTGTTTGGTTATAACTGATAGAAAAACAGACAGTTTTGTTGCTGTTTAAAGTAATAGATCTAAATTTCGAAAATACTTATATGAAAATTTTAATGTAACGTGATTAATTTCAAAGGCTATTTGGAAAGTGCAATGATTGGAGGTTGTGAGATTACCTTGCTTTTCTCAATCTCACAGAATACCTGTGGGGGGTGGGGCAAGAAGACAGAGGTGAGAACTTTAGCAGGTGAAATAACCCCAAAAAGGAACTCTCTTTTTATTGTTATTTTTCTCTCCATAGTATTTTTTTTGAATAAAAGCATTTCGCACAGACCAAATTAAATTATGGCTTTGAAGCCTTCTTTCTTGAGTGTGTTCCGGAACTGTGGCTAAGAAAAATTTTGGTGACTACTGCTACCAAGTGACATCTAACAGAGAAAATGACTTGTGAAATCATGGCTGCGTGTCCTTACCTGTTCTATTTACTGAATCTGTCACCATGCGCTTCAAGGTCTGCACCAAAGTCAAAATGGTCATCAAAGGTTAATGTTTTGACTTGATTCAAGTCATCAAAGTGATCATAACAGCCCAACTAAGGACACTCCTGAAAGAGGGCTTCCAGAACTGTGCAGGAAGGTGGCACGAATGAGAACATCAGTGTCTCTAAAGCAGAGAATTTGAGAGGAATAATAGCAAGGTGCTGTATACAGTAATTCTTTTTTTTCCCTTAACCATTCTCTATATTTCTTAATCCCTTCTCAATGTCAGTTCACGTAGTTCCCAGGACTACTGATGTTAGGAAGTCAATAATATAAATTCAGCTTCTTAAAAATGCAAAATGTCTCTACAAGTGAAATTATTTAACAAATAAGCTGATGTTTTATTTCATCAGTAGAAGTGGAAGACTTTACCATCACCTACAAATCCACAGTAAAAATCTAGACATAGTACAGAAAGCAGTCACCTTGGTGGATAGGAAGGGCTAGAAGCCATTTGAGTAAGCTTCTGCCATCACAAATCTTGGTGATAGCTGAGGATCAAGTTTCACATGGAGAGTCAGAATAACACATGCCCAACATCCTAGCCACTAACAGCCATTGAGGTAATGGCCAGAATTTTACCAAATTCAACAGAAATTCACAATAACATAATTTCTAAAAACACTACAGAAATTATAACACAAAATTGCACACAGTGAAGCTCAATACAATAAAAAATGTTAGAAGTCAAAGAAAAGAAAAAGGGGTTAAGTGGACAAGGAAAGGACGTATTGTATAGAATAGGACAATTAGGTTAATCTTCATTAAAAAGCCATAAATATTAGGTATTAGAAGAGTATGGTGGCACAATCCTGTGGTCCCAGCTATACAAGAGGCAGAAGTAGGAGGTTTGCTTGCTGCAGACCACCTTTGGAAATTTAGCAAGATTCTGACCCAAGATTTAAAAAGAGAAAAAAGAATAAAGAAAAGAAAAGGAAAGAAAAAAGGAAAGATAAAACAGGACCTTGGATGTAGTTCAGTGGTTGGTAGATCACTTGCCTAGGACATGTGGGCCTTAGATTCAATCCGTAATGCCACAAAAAGATGACACACACACACACACACACACACACACACACAGAGAGAGAGAGAGAGAGAGAGAGAGAGAGAGAGAGAGAGAGATTCATAAAAATCAGTAAATGTATCCCTAATCCCCGTGGTTGATAAATACAGTGAATGTTGTTTTCTATTGGTTCTGCTCCTCTGCAGAAATCCAATACAATCTCTAAAATGAAAGTCAAGTCAATGTTTTTTAAACATTCTCTTCACACCATAAAGTCATAAAAAATAGTAGTTCCATTCACTCTGGAACTATTGCTCTAATGCAGTGCAAGCTGGTCACATGACTTGAATTCGGTGGTGTTAGATTTATCTAGACTGCATAAAGATGGTGGATGTATTTTAGGATCATGATACTTGCAAAAAAAAAAGACTGTATACTTTCCAAGCATCAAATCATTATGTGCTTACAGAGCCCAGAAAATAAATAATAAATATTCATGAAATGTGTGCTAATTATGCAAGTAGATTAGGTATACATCAACAAAGTGAAGTTTTTGCAATATTATTGTTTTATCGAAATGGTTCATTTTAGGTAAATAATTGTAAATTATTTCAGTTACTCCATAAAGAGTGACCTCAATAGTAACGTTGCATATGCAGTTTTCTCCTAGATGTGCTTCTCCGACAGAAAAACTTATAACTTCTGGTACTTTAATGTCACTGCTGTATGGAAGAATATCTTTTCTTCTGTATTAATCAATAAACTGTAAAAAAAAAGTAAAACAATTTTTGTGTGGGAAGCCAAATACACCTTCTTTTCAAAGGCCATTACATTTATGGTCTGCAGTGACAGGGATATCAGTGACCTGAAATACAATCATAGCTCTGTGATTTGAGTGAGATAATATTTTTTAAAAAAATCTCCCAGTCAGAGTAGTGGTGAGCAATGTACATGTAAATGTGACCCATCTCTCATAAACATTGACTCTTGAGTCACAACAGGTGAGCTGGTAACTTAGGAACCTTAAAAGGAACAAAGTCCTGTATCAGAAATGAGCAAGTCTGGAATGCAATGAAAATATCCGCAGTTTGCAGCAGGAACACTCAGATTGATCATGTGGGCAAAATAGCGTTAGAACCCATGTCTCACAGTAAGATGTACTTAATAACAGATGCCCTTGTGGAAGCTTCTGACAACAAGTGAGATTAAAAAAAAAAAAACCCTTTTACACATAGGAAACAGAATTCATTCTCAGCCGCCCAGTGCTGGAGTGATAGGTGCTTGAATGGAATAGTCTGACCATCAGATGCTCCTGTCTTTGTCTGATCTAGTTACTTACACTGCTGCAGATCCAAACTGCCAATATCAAAGATGGACACAGAGCACTCAACAGAGTAGAGTCAACTAACGGTACCAGTCAGTCATATCGAGCTGGATTGATGACCCTGAACTTGTCCAAACTGTTGGTGCATAGCAGTCCATCCTCATTAAATCTGCCAACCATCCTTGATTTGGATATGCTTTTAGTGCCTCAGTAACTTTGCCAGTAATGTCAAAGTACCAGTAGCTCATATAATGCCAAATATACAGCAGGCATATAATATTTCCCTAAATCACAGTACCTATTTTCTGATGGTGAATACATGAAGGCTTTCTTCATTGTTATTAATTATGGATACACATTATATTTATTTGTATGCATCATATGTATTTATTTTGTATGTATAATGTAGATTAAAATACATTGATTTCAATAATAAAAATCTATAATAAAAATATAAAATATATATCTATATATATGAGTGCATGTGTATAGATTATCATGCATTCATTTATTTATATTCATGAATATGAAAACATTCATTAATCCTTGTAAGATAATCTAGACTAATCACTTGGGGTATAGATAAGAAAATATAGCCTACTCGTTTGAGGAATCTTCAGTTGAATAGATAAGTGTCTGTTCTAAAATGAAAACATCCCGTGACAATACAACTGCACTGATGTTTAGTAGGTATTTGGAGCTATAAAATAACAAATAAACAAAACCCCAATATTATCAGGAATAGGTAACTTGCAGAAACACCTGAAGGAAAAGTGTAGGTTTATGAATATTGAGTGTCCAAGTAGAAATGGTACTCAGAAAAAATAATAAAATATGAAAGCAAGATGTGCTGGAAATCATGGTAGATAGAAAGATTAATAGGATTTGTTGTTAGTAGGACCAGAGTGGGATTTGTAAGAGCTAAAACACGAAAAGAAATTTAGAGTGAGATTTTAATAGGCCAAAAAGAAGGTGTCACCAAGTTTGAGTTTGATCCCATAGACGATGTGGTGCCACAAAAAGCTTTTAAGCTGGGCAGTCACACAATCCAATCTATATTTTAGAAACATCAGTCTGCCTACAGAGTTGATAATGCATTAAAGGACATGAGATTAAGCTTTGATGGTCACTTGAGAGGATATTGACACAGTCTAATTGAAAAAAAGTTTGCTTTTAAGGGATTTAGAAGTTGAGTTCTATAAAATTTCGAAAAGAAAAGCACCTGCAAGAAAATACATTATATGACTTTACTTAAACTAGCTGTTGTGATAATTTGAAATTTCCTATTTGAATATAAGTTGCTTGAACTTTGAGATTTCAACTTAGTAGTATTTCTATTTATGAACACAAAAGATGTAGACAATTAAAGCGGCATTTATAGCAAGTATAATTTTAATATTTATCAAGTGCTCCAAGATTATTAATTCTGACTGAGAGATGTTTTCACAATGTATATTTCCTTCTACTCAAGAAATCAATCAGATGAATACAGAAAATTGTTTTAAAAATTATATCCATGAAGGTGCAAATATATACAATAAATTTTAAAAATACTTAACATATCTGAAGAAAGAAGGCACCACTGGTATTTGGAAAAGGAAAGAGAACATTAGTTATAGAATTATTGCAAAAATACCTTGACAAAAACTCTTTGGCAGGAATGTGTCAAATTTATCGATGAGAATATATGCATGCATATTTATATATGTATACATTTCATGAGAGAGAATATATATATTCATTGGTGAGATGTACATTGATATATTGATAAATGTATAGAAATATATACACATATTATATTGTAGAGAAAGATAATTTGTATTTTTATAATACAAAATATGATCAAAGTGTGAGAATATAAAATAAATAAGAATCAGAGAAAATGGAGAGAAACAAAGATCTGGTGTTTGAGAAAAAATTTAACGTGTGCTTGTGGTGACTGGGCATTGACTGAGAGGCAAGACACCTTAAGAGAATTCCCTAGTAGCTGGCATGACCGAATGGACAGTGGCAGCCCCACCTGCCTAAACATCCACAGGCACAAAACACCAACAGAGACATCTCAACATGTTTATTATTTTATGTGTATTTGGAATTGTATGTTGAAGGGAAGGTTTATATAGAATATAGCTCAGTAAGGACCTAAAAGTGACCAACCTGGAAAGTCCAGGTCGCTCTATATAATAACCGGCCATCTTCTCGCTGTTTTGTGATCACACCCCGCTTCTTACTTTTCCTTGTTCAATACAGAAATGAAATACTAACTGAATTCCACACATCAAGACTTCTTCTTTACTTTTTTGTGTAGAGTCATGTTATATATGTTATTTTTAGCATTTTCTAAAATTGAAATATTAAGTCTAAGTCTAAACTTCCAACTATCTTATAACCTCTTAATATTCTTGGGGGTTTGATGTAAAAGTGGATGATGAGGGATTTATCTAAAGATTATAATTCATAACTGTTGACCGTACTAGCATTTTGATTTTAGAATATGAGACAAGATTTCTCTAATTTATACTTTTGCAAATAATATTTTATTTTATTTCGTTTTTCCTTCCAAAATACAGTACAAAAAGAGACTTGAATATACCAGTATGCCTTATGGTGATAATTTTCTTTTATTAGTTCTTACTCAAGCAATTATAAAATTATGAAGGTATCAAATATGGCAAATGACAGTTGGGCTGCCCGTGTGCACTGTGGATTCTCTAGCTGAAGCCCAGAGATTTTCCTTAGAACTGTTAAGATCTTAATTAAATCATCACTAGATGCTGCTACATTTTCATGTTGATACCAAAATTAATGACTCAACCTGGAGAATTGTATTAGCTGTGATCTTTCAGAGTAACAAGTTTGTCAGCTTTGCTGAGAAACACACAAAAGAGATTTGTTATAGTCTAAAATGCATTTTGAAATGCCTCACCTGGCATCTGAAACACACATTTTGTGTATACTTTAGATCTTGATGATTATGATTGAAATATGCAAATATTGATTGTTTTTGTGTGTATTTTAAAAAGAGGGATATTAGAGAATCATAATAATAATGTAATTTGAATGCTATAACTCAAAAATTCCTTGAGGATATTTTTCATTGTGTGAACCTAATAAACATTTGCTAGAGAAAGACAGCAAGAAGGAAGTAGTGATGAAGGGAAAGGATGGAAGGGTAAGAAGAAGGGATGGAAAAGACAGAGAGAAGGGAAAAGGTGAGAATAGAGGAGGGACATCACCTACTAGCGTCTTCTTTCCATCCTTCTCTCTCTTTTATTTCCTTATGTTGTTTTTTTTTTTAATTTTGTTTGTTAGGTGCTAGTCATTGAAAACAAAACAGGGATTGAAATGAATTTTCAATGAGGATGTTGGCTAAAAAGAGAATAGTGAGGTATTATTTTTACCCCTACATATTTACTGACCGTCTTGAAAGGTTAGGAAGCATTGCACTTTTGAACCTTCTATTTGGAAATATCCCTATAAGTAAATAATGCTAAAATGCAGCCGGCATAATGCACCTTGTTGGAGCATGACATTGTAAAATGATCATGGAGGAGATTTTTTCTAGAAATTATAATTTTCTAGACACTTTTTCATATTTCATGATTGTTTAAAAAAACTGGATGTAGTTAATAAAAATACTATGTTTCCTTTCAGAATGCAGAGACATTGTGCCCTTCAGGACGTCTTTCCTTTCTGATAAGGAGGGGCTGACTTTAGGAAAAGAAATCATATTTGGTATTTCACGTACAGTTGGATTTTTTTAAATATATGACACCAGATTCTCTTCTTTTATTTTCATGGATTGAGTAGAAGTGAGAGAGAACTTAATTGGGAACCTAGGCACTTACTGGCATTCAAAGAGCCAACCTGCCCATAGTGTCCTTTCCCCCTACTAATGAGGCCTATTTCAAGTGGATCAATTAAGGTTATTTCCAATGGGTCCATTTGAGGGCATAGAATAAAAGGTAGTCATGATGCCTGCCCAAGATTATTCCTGAACTGGGATCCAATGATGCAGTGTGGGGGATACACAAAGACTTTTCCTGTTATCATGAGAACGTGAGCTTTTAATTTGATGCATTTGATATATCACCCATTACTATGTCCTGGTTAACTGTTAAAACCTAAAACCTGGCTATTTACAGAAAGTACAAGTTAAAAAGTGAAGAACAATTAAAAAACAACAACAACAACATATAGTAGTCACCAAAATTGGTGAGGCATTCCTGAGAGTAAATGGCCTTCATTGCTTGTGAGCTTCCCCAGAGCTGGCAGAAGTCAGGTGGAGCAGGGGTGGCCCAAGAGAGATAAAACTTCAGGTTGCCTAACAGTCAGCCACAGGTAATATTGAGTGGATTTAGGCATGGAATTGGATTTGAAATTGAGAATATAAATTTGACTACACTAGATTTTACACTGATGTGGCTGAAACATGGACTCAAGAAGTGGTAGTATGAACTTTGATCAGATAAGGCAAAATCAGGTATTTTCTTTCAGCTAAATTATTATGTCACCTGTTGGATTAAGTTGTTTGGGGATTTACTTTATAAGGATAGCTGAAAATCCTATTCCTCAGTCTATTCTTTTTCTCTTTGTTTCATCAATCCATAAGAACTCACCAGGACTACTATTTATCTTATTTTTTTAGGTAATCTTAAATTATCAAGATAAGGAAGAATTACTATTAAAACTATTTATCTATTCATTTTATATTTCTATAAACTCATGCATTTTTGTTCCAATCTAGACTTATAGCACATTACTACAATTAAGTCATTAATTGAATTGTTCTAGATTTAGCCATAGACATCTCGATTAAGCTGTTTTTAGCTTAAAGTCTATTGACTTTCTCTTTGGTATTTGCTGAAGTTTTTCTTGTTTTTTGTGATGAGTGATTTTTAAATTGAATTCTAATCACTTTTGATGGTATACTACATGTATTTGGATTTTGTCAGAAATCTCCGGACATTATTTAATTTTGATTTCCTTTGCCTTAGCAGAAAATCAATCTTTTCTAGATGAGATCACAAGACTTAACTGGATTCCCTACCTGCACAGCTCAAGGGGTAAATAAAAGTTTGCAGATCCAGAGTTAGGAGAACTCTGTCTACCTCCCTCTCTGCTGAGGCATCCTCATATGCCATAGGCTTTATCCTGATCCTCTGGCAAAAAGGGAAAAAAAAATGATGCTTTAACTATCCAGCGACGGAGGATGTGAAAGGAGCCCATGTTTCCTATGAAGGGTCAGATGTGGGGTCAGAGAGAGGACACTAACAAGCTCTCTGCATGAAACTTAAAACACAGGGCTAAGCATTTTTCAGTTCCTTCTGACAAACAGAAGGTTTTTTATACCATAATCTTAGGTAGCTTTGGTCTCTACTTACCTCAGGAGTAATTCTCATATGACTTGTCTAGATTCAAGAGAGTGAAACAAGCAAATATCCCCCCCCCCCCTTTGGAGACAGGGTCTCTCTCTGTAATCCAGGCTAGTCCTGAAATCACTGTGTATCTAAGGCTGGCCTTAAAAACAAATCAATCCTCCTGCCTCAGCCCACCCAGGTGTTGGGATTACAGGTATACACCACCATGCCCATCTGGGTGATGCTGGGGAATCTAACCCAAGGCCTTGTACTTTCTAGGCAAGTGCTCTACGCACCAAACTACACCCTAGCCAAATGAATTTTTAAAATAAGAATAAAATTCCTGTATAATCTGTTATTTTTCTGGATCTCTGTAAAGAAAAATAGATAAAATTTCTTCTGAAGTGATAAGAGAATTGAATAGGACTTATCAAAAAGCCAAGGCATGGTGTTCCAATGGTCATGGGAAGAGACGCGAGTTGTGACTTTCCACCCTCTGGCACCCCCCACCCCCCACCCCCAGAGGCAGCCAAGGACACGGGACCACAGGGAGAGTAAGAACTCTCCATTCTCCTCCTTATCTTCAAAAGACAGTAAATTTAGCTATAGGCCACATATACATTTTGCAGCTGCAGCTGGCTGACTCTAGAAAGCTGAACTGTGGTATGTACAAACAGATAAAAACTTTTATAAGGAGTCTAGCTTCACCATCTCGAGCAGAGAATCTCAGTCGAGACCCCCCTCCCCAGTTCCCCTTGGGAGCTTGCTCTCCGCTCTGTCTCACGGTCTACATAAACTCCCACCTGCTTTGAGTCTTTCTTTGGACCCTGAGGGGTCTCACCCATAATCAGTTTGAGAGGCCATGAGCCTGGACGACTGAAGACCTGCAGCATCGTCGCTAACAGAAACGTCTCTCCTGCCTTCATCCGTGTTCCTTGAATAGTCAGGAGAGCAGCCTCGGATGGTCTAACCTTGAATGTGCAGAGCAAAAGCCAAACCTGCAGAATGACTCCATCAGTCAGAATTTGAGTTTTGATTTCTCTCCTTGCCTATCTGCTATTATGTACTTTTCAAAATCGAGATAGATGGTTACTTAGGTGTTTTTCGGGTTTGAACAGATAATCATGAAAGCTTTGGAGCTAGAGTAGAATGATTATTCAATTTTAGCCAGATGTGAAGGTACTTTTCACTCTTCGAAATTATTTTATTTATTATATAATTCAGTCTAATAGTTCTCTCTCTCTCTCTCTCTCTCTCTCTCTCTCTCTCTGTGTGTGTGTGTGTGTGTGTGTGTGTGTGTGTGTGTGTGTGTGTGTTTGTGTTTGTTAACTTCTAGAGATGGTGGAAAAGATTGCCAGAAATGGTAAACCTTTCCCCAGCAACTTTTCTCTAGTCGGCTCAGTCTGTTTCCAGTAAGGCAAGGCTCACGTCCTGTCCTTCTCTGAAGAAATGCATCTGTCTTTAGATTTCTCCTTAAATGGTCACCCTGTGACCCCAGCTATCTGATGAATTAAAGAAGTGTCACAAACTTATAGGTTATCTAAAATGTTGGTGTTATTGTAAAACCAGGAATGATTTTCTTTCCATTTCTTTAACATTTGAGTGGGGTCCAAGATTTTATATCTGTACTTTTATTCTTTTATCTGATGTATTAAGTTTAAATTTTCTTAGTTACAATCATACAGATTATTCAATGTAATTGCAGTTCACATAAAGATACCACCAAAGGTCATATAAAATTAATTGTTGTGCTTTTATGAAGCTAAGCCAAACATGTTGTTTTAAAAAACAAAACAAGAAGTAAAAATGAAAAGCAAAAGAAGAGAAGTTTTTGTTCAGATGAAATTTATAAATAGCTGGAAACTAGATGAGACTGAAAGAAAAAGAGTCCTCTTTAATCAAAAGGTTTCCCTTCTGGATGTGTTCTAAGTCCCATGATGAATGTTATGGCAGTTTCTCCATTACTAAAATCTAGTTTGCAGTTTCACATATCACAGTTTGCCTTGTTTCACTAGATACAACTTAAATAACTCTTGTATTTGTTCTTCCTTAGTCTTCCACATAGATCATACATAGATCATTTTCTCCTGTCTTTCAAGATACTTTAGCTACTAAAACTACTTTCTGTGTGAGTTAAAAGGCCAACTCATAGCTTCCTTCACTTTCAATATTGGTTAAACTGAATGTACTATCTTCCCTTTTCAATTAATCAGAACTTTATCTTTTGTCACAGGTACATTCCTTTAAAAAACGGGCTTAGTTGGCTCTGTAACAGCAAATGAGTTTAATTCAGTTCCATGCAGTGATCTTGTATCTTTCCACTCTATTCTTTCTTAACTTATATTATGCTTGCATTAAAATCAGATTTTCTTTCAAAATGTATTTTAACAGCAAAAGTGAAGATAGTTCATAAAAGGCTTAAGACATATTGGATGGTTTTAATATATATACACACAAGCACACATGAACAAGCATATTCACAAAAAGGAAAGAAATATGCCTGGCAATTACAGTCCTCATTTCTGTAACTGGTCACAGCTGGTTTCTCTGACTGTCTTCTTCTGCCACCTATTTCCCTGACACTCAGCAGGCACCTCAGTCAGTAGGTCCCAATTCTTTCCTTGTCAAATTAACCCATACTATATTCACTCAGAGTAGACAGGGTTGCTGTAGCTTTCTATTGACATGAATGACAGAGTGTAGAAACCTTAAGGGACTCTAAGGTGCGTCTTACACTCCAAACTCTGTTATTTTCATTATTGAAGTACTAGCGCAATTTTTTTCTTGGCAGTATAGATCAGTCACCTAAACCAACACTATTAAACTCTCTTTTTTAGCCTATTGACTATTAGGAGCTCAAAATGACCAGAGGAAATTCTTGGTCATCAGCCAATAGAATAGGTTTTGCACTACCTGATAGGAAGAGTTCACTTCTAGAACAAGATTTCTAGGCCAGCAATGCATAAGAATATGGTAACAGGAAGCCATAACATTGCTTATATGTCAACAGGATTAGTGGGGAGTGGATACATTCTCATTTGCTAGATGTGCGATCTGGCTGTGGAAGAGGGAGTACCATTTTATTGAACACTGATTTAGAGCATACATAGACTTATTAAAAAACTGGCCTAAACCCTGAAATATTTTTACTTCTGGATAGAGAAAACACAGTAACACTAGTGAATCCCAAGAGCATGGGCCTTTTTCCACACTTCCTTAGGAATAAAGTGTGTTTTCTAGTCAGAAACAGTGCTAGAATATTAGGAGGTGTATGAGGTGTTCTGTAAATTCACAGATTAGTAATTTTGGGAGAAGCTTTATATGCAGGGAAGGAAAATCCTTTCTTGAAAATACATATCCATTCCACTAAGGAGAAGGCATTGCCATTTTAAAAAGGCAATATAATCAACTTGCCATGAGGTGGCAGGCTGCTAATTCCACTTAATGGCGCCATGGTGGCGACTCAGCATTGGTGTGACAGATAGGACATTCAGCAGAGGTGGTGGCCAGGTCAGCCTTGAGGAGTAGAAGACCAAGTTGTTGAGCCTATGTATAACGGCCTTCCCTGTCACCATGGCCACTTTGTACATGATCCTTTTGGTAAAAATAGGTATTACTGAAAAAAAATTCTTCATTATCCAGGAAATGGGTCATCTTACTCAATCAGTTATTAATATTCTGTTTGCTGAAGTTGCCTTTTCATAAGCATCTGCCTGAGACACAGACATGCTTAACGTGTTTTTCATATATCAAGATGTATTTCTACAGATCTCTTCCTCAAATAACCTTCTCACCATTTTTTCAGTCATGTTTCTTCCAGCTCCTTGACCAGGCAGTAAGACTATTGGCTATAGCACATAAATGGTATATATTACAGTTCCACATCTGGTCATGTGCCATTATTTTTTTCTTTCCAACAAAATATATGAGCAGATGTATTGTCTGTGATAAAAATCTTCCTTTACCACTGTCCTTCATCAATATTCCAAAAGGGGGCTGTAGTGCTACAGCTGTCAAATTTCAAGTAATTCCAGCAAAGCATGTGGAACCATCTATTTACCAGGACATAGTCAATCCTTCTGTATCTATTTGTAGAGCTTATGACCCCAGCAGTGCATTGTGGGGAGGAAAATAGAATATAGTAGGATCAGGAACCATGGTCGTTTAGGTACACTCTTTTATGTACTTGTGCCTCTTGGACCTAGTCAACCCCAATCATATAGATGTCTTTTTCATTTGATAATAAAGTTTTGCTGTGAAAACTTGTTTTTTCGACTGAATGGGTCAGGTAAATGCTCAGAAGGGACAGCTCAGGTCATGTGATAAGTTGGTATTCTATTGTTAAGTGTTTAGTTTCAGGTAAGGCTCAGTAGCAGGTCTGGAGCTGTTTGCCAAAGGAACAATACTTGCTTCCAGAAGATGGCAGTTGAGTCCATCTTGAACTGGTGGTGTGGATGGAAGTAAATAAAATGACATTTTGCCTATGATTGTTTGTAGGAAAAAATTGTGCTTTCTAAATTATTCTAGGAAATCAGGTCATCTGAATAAAGTGCCTTGTTGCCTTTTAAAAAGCTTCTTTTAGGGGGTGGAGGAATGGCACAGGCATGAAAGCACTTACCTAGAAGATCAGTTCCCTGGCACCACATAAAGTGAGGTATGGTGGTGCATGCCTGTAATCGCAACACCTGAGAGATTGAGATAAGAGGACTGTCTTGAGCCCAAGGCTAGCATTGGCTATGTGGTGAGTTCAAGGTCAGTCTGGGCTTCAGAGTGAGACCTTGTGCCAAAATAAACATATTGAATAATCAATTAAAAATAAAAAATAGAAAGCTCCTTTTAATTAATATGTGATATTTAAGTCTTTTGAGGTACATCATTTTATAAGATGTACTATACATTGTGATACATTTCTAAAACATTATAAAATCCATGCAGTATTTTTTAGACTTTTAGAATTTTTTGAATTTAAATTGTTAATTTTTTAAATTATTTGACTCATTATAACCATGATCTTGTAAATGCTGTACTTAGTCACATTTCTTGGAAACATGTTCCCTATTATAACTTCCAAGGTTTGTCAGTTATTTTTTCCTAACACTTTTAGCAAACATTCTCTGTTACAGTGCAACATGTCTATTAATCTTCTTTCCAATTTTTCTTAATGTAGTAAATGGCCTACACATCGAGTTTTATTGTAAAATCTTAATCCAATTTTTATCCTATTTATTTTTCTTATTAGTTAGGAAAACTCAAGAATTTAACTATTATAATTTCAATGAGAATTTCAAACTTAATTTCTATAGTCCATTGTCCATGGTTTTATATCCTATTTAGATGTAGGAAAAATGCAGATATCTTAAGAACAATATCTTATATCTCTTCATACTTGAATATTAACCTAAAATATTTATGTAAATTCATGTAAATATCCATTTTCATTATAATTTGAAAGAAACTTTTATGCACAATATTGTGATTAGGTTTATCAAAATAAATTTTCTTTGACCAGAAGTAAGACTGATTGGTTAACACCAAGTTGACTCAAGTGATTTTTTTTTAGCAAGCATTAAAATATATGGAACTTCAATATGAAGACAATTGAAGTGCTTATTCAAGAAACTTGATTGTTATTGCTTGTCCTCATGAGTTCAAAAAAAGATTATATGACAATCTAGTTTCCACCTTCTGATATAGAACTTGCCTATTTTTTACTTTTAGCCAGGCCTATTAGGGTCTAGTGTGGAAACTGATCATAAAAATGGCCTCTTGCAATTTTTGTTTAATCAAGTATAAATAAGAAAGGTCACCAAGCCCTGTCGTGGATTATGTAAGTGGTACCTATCTATGAGAGATTTAAGAGAAGTTTCTTTAAGTGAAACAGCATAATTTGCAGCAAACAATTATGAAATAAATTTGTTGTGAAAAAGGTAAGAGAACTTCTGAAGTCAGTAATGAGACAATCAACCCCCACTTCCTTCAGCTGAAAAACAGGATGCATTGTCTATTAAGTGGTGAATTATTTTCACTCTACCTATTTTGAAATTTTATATTGTAAACCTGGCACTCATGTATCAGCACCCATTTTAAACATATCCCTGAAATACAGGTCAAAATGCTGACTACTCCAGTCTAGTGTGAGTAGGTGGGTAGAAAAAATATTGGTCAAAGTAGACACAGTTACTGATTAGTAAGAAGAACATATTTAAGAAATGTATTATACAGCAAGGGAAGCCTACAGTGAGTGACAGTATATCATATCATTTAAAAATGCCAAGGGAGTCAATAATTATCCTCATTACAAATTGTACCTCTAGGAGGTAATATATAAGCTATATTTCATCATCCAACAACATGCACACACACTTTCACTCACACACGCGATTCCTTTCTTTTTTAGTTTGCAGTGTTTTTATCAGCAGACTGCAGGGCGATCGGTGTATGTATGATTTGAAAAAAAAGGAAGATGTCTAAACTGTAGAAGTGAGAAAAGAAGACGAAGTGTAGATGTAAGAGTTACAGGGGAGCCTGAGATACGGGAATCACAAACTGAGAAACGGTGACGGGGACTTAAAACCGCACACAGAACGGAAAGGACTGAAAGTGCGCTCAGATCTTGTGCTCAATATTTTATCTAACATTCCAAACTGCCATTCTCATTGAGATTCCAACTTCAAGGCAGCCTACATCACAGTGCAATTAACTGTTAACTTGTTTCAATATAATTCTAATATAATTAGAAAGCGAAAAAAAAAAACCAACAGAAAGGCTCTATCTTGACCTTTCACTGGGACTTACACAATTACTAATACGCCTGCCTGTTTTTTTTTTTCCTTTGTCGTATGCATGTCTCTCCTTTTTGGTCCCCTTGACTTTTCTTGTTTGTACTAGATTAAATAAAAATTGCAAGTGTCCATTGTTCTGAACAGATTCTGCACCACACCCCGTTTTTATTGCTGTATATAGGTAATATACAATGACTACCTTAGGCTTAAGAGTTGTGTGCATGTATGTTACACTCCATGCCCCTTCCCCCCATCACCTCCCTTCTCGTTGACTCCCTGCATCTCACCCATTTTGTTCTAAAAATTGTCTGTATGCTGGTTTATTCATATAACAGGAACCATGTGATATTTAAACCGCCAAGTCTGACTCAGTTCATTAAGCATGATGCTCTCAAGGTATGTCTGTTTACTTACAAATGCCTCAATTTATCTTTATTTATGGAAGAGAAGTATCCCTACAGTACAAATACCACATTTTTTGCATTTGTTGTTCTGTTGATGGAAAGCAGTATGGGGATTCCTCAAAATGCTGAAAATAAAATTTCCAATTGACCCAGCAGCACCTCACTTGAGTATCTTTCCAGAAGAGTTAAAAGCAACATATGAAAGAGACACATGTACAGATATATTCATAGCAGCACAAACAGTAATGGCTGAATTGTGGGAGATCCTGAAGTATTCATCACACACCTGATTTCAAAACAGCATGCTACGCATGAGAAATACATTCCCTTTACCTGTTATTTTTGAAGACAAATAAATTTGAACATTCTAAAGAAATCCAAATATTCATATTGCATGTCAAGTTTGGAGTGCAAAATGTAAAGAAAAAAATCCAGCGTTTGTTTTTTGTTGTTGTTTTTCTAACAGAAAATGTGGAAGAGTGGTTCTGCTATTGATCTCATTTGTATGAGTTCCAAAGAATCCTGCAGCAAGGCTTTATGGGAAAGAAAATAAAACAGGCCATGCTCAGTGTGAGCCCCCTTACATGTTGCACCCTGTAATCTTCTTTAAATTAGTCTGCTCATGTGATGTCATTAGCACATTTTAATTTCAGTGCCACAACAGATGCTATGCTTTATTATGGTATCATACTAATTTTTTGTTTTAAAATACTTCCCATGCAAAGTTGTAAGCCTTTGTGTATATACTTGCATGTTTCTCCATCCGCTCAAGGAAGTAACGTAAGTCAATTATCTCTCTGTCGCTGAATTATAAAAAATTTCTTTAAACTGCTGGCAACATAATTTTTTCCACTGGCATTTTAAGTGAAAAGGAAAAAGAGCAGAATATAAATTCTTCCTAAATTTGCCACTGTCTTATTGAAAGACTTTGTGCTTTTTGTTGATTGGGCTTTATACCTGTGTATGAAAATAGAGGCAAATCAGTCAGATAGCCTGTGATTTTCATGAAATATGTCACATAGAATGTGTTACATCACTCAGAAAGTGCTCAATTTGATCCCAAATAAAAGTTTAATTAACATATTTATGTTAGGCCTCTCTTACTTTAACAAAAAATTCCTTTTGAAGCTGGGAGCCAATTATTTTTCTTTTGTCATCCAGCCAGGTCTGACCAACTCGCCCTGCCACATCTCTGTATACTACATCAAGATGGGTGTCCTCAAAATCTTATATTTCTCTCTAGCAGGAGTCTTTTTACACTGTTGTGATCTATTATTCAATGAAAATCTAAGAGATCATGGAGAATTACTTGAATCCTGTGTAGTCTAACAATAATACATAGATTCACATTTTTACCCTGAAGGAGAGGCTGACAACAAATAGTTATAAGTAATTAGGTATTTTTACAAATACCTTATTTTTACTCTTATTTCACATGACGTTTCATTTCTTATAAAGCAAAGTTTTAAAATCTCAAAGACTTTTTTTTTTTTTCATCCATAGAAGAATCTTCAGTATTTCAGTGGTACAACAGGACCATGACTAGAGAGAAGTCATAGATATCTGGTATCTTGCCTTACTTGGTCTTGTTTTTGTAATTTTGTTTTCTGTTTTTCTCCTCCTAAAAGCTACTCCTTGGGTACCGCCAATTCAGACAAGTTCTTTCCAAGTCAAACTCTAGCATCTGCACCTCCTGGCCAAGCCTTATCTCCCAATAACACATAGTTCCAAATACATGAGGCTTTTAGGGGACACTCAAGATCCAAATCATATTAGCATGCATATATAACATTGATACAATTGCTTTAGTGAAATATCTTCTTCTTTACTCAATATATATATATATATATATATATATATATATATATATATATAATCAGGCTATAATATATAGGTTATTTTTATATATTTATTATTTTGTAATATGTAAGCTATATTTATATCAGGAAAACAAATACTAGCTCAATGAATAACATATTTGTTTAATACCAAACTGTAAAGAATGTATAGTTTTAAATTTCACTGGACTTGTTGGTAGTTAGATGCCTGAAACTTTCTGAAAACAATTTTCCAATTGACTCAGCAATACCTCACCTGAGAATCTTTCCAAAGAGTGTGAGGCAACATGTAACAGAGATGCCTGTACACCCATGTCCATAGCAGCACAATTGAATTTTGGGAAATAACGAAGAAGATATTTAGAAAATTGCAGTGCCTGGGTATTTCAGAGTAAAACAAGGAAAGAATTACAAGTACAACACAAGCTAATACTAAGAGGCTTAAATCCCCAGGTTGAAAATAGATAAATGGTGTTCCCATCTGTCTTTTAAAACACTAACTTTAGAAAACTTAAAATGTTCACTCCCTTCTATCTGTTTCATACCTAAACAAATCTTTAACAAAATAAATTGGCATCTTGTCAGCTTTAAGTTTCAGCAATATTTTTTCTTAAGTGCTTGAGAACTGTCTTTTAAATTTTAAGGGAAAGAGAAGATAAAGCACTTATCTCCCTTCTGGAGTAGAGGGGAAGTTAGCAGACGCACATAAGTGCCTTCCTCTAGATTGCTAAACTTTCTTTGGTCATGAAGATTTGAGAGACTTAATGATGCCTAATGGCACAGGCCTGTAATTTTTGTTACCACTGGTGTTGCCGGATTCTCAGATTCTATGGTTCGGGAACTCTTGGTTAAGAACAATCGGAATTCAGGAAAGATTAAGAAAGTAAACTCTGCTGGACAGGTCTAGAGAGAGTGAGGATTCTGGGAGTGGGTGTAAGGCGGAAGGAAAAAGCTCTTCTCTGCTTACCTGCTTGCATAGTAGCCCTCTGTGATGGAGTTGTAGAGTGATGGGAGCCTTAATTATCTTAGGGTATCTATGGAAACAGTAAGGCAGGTAGGCTAGCTGGATTGGCTATTTCTCCTTTAATGTTTCCCTAAGAGACAAGGGATGTAATGGACCTTAATGATAATGGAAACTTCCGGTTCTAATGTTACCTATTCACTATAGCCGATTCCCTTATTTATTGCCAGCATTCTAGGGTCTGAAACTAAAGGACAGCAAGTCTGAGTCCAGCATGGGCAATGCCGTGACTTAGTGAGGCCCTGTCTCAAGAAAAAAATAATACATAAATAGGTAGACAGACAGACAGACAGACAGACAGATAAATAGATGATAGATAGATAGTGGGTTGGGGCTGTAGCATGAGGTGAAGACCCTTGGTTCAATCTGTAATATTACAAAAATAAAAAATAGAGTGAGAGAAAAATTGAGAGAAGGAAAAGAAGAGAGAGAGAGAGAGAGAGAGAGAGAGAGAGAGAGAGAGAACTATTCTGAGAAGTACAATTTGCAAGCACACACAATCAGTTCAATTAACTAGGGAATTTATAAAAGAACTACAAATGACGAATAGTGCTGTCTTACTTGAGGAATTAGTGCTTATCTTGAGAAAACACGTATACATGTGTAATGGAGTATATCTATATAAAACAGTAAAATATCTGTCATTGCAACTTCTGAGTAGATTATTTTATTGTGTATCATATTCTTGTTTTGTGTCTTTTCAGTAATACTTGCCTTCTATCTTTGTATAGGTTTTAGGGAAAGTTTTTGATATTTAATTGCTATATTATAATGTACATATTCATGGGGACAATGCAATACTTCCATGTCTCTGTGCAATATGCAATACTAAAATCAAGATATTTAGCATTTTCGTTTTTTATTTTTGTTTGGTGTTCAGAAGCTTTGAGTTTCTCTCTTTTAATTCTTTCTCAGATATATAATAGGCTAGAACTTCATTCTTCTATCCAACTGTGTTTTGGAAACTGTTAAACAACCTCAGTCTGTCTCTTCTACTCCTCTCCTTTCTAGCCTCCAGTGATTACTGTTCTACTCTGGATGAAGTTTAATCTTCTTGTCATAACAGAGCACACAATATTTGTCTCTTTGTGCTTGTCTTATTTCACTTAAGGTTCTTCACTTTCATCTATTTTTTTCTGTAAATGACAAGGTTACATTGCTTTATAAAGTGCATTCTACTACACCCTGCATACACATATATTGTATGACATATTATTTATCCATTCATCAATATATGAACACTTACAATGATTCACTCTGACAAAACTCATTTTGACAGAGGTGAGATGTTGTCTTCTTGTAACTTTGATATGTTTTTCTCTAATAATTTGTGATACTGAACATTTTATTTAGATATACATTGGTCATTTGTTCCTTAAACAAATATATATTATGATCTTTGCCGATTTTTATTAGGATTCTTTATGCGGCTTTTGTTTAGCTATTTCAGTTCCTTTAATAATCTAAATCAGAATTTTGTCAAATGAATAGCTTGGAGATATGTTCCCAGACTCCGTGGGTGGATATTTAACTATGAGGATTGTTTTCTTGGTGTGCAGAAGCTTTCTAGTTTGATAGAATCTCACAGGTGGAGTCTTTCTTTAGTACCTGTTGCTTTTGAGCTCTCACCGAAAATACTTTTGACTAGATCAGTGCCTTGAAGCAATTTCTCTATGTTTTTATCTAGGACTTTCAGATTTTCAGGTCTTAAATTCAGTTCTTTAAACTTTTGCATTGTATTTTTGTGAGGTTAGAGATCCAAGTTCTTTTAGTTTTCTATATGTAAACATTCAGTTTTCTCAGAACAATTTATTGATGAGATCATCAGTTTGCTTTAGATTCGTGAGGTTAATTTTCAGAACCTCTGTTCTTTCTCTCTGGTCTATGGGTCAGTTTTATGCCAGGCCAATGCTGTCTCAGTTGCTATGATCATTTAGTATGTCTTGAGATCAGGTAGTGTGATTTCTCCTATTTCATTCTTTCTGCTGAAGACTGATTTGGCTATTTGAGATCTTTTGCGATTTTTACTTTTGTAATTAAAGTGTTTATAAGTTTTAAATTGATTTTTTCATTTTATTCACCTTTTATATTTTTTAAATTTCTTTTCCATTGTTTTTCCACTCTGTTCTTTCTTATTTCTTTTCTTCCACTAATATGAAGTTTGAATTTTCTTGCACACTTCACAGTTTGAATAGCATATTTAAAGTATTTGAAATCTTTCCACTATTTTGATGTGCTCTCTGATTGCTATAAATTTTCTATGGGTTTTGGCATTTAGTGTTTTCTTTTCACTCCTATCAATGGTAATTTAATTTCATTTTGATTTCTTCAGTGTCTCATTAGTTGTTAAACAGCTTGTTTTTTCCCCATTTTATTGATATGTATTGGTGCAAGATTTAAAGTTTACAATGAAGTTGAGGATTTTGTGCACAAATGTATCTTGTCAAGGTGACAAGGACTTTCCCACTCTCCTTTTGTCCCTCCCCCTACCCATTCCTCCCTCCCTCCCCCACCCTGCCTCCCTGTTTCACTTTGTTTTTCGTTTTAAGTTCCATAAGAGTTGTGATCTGGGTCTCTTATATGTACATGTTCTAAAGTTCCTTTTTTTGTTGATTTCTAATTTCATTCCATTAAAATCAGAGACTATACAAGATAAGATTTTTTAAGTATTTGTTACTATTTTATGGACAAATGTGCAACCTATTCCACAGGATGCTTACTTATGACAAGAATGCATATTCCACAGCTGTTGGATGAAATGTTCTGTACATGACTCAAGTCTGTCTGTTTTCTCATATGTCCATGTTGAGATTTCTCATTTTAATTATAATGAAGCATATCTGCCCCTTTATGTTTAATAATGCTTACAAATTTGCAGGCTGTAGCATCATACACTCATATATTTATGTCGACATATATTTTTAATTGAATTATTATGTACTTTATAAAAATTATCTCTCAATCATTATACAGTTACCTTATTGCCTTTCTATGGTTTCTTTGAATTATCATTTATTATTATCTAGCATAGAAAGTCCACAATACTTGTTTATTTTTGATTTCCATTAGCCTGGAATATCTTTCTTCATCATATTAATTTTTAGTCTATATATATATATATATATATATATATATATATATATATATATATACATATATATATATATATATATATATAGGCAGTAAGCACAGTATTAGTTATTGATTTTTACTTTACGCAGCCATTTTTATTGCTTCGTTCCATTTACATTAAGGGTTATGTTGATATCAAAGCCTTACTTCTGGTTTATGCTCATTTTTTTCATTAGCTTTTTTTCTCTCTTTGTATTACTGAGGAATTGTGTGGTTTTCTTAAATTGATATGTTTTGATCCTTTCCTAATTCTCTGTGTGTGTTCTCTTAATGACTTTTACACTTTCATCTGTAGTCATAATTTTTTAAAAATTATACTTCTTCCAATTCAAGTAATGAATTTATTAAGTATGTCCCCTCTTCCTAGAAACTAAGATCCATAGAGCGGAGGATTATTGATATTAGACCCAATATCAAAATTATTGCCTGGTGTGGAGAAGTAGAGAAGTATCACATATGTATATTTTTTTTCTGACTTTATCAGAGATGTGTTAACAAGTGTCATTCCTTTTCTTGGGGTTCACTAAGCCCCAGTTTCATGCTACAAATGAGCATTCAAAGCGTATAGAGTTGCAGACTTCTAGACTTCTTCAATTCGAACATGACTCAAGGTGGAACCTCTACTGCTGAGATACATTTCAATCTCATTCCGTATAGTAAGGATATAGAAATAAAACTGAAACTTACTTATCCTCTAACGTGTCTGCTGTTTCTTTCATGGCTAAAGGAAGCAAGTCCTTAAACTCAATTATCAGAATGTTTTATATTCTGATATGAAAAATTGTAACATTTATGCGGATTTCCTCACAAAATTACCCCATAACCGCAGGATCCAGTTTTTCTGGCTTATACATCACCATTAGGGGCCTAGAATAATATTATCCTCCTAGAGTTGCAATGAAAAAGTTCTCTGTGCAGATGAAACTCCAAGATTTTTATGTAAAATATTGTATATTATCCTGTTCAGGAGAGTTAGAGATTTGAAATACATCAAGTTTCTTTTTATCTGAAGAAAATAGGATTCATAAAAGTTCCACTATGCTCCATACCCACTGATATTTATGTAATGCAAAAGAAAGCTGCAACATTTAAATTAGGCACAATAAATTTGAAAGGATATTACAGTGAGCAATTTAGCATTAGGAAAAAAATATATATATATATATTACACACACACAGACCCAGACACACACAGGCACACAGACACACACATATACATATATGAATTCTTAATAATTTACCTTGGAGAATGTGTTTTGTATATTTTCTGCCAAGAAAACAATGCCCGCATGCAAATAAGCTTAAAAATAAGCTTCCAGCAGATTCTTCTTAAGCCTATGGTTCTATGAAGTGTTCATTATTGCTTCTCTGGCACAGCTCAACATGCAGAAGTCAAAGTAAGAAATTGTAATCATTTTAATACATTGATGACAGTTTAAGTTTCAGGATATTGTCGGTAAGTGAAATTGCTAAAAGCCTTCCGTGAGCCCCCAGGCAATTCTGCAGCTTTTTCCTTCTGCTGTTTCTAGAACCATTTCTCTGCCTCTCAGGCTTCCTGATATTTCTCTTCCAGTAGTTCACATTCAAATCTGATTGTACCTTGGAGGTGACAGATACCGCAGGCCTAAATTCCACTTTGGCAAACCTCAAAAAGCTTAACTGAAGCCAGGCAGGGCCTTTCGCATAGTTATATCTACACAGCCAGAGATTTTCCCACTCCAGAACCACAAGGGAAAAAAAAAAAAAAAAAAGGCAGACACTTGATGGAGAAAGAATTCCAAATACTGCAAAATGCTCACTCTGCTGTGTTTGTTCTTGTGAACCATTTCATGAACATGTTGAACATAATTCCTTGTTATAATTAAACACACATCTTTGCAAAAAGTTAAACAACAGATTTATCAGCTTAAGAACAAGGAAGAAAAGTCATTATGTTAGGATTATTTTATATGCTGCAAATATGCTTACATTCCTAAGACCATTTTTGGTGACAGCACTTCTTACACATAGAGAATTTAACTTAGTTTGAATTTTTTGCATAATGTCTAGAACAGACGGAGGTTTGCTTAACAGTCTATACAAACCTACAGAAAGGCTTTATAAAATGAATTCATACGCTGAGGGAAAAAAAAAAATCTGTTGTTAACACAGATGACCAGCAAGAGATTCATTGTGCAACAAATTTAAAGAACTTGATTATATCAGCTGAAAACACAAGTGCCATTACTACACAGTGATAGCTATATGTTATTTCAGGCTAATAATGTTAAGAGTTAAATTATGCTTCCCCGCATTCATATGTAGAGGTGCTTGCATTTGGGGATAATGTTTACGAAAAAAATTGAGGTTAAAACTGGTCATAAATGTGTGGCATCAATCCAACAGAACGTACTACGGCATTAATGCAGCTAGCATGCGGCAGCAAAACACTTATTTAATTATTTTGCTTGTAAGCTGACCTTTCTCCAAAGCTAGGCAAATACTTCCCATATAAAAAGGTATTGGTGGACTCTGACTACTGACTTATTCTTGATTCTAGACTTAAATGAAATGAACTAAACCTGGAAACCAAAACAACTTCCTAAGAAAAGGCAATAAATATCCTTTTTGCATTCAAACAGAGTCATTATTTCGGTAATTGTTTGAAAAGTAGCAAAACATGGCATCGTGGATTTGTCGACTGGGCATCCCTGCTGGTCACTCTGTTCTACTCTTCTTCCTCTTTTTTCATTCTTCTCTTTTATCTTTTCCTCATTTTTCCCAATTCAACATCTCCTATATATCAGTCACTTATAAAATAAATGTACTTAAAGTGATGAAAGCACTCTCAAAGTTCCTTTAGTGTATGAAATGAAAGAAAAAATTACTGTTTTCAACAGAAAATAGCCTTGATTTCCATTGATGACTATTGATTCCCTATTATTCATAAAGGTAGAGATATTTTGATGATTTATCATATTTGAACACAGTATAGAAAATTTTAAATCTCATTATGATTTTACAGCCATGGTAAAAATAATTATAGCTCTTTTAAATCTATTAGCATAATTTACTTAGAAAACCTAATAGCTTTAATAATGAGTTTATATAACATTTGAATATTCATTATAATCTCTGTCACCCAGAACAATTGTCCTGATCCATAAGTTATAAATATATTCACTGTGTAAATGAAAAAAACCCTCCATCAATTAATTACTTGCTTTGCACTTTTTATCCTTATGAAAAATTCATAGGATAAAAGCTCCACTGAAAGTAATTAGAGCATATTATGTGTAATCAGTTGCCAAATTCCATGTTTTAAATCAATCATCTTCCATGTTCCCATGTTTGAAGTAATTTCAGAAGTAAATAATCACAGAGCCCTACAAATGAGATAAAATAGTAAAACAAATATAGCGAAGAGACTTCTGAAATGAGAGCGGAGCTGTGTCTGTTCAGTGAGCCACTGGCTTCTTCACTGCAGTCCAGTGTTTTGGACCAACAGCACTAACAACCCCTTTATAGGAATGCCTTGGGATATTTTAGCATTTTCTTTTGAAGAAAGTAACTTATAGCCATTGCTTTCTTCCAAATTAAGTTTGACCCACTGCTTCACTAGATGTTTGCCTTCAATTCATCACATTCTATTTTTGTTGTAATTTTTCCTGCTATACTTGTAAATAATATGACGTATGTCTATTTTCAGAATGTTTCGGTGTGTGATGTCCTAGTATTTAGGATTAAGTATTTGATAATACATAATATATTATTAAATATTGATATAAAGTCAGTGCCTAGAATGTATTTACTGTGTTTCATTCTAACTTAGCTAGTAGCTTATGTACGTAATTGGGTTCCATAAACATTTATTTTTAATGGAGATGCAAGGAGACACTGGATTATGTCTGTCAGAGAGAACAATGAAGTACTTAGAGCTCAATTGAGGTATAAAAACTGAATAGCAGTAATTATGTATCCAATGCAAATATCAGAATACTCTTACAATCACTGTAGGCTGGAAAATTAGGCTTTCCAAGCAATTGGGTTTGGGAGATATTTCGTGTCTCTCTCTCTCTCTCTGTGTGTGTGTGTGTGTGTGTGTGTGTGTGTGTGTTTGCGTGTGTGAGTGTTGATTTTGTGAGATCTCACTAAATTGCCTAGGCTGAGCTCTTTTGCCTCAACCTCCCATAGTGCTAAGATTACAGGTCTGTGCCCTTAGTCCTGGTTCGTAATAAAAAAGTGAAATGTTGTTGTTGTTGTTGTTAAGATAACTTCACCATCATCCACAGAAATATAGCAATATATGTTTTTCTGTGTTTTACACGTGTCGCACAAATGTAAATTATATAACAGGATATCAGATAATAAATGGCATGCACAACCCCTTAGAGTAAGCTAAGGGGATTTGAGAATGTCAGTAAGAGTAGTATCTGCAGTAAGTAGAAAAACGTAAAACCAGAATCAGAATTTCTTTTCTGAATTGTATTTTTATAATAATTATTAAGTATTTCAAACAAATTTTATTACCTACTAATGTATAATATTACTTATATTAGACATTCAAAATTCAAAGTATTCAGGAGTAAAAGAGTAATTTTAATTAGCCATCAAAGTAATAACACCATCAACTGAAATATAGCTTCTAAGCAAAAACTCCATCATACGTTCATGAAAGAATGAGTGGTTAAGGGCATATTTATTATGTCAGTATCAGTATGAAAATAGTTTTGATAATATTGATCTCACAAAAGTGCCCCTAGACTCTCCAGCAGTCTCAGACTCTTTCTTAAAAAATTTTTTTTGAGGCAGTAGTTGTTGAGAGGGATTGTAATTCTTCCTTCACTGTATGAATTTTAATCAGGAACCATCATGGAAATGGAATTCATACTTAGGGTTTGAAGAACCAAGTTTGGACAGCAATGATGAAGGAAAAAAGACTATTTTAGAGGGAAAGTGAGATAGTTCCTTGGCTGCGTTTATGTTTATCCATATGAAAGGTAGAGCTTTATGATATAATTATATTTCTTATTTTAAAGACATTGAACATTAGAAATATAGTTCAGAATAAGTAGGATTTGGGCAACCTTTCGCCTTCACTAACTAGAGTGGGGAACACTAGGCATATTTTTGCATACAGCATACATCACTGTCATCACATAAAACCTGGCACTCCGTGAATCATGTGGTGCATTCAAATTCATTTCTACTATGATAAAAAGGGTGACAGTTTATTTGCAACTTAAAGTTTTTTGTCTCATTTTCATGCCAGTATCAGGGAAATTTTCTGCTTGTTTTAGAGTTTGCAAAGCTAACCAAGACTTCTAGACAGATACAACAGAAGTTCTGCCAACATCCGTCCTGGAAACCATGGACAGTGAGTTCTAATCCTGATTTCGCCAGTGACGCATTCTGTGGCACCAAACGTGTCATTTCACTTTTCTTTCTAGTTCTATCATCTGTGAAGCAGAGATAATATTGTTCGGTCGAGCACATTGTTCCAGCTTAGATGCTCTGAAAGAGTTCACAAAAGAAGCTCTGCGCAGGAATTTAAATACATGCCAATGAAATTAGAACAGTTATTTACCACAGAAGTATAAAAGAGAGAACCAATGGATATAATTTTTAAATGCACTACATGCGTTTTTAAATTAGAATAAATACTATCTACAATCTAGCTCCTTATCTCCACATTTACAAACATTCAAGACATACTTGTTTTTTATCCTTTTATAGAAAGAAAGGCAAACACCTAAGCTCAGGGTGTCTAGTTTTCTTTCAACTGAGTTACACTCTCACCACACGCCTTTAACAATATCTGTTATTCAGATTTGATGCTAGGTAACTTACTGAGAAAATTGTAATTGACTGCAAGGTAAAATAGTAAAATATTAATACTTACATGCTTTTTTCTTTTAATGAACCCACTCTCAGCCTCACACAGTTTCAATATTATTAGTTTAAAAGCCAAAGATTCTCAAGAGTATAGTGGCACATGCTTGTAAAATCCTAGCCCTTGAGAGGCTGAGTCAAGAAATCCCAAGTTTGAGGCCGGCCTGAACTACTTAGCAAGACCTTGGTTCAAAAAATCAAATCCTACATCCAAACCAGAAAGAAACAGAAGTTCCAAAAGGTCCTGAATTTACCAGAGGAACAGTGTAAAATTTACTAAAAAGTGCTAATCCAAACAGAGAAAAATAAATATCCAAGTGTTTATACCTTTTTTTGTTTTAAACAGGGTTACCCACTAGAGCAGACTCTTCCTCATCTTACTATGGCTGGCCTTGAACTCAAACTCAGGTCAGTCCCCCTGCCTCAGCCTCCCAAATGCAGGGATTACAGGAACAGAAAACAAGCCCAGTTGTTTTCTCTGTGGTGCTAAGGAACTGAATCAAGGGCCTTCTACTTGCTAGGCAAGGGCTTCAACCATTGACTTTTGCCCTCCAAGCTCTTAAGCCAGGCTGCCTTCAGACTCACAGCAATCTTCCTGCCTCAGTCTCCCGAATGCTAGGATTAGAGGCATGCACCACCACATCAGAGTCACAGGGTGCTGGGGAGTGGTACTCAGGGCCTTGCACTTGTTAGGCATATGCTTTAATTGCCGAACCATCCTTGACCCCTTCCACACTCCAAGGATCCAGGTACCTCCTTTGTGAACTTCTATTACAACAAGGGCTAGGGTAATGATAATTGTCACAGACTTTGCATTCAAAGAGATCAAGGGATTTTTTTTTTGAGATTTTCCTTTTTTTTTTTTTTTTAGTTTCCAATAAAATGGAGAGATCTAGGTTTTAATTTAAGTATTTTCCCACTTAAACATTAATAATTTTATTTTTAAATACTGCCATTAATAGATAATGGTGCTGAATTTTAAATAGTGTGTTTTGTTTTAAATGGATCCACATTTGCTTTAGAATATTAAACATAATATATTGTTAGAAATATATTCTTTGAGGTTTGCTCTGATTATAGTAATACCTTGGAGTTGCATTATCTCTCGGATAGATAGGTTTAATCAGACTGTGTTTTAAAGAAGTAGTAGTTACTCTAGGGAAATAGGGTATTTTTAAACAGCCTTTTAATATTATGATAAAGTTTTTGAATGCTTTATGATTAGTGTACCAATGTCTGCAGTTTTATGCTTGCCATATTTTCCAGTTTTGTTAGCTTCTTGAAATTTGATTTTATTATTATTAATATAAAAACAATATCCATCCTATTAGACTCATCAGAAAATAAATATATAGAGAGAGAAATGATGAAAAAATATTTTACTACTTTTCGGAACCATTAAGGGAGCTGAATTTCCACCTTCCCCTTTAAAAAAATTTGTTACATTCTAAATTTCTTAGATTCTTAACTCTGAGAAGAAAACAAAAAAAGAAATAAATATTAATATTTTAATAACAGTGGCATGAGAATGACTAGCTAACTTTGTTAAGACATTGTACAGTAGAAGAAGAAGGGTTTTCATTCAAGTCATATGAAATCACGTATTTATTCATTTAAGAATTATTTTCCAAGAAAATATTCTGTTTCTTTGTAAGCACTGGCAAGAGAAATGAATCACGTGGAATGCTCCTTTTTAAAGGAATATTTTTTTCTAATGGATGAGAACAACTTGTTCAGTATTTGGAGATGTTTCTTTGTCTTCCTGTTTGCATTTGAGACGAGATCCAATCATTAATTCTGACTTTCTTAACATGTGCATTATACATCTTTCTTGCATAGCCGATTTTAATAGTTTTTCTACAATTTAAAGTTACACAATGTTTAATGTACTTTAGAGTAATTTATTTGTGTTTTCTCTTTGGATTTTGTTGAGCTTCTTGGGTAAAATCACCAAAAATGATTTTGTGGTACCTTCCCCATGAAGACAGATAAAAATTTCAAGATCTTTTGTTTCAAAATACCTTGGCTTTCTCCTTTATTTCTTTCTATTTAAGGCCTTTTTAGTCTATTTTTATAAATATTTTTAATGGAAGAGCTAGTTAGAAAGAATACTTCAACGCTATGTGTCTGGGCCGTAGTATAAATAAATGCTTTGTGGAGGAACACCCACTCTAGCATAGTGCAGTTTTTTGCCCAGAAAATCAGGTTTTGGCAATATGGCTGACTAAATGCTTACTAAAAATGGAGGTTAACTGACAATCTAGTGGCTTTCTTGAAGTTAAAGAATATACTTAAAATCACTGGTTTTCCTTTTATGATATTCTTGTATATTCATTTCTGGAAATTTACTTGTCAAAGGCAAACTCAAAGGTCGGAGCCAACTTCTGGTAGGAAACCAATAGGAACGCATCTGAGGTTAATGACAAAGGCAAAAGCTGGCGGGCCAAAAGATAGAGGAGCGGAAACCTAGGTGGTCTGTTTCCACTCGCAGCTGTACAATGGAAAAGATAATTCAGCACCTCGACTTTTGTTATTTCACGTATTAAATGGATAATTCCACATTAGAATATCATTGCAGAAATCAAGTAAGAACTTGTTACCAATGTGTAACACACATGATGCAAAAGGCCCCGCAATGGTGGCTATTGTAGTTATGCTCCAGAAAACAATAGGCTACCACAGTAGTATGACGGAGTGAAATAATTTTCTCAGTTAGCAACTTTTATTTTTCTAAATGTATACCTGCACTTTAACTTTTATAATATGGTAGGTTACATTAAGCAACACAGGGGAAGAACTTACCTATGGATTAGCTGTTCCAGTAGGCCTAAGAATTTTAATCCTTAGACAATTCTATTATTTACATGCTGCTCTTTAGATTTGAAAAATAGAATAAAATTGCAGAGCAAACACAGTTTGTATTGCCCCAAATTACATTAAATTCTCCTTCAGTGTGCATTTTTATAATTTAAATGCCTTTACATGTCTTTCAAGTTAATTACTTTTATTAAAGATCCTGGAGCCAAGTAAAAAGAACAACTGAGAAAAAAAATACATTAAAGGATCCGGAAACAAAGCTTTATAATGAAAATGTCTCATGGCGTGCAAGGTTTTTTGGTCATATAGAGCATACTTTGAAGGAAATTTATGTCTTAACAAAGTCAAAACAAAATGAGTTTATTAAAGCAAAAAAATATATATAACTTGAACATGTCATCTAAAGCTGTTGTTTTTGCTTGCTGGCCTTGCTCCTTCTAGAATATTATGAAGACCAATTTTACATGGGGAATGACTTTCAAGATATTGTTTCAAATGACATTGGAGTTTGGATAGGGATTTTGCTGAATTTAAGTATTGCTTTCAGAAATATGCACATTTCCAATATGAATCCTTCCCTATCTATAAGTGTAACATATCTTAGAATATTTTCATATTTTCTTCATTGGCTTCCTTTATTACTTTACAGTTTTCAGTTCAAAGATTTTTGACTTTCTTTTAAAAATTTGTTCCTATGTAATTCATTGGTTTGGATGC